>NWSH02000323.1:1098610-1126291 GCA_002382865.2 Heliothis virescens
CCCCCCCCCCTCCCTAGCACAAAAGCTGGATTCACCCTTGGCTTCACCCGCGAACTTATGTCATATGTCGCCGACGTATACATTTGGTCTAGCGCCGCCACTGTTTGTGGCTCTTTGAAAACTTAAAACTGTTGTAAATTGTAACTTTTGGCTCTTTTGACTCAAAAGGTTGCCGACCCCTGCTCTAGCACGTCGGGATTTGGACATAAACAGTGGTTATAGTGCTAAAAACGCGCGGATATTTGACGTAAATTAAGTATAGGTAAAAAATATTATAATTTTTTTTTGTCCTCCAAAAATGTACGTCAAATATCCTTAAAAAACGCGTTTTTAGCGCTATAACCATGGTTTATCTCCAAATCCCGACGTGCTAGAGCAATTTTATGTTCTGGACTTTGATTCAGTATGAAATAATCTACAAGAAATCATNAGTAAAGAGATTTATCTACACTAAGAAATGTTAAATGCTAACTTTTGATTTTCTGTTTTCTTTTTTATAATTTCACCAGTTTAAACATAGATTACGCGTGATTCGATAACCAGAAACACTAGGGGGTGTTGTTTATGTATTTATTATTATTTTTACGTAGATTATGAACGTACTTATCGACATCCTTGAAGTCCGCATTGGCCATAGACGAGTCGGAACGCCACTTTCCTCCCACCATGTTTTGTACACTGAAATTTACAATTGTTATATTAAAATGAATTCTATAATAATACTCATTTACAAACTATATGAAAGCACCAATATTTTTAAAGAATGGAGTGTCTTTTTTACTCTTACACGCAAAATCTACTCGTTATAGTGAAATTTTGTTATAGTTCTAGCTAATCTATACTAATGTTATAAAGAGGAAAACTTTGTTTGGTTGTAATAAATAGGCTCAAAAACCACTGGACCGATTTTAAAAATTCTTTCACCATTCGAAAGCTACATTATCCACGAGTGACATAGGCTATATTTTATCCGGGTACGGGCAGTAATTCCCACGGGAAGCGAGTGAAACCGCGGGAAAACGGCTAGTAGAAAATATTTTTGTCTAAGTGTTTAAAGTATATATAGTTCCTTATAGAAATGAGTGAAACCGCAGGCAAAAGCTAGCATAAATTGAAGATAAAATTACTTTTAAGTATTTTTTTAACCTCCTACTTTATATATTATCCAAGACAATGACTTTAGATGGCAACTCCATCTCAAACTATTTGTTCTATAAATAGAACCTTACAGAACTAACTTTATTTAAATAGTTATAGACCACAAAGAGCCACATTAATATTCCATGCATGGAACATCTGGCACTAAAGAATTACATACATTATAGTTCTAGCCACTGAATCCTAATGTTTAACATAAGAGCGGCCTAACAAATTATGTAAAGAACTGTGGTTTCCTGAGTCTCTTAAGAACATCACGTGGTTAAAAGTACCTATCATAAAATCTCTGGGATACAGTTTATATCCATGTCCAATTTTATCAAAATCGATTCACCCGGTTTCAGATGAAAGAGTGTTTCAAACTAACTTATAAATCCTTCAATTCATCGCAAACAGACGGCGAAGGGACTTTATAACCATCTTCCGCCTTAACCTATAGCCTTCCTAGATATAAGGGCTATCTAACACTGAAATAATTTTTCAAATCGGACCAGTAGTTCGTGAGATTAGCGCGTTCGAACAAACTCTTCAGCTTTATATTGTTAGTATAGATGTAGATTATTATAGACTAGCTTTTACTACTAATCTGACATTTAATCTATATTACTGCTAAGATCGTAATATAGTTTAAATTTAAAGTTTTTACGTGAAAGATGAACAGACATTCATACATTATAAACTTTCACATGTCAGAAGTCTACTGATAACAGTAACACAATTGTCTAACAGTGTTACTGATTACTATTCAACTCAGTGGGCACAATCATCAGTAACCGGTATTTGTGGAATGCGCTTCATATTTTCTGAGTCAAGCCCAAGTGACGTCACACCGCATTCTTGTAGCTACAACATTGTAGCAACGGTATTACAGTAGGAAGGTGACAAGTCGTATAATATGAGATTTTTGGGCTGATTTTGCTTATATCTATTCAACTCGTTATATATCATACTGATAAATAGTTGATCTTTATTTTTCATGAAAGTAGCTCTGTGTGTCTGTAAGACTATTACGCTAAAACTACAACAGATTTAATATAAATCGGGTATAAATATAGTCTAGAACCTGAAAAAGAAAATAGGTTACCTTTTACCCAGATACAGAAAGTAACCCCATCGGGACGCGGATGAAATCGCGGCGAGCAGATATTTATATTATAAATCTATACTGATATTATAAAGCCAAAGAGTTTGTTTGTTTGAACGCGCTAATCTCAGGAACTACTGGTACGGTTTGAAAAATTATTTCAGTGTTAGATAGCCCATTTATCGAGGAAAGCTATAGGCTATTTTATCTGGGTGCGCCCAGTAGTTCCCACAGGACACGGGTGAAACCGCTGGTATAAAAATAAAATGAAACGCAAAGAAACCTGTGATAGTTCTTATAACAGCCGAAAAACGTTCACAATTGTACAAAAGCCGCCTCCAAGTTTGGGAGGATTTACCCATACTCATTCTGTCAATACGCCACGTTTTGATATTACATATTTTCCTTCTATCCTCATAAAAACCAACAAAAAAATCTACTTACACATGCTTCATCTGATCTCCCTGCGTCGACAGCTGCGCGAGATAGGCGGCCTGTTTGCGATGATGGTACATGTGCACACGCAGGCAAGATGGGTTCCGCATCCGCTTCTGACATATCTCGCACTGCAGCGTGCCTTCGCGCGTGTCGTGCTTGTCGCGAATGTGCACCTTTAGGTTGTACCGGTTGGCGAAGAATCGGTGACAGGAAGGGCACTTCACGCCGCCAGTTTTACAATTCCAACCTACAATTTTTTTAACCACCTTTTAATGATCTGTTCAATAGTATGTTTTCACCAGAACTGTGTATCTAGGCAAAGTTTCGTATCTATGCTCCTAACCGTTAAGGAGTTCCCTCAATAGAAGACACTACAGCAGTAGGTTTTTTTTCTATTTGTGTTTAGGTATTGATATTTGGAACTGAATTTCGATGGGCATTGTCGAAGTAGTAATTCATCAGGAATTGGTTTAATCAAAAGATACTAAAAATAAAAGCTGGTAAAAAGGGGGTTATATGTACCTACTATAAAAGAAATATATGTGGCAAGCAGTATGGCAGACTTTACTCCTAAGTTTCAGCAGATGCCGCTGTTCTAAAATGTTGTAGTCCTAAGTAATTTCTATACATATGGTGACTGGTAATAAGTGACGAAGTGACGAAGGATTTTTTTATTCTCTATAGTTTAATCACTATAACATAACAGCTTTTCCAAACTTTGAACTTTGTGCTTGTTTGTTTGATTAAACCAATGAGTAAAAAAAAGTTTATTTGGGAAAGTTGCTTGTTATCATGAGCACAATCGTGTGTTTAAGTATCGATCACTAATTACCAATCACTCCATATATTCAGCTGATTTGAAAAAGAACTTGCCAAAATACCACAAATAGCATTAAGAATTCATAAAGAAAATTCTGTTGACTTCATAAGGTGATCCTAATATATAAAACTGAGTAATCACTTTAATGTTTATGATACAATCCCATTGTAATTGAGTTTGCCTATCATAATGGATCAGGGAAATAGTTTATCAGTGTGTCAAAACACAAAATATCCATCAACGGAATTCAAGACTATCTTCAATAAAAACATGTAAGAAATACAACCCTGGCTTTTATGCATGACCTTAGGAATATAACGCTAAATGTATAGGAAAATCTACATGCCTCCTAAAAGCGACATCTAGTCTCTAAGACCTAATTATTATTGATTCTTCCCTAATACATCCTAAGATATATTTGTTTACAAATTCCTTACCAACTATATCCAAAAAGGTACATAGTTTGAAATAGAGATTGCAACCCGGTATGTCTCTCAACCCGGCCGGGCCCGGTTGCATTCGTCGCCAACCCGGCCGGGCCCGGCGGGCCCGGCCGGGTTGTGTTAGCCATGAAACCTTTAAAGTTTTTAATGATTTTTTTAAACATTTTAATGGGAAAAGACAATCATTCAGGATTAATATTTATTTCAAACTGGCTTAGGAACAATTATCACATTAATTAGTCTCACTCAAGTCTCAAAATCACACTTAATACAACATTGATTACTTTTACTTATGGACGGATATGCAGCATTAGCAATTACTTATTTTTATAAGTTTAAATAAGCAGGTGTTTCTCTTTATACTCTTTATAGTGTCTATTTGAAAACATAGTATTAAAATAAGAAAATAATACCGCAGCTTAAAGTACTAAAAGTGCCATTATAACCTATGTTTAATTAGATAGATAGCGCTATGGTTTACTTACCGGGTCCGGTGACCGGGCCCGGTAAGAATAGCCGGGCCCGGTGGGTACCTAAAAGGACACCGGGCCCGGGCGGGCCCGGCCCGGCCGGGCCCGGTTTGCAATCTCTAGTTTGAAATAATCTATAGCCAACTTGAGTAGAAGCATAACTAAAGTTAAATAATCTTTATAAGACTTCAAACATATATTTTAGACAAATAATTTACTCTGTAAAATAATGTTTTAATATTTACATTGGTTAGCCCCCGAATATTTTTAAATGATTTTTTTAATAAAAAGTATCAAGACTGTTTAGCTTTAGTTAAGTACCTACTCAGATGGAGTACAGATAGGGTTGCCAACTTTTTCTACATGAAATAAAGTATATTCAGGTCTAAGAAGAACTTTAAACAGTATTTGATATATGTACTTATTGTTTTAAACACACATTTTTAGAGCTGTGTTTGCATTGTGACGCTGTAACTGAACAGTATTTTGTATAACAGTATGGTTGGCAACCCTAAGTACAGATAGCATATAAAGCAAGACTTACCAGATTCCTTGGCAGACTCAGGCAGCACAAGCACGCTGTGAAACAGGTCGTTGTCGAAGTCAATCAGTGGTTCGCTGCAAGCAAGGCGCTACTTAAGTACGGAAGCGGACGCATTGTATGGAAGCTCACTAACATAAATAATGAAAACCTCAGGACCCAAGTTCGCCGACAACATATAACACGTTTTTATTAGGTCCACCTGCATGTAACTAACATGTAATCAAATTTAAGATAACTACTTTCACCGTCTTCCAAGGAGCGTATGGTCATGAGTATTGGCAGTTGTGTGTAGTTCGGATGACAATACAATAATATGGTACTGTCGAACTTCATGATGGAACATTATCATATCCGTGTTTGGACTTTTAGAAAGGTCGTGTAATGAACTTTGACCACAATAGGTCTGATGAGAAAGCCGATTTTTGAAACTGTTTTGGGGTCGCCTTCCAGTCTAACCGGATGTAGCTGAGTACCAGTGTTTTACATGGAGGGACTGCCTATCTGACCTCCACAACCCAGTTACACAGGCAAACCTTTGGTAAGACTGGTTGTCAGACTTTCTGGCTTCTGATTATCAGTAACATGTTGAAATGAAAACGGACATTTATGCTGTTGGTGAAATTGGGCTGAAGTAAATAAATGGAGTGATATTATGGTATCTATCTTAGATTTTCTTACAAAATATTCATTGAACATATACGTCCAGTTACACAGGTTCCAGATAAAGTTCTAGATAGCTATCTGACAAATCATGCCATAGAAAAGATGTCAAAGTTAAAAACATTTGTATGGCACAACGTGTCACATAGCTTTATCTGAAACCTGTGAAATTGGCCCTCAATAAACTAAATAAACAATGTGACATAATAATGAGTTTAAAGAACGTCAAACATGTCAAAAGCGTGAAATGGAATGTAACTTGTGTCAATAGAGATTGACCTAAGCTACCGAATCGAGAAAAAATCGATGAAAAGTAGCGGCCAGTTTTACATCAGCTATTCCGATTCCATATTTCATCTTTGCCAACCCATTCGATGTTATAAAACAATCGATTAAAATTCCTTTAGTTAAATCACTATAAGATATGAACTGTCATTACACATCTCACCATAACGCTAAAGCGGTACGTTGAATGTTTCGTTTAAAATAAAATCCCGAATAAAAAAGTCATACCAATGATTTACTTGTCATTTACTGTCCTAAAATAGCCCTATTTTCTATTATAGTATACCACAGAAGTAATTAAACCATCCGATCTTCTCGTTGTACAAAATGCATGAATTTGCAAAGCCGGCTATTTTGCAGCAAGCAAATGTAAGTGCTAAACAAGCTTTAGGTATTATTAACATACATATTTCTAGGCTTTTCCTCACTTCTGGAACTGACTACCGGGTTAATACACAAAAATACTTTAACCTGTAGTTAGTTAACCAGAAAGCTGTCGGTGTTGACATAGTAAAAAGAGAGGAAGTAGGTTATCTTCATACAAACGCACTGCACAAACGCTATGGGTCAAACACACACATAAACAAAATCTAGAGGAGTTCTCGTGCGCCACGCACACACACATGGTAAAATTTTCATTCGTTTTAATCCCTGAAGGAGGTGAAAGTGGTCATGAAACTGAACAACTTTTCTTAGGGAACACCGAAATATAAAAAAAAAACTTGGACCTCACATACAAAATTAACGCTTAGCTTATTAATTTACTATGGGAGCTCCAATTTTTTTTTTTTTCATATTTCGATCTATGTTCCTTGGAAAAAGTTGTTCGGTTTGATGAGAACTTTCACCTCCTTCAGGGATTAAAACGAATGAAATGTTACCGTGTATACAATGGTGCACTGCTTATGTGTGCGTCCAGTGAAGCATACATTTGTTTAAAGTGAACTTACTTCCTCTCTTTCTACTATGGTAATAGCAATAATTGTTTTATTGATACAAATGTGCTTCTTGGCATATTTGAAGTTTATTTTAAAACATAAGAATAGATAGCCAATTCCTACTTACCCATTAGTATAATGTGGAGAGGCCCTTTCTGTTTCTTTCTGCATGTTTTATTAACATGACCATGCGAATATTACTCACATAGATAAAATAAAATAGAGAGGGCCTCTCTGTGTAAAGTTCACTCACACAGCCATAAAAGCCATAAGTGAATAACAAGTAATAGGCTCTAGAATAAATAATAATAAATGAGGGGGGATGACTTACCCGTCGTAAGCAAAGTCAGTGTTCTCCGGGTGAGTGGGGCTGTCCTTGATGGGGCGAGGCTTCTTCTTCACGTTATGGCTGTTCTTAGTCGGAGTATTCTTCAGTAATCTGTGAGAAGAATAAAAGTCCCTATTATAGAACGTAGCTCTAGATATGTATGGTCGTGCAAAAATTTAAGGCGTAGTCTTCTGAAATCTTAACCATAATGATTGGAATTTTGATCAAAACTTGTGGATGTCGTCAATATTAAATACTTATATGGAGACTTTGAATGTACGAGTAGCTCGACCACGACTTACAAAGACAATATGCATGTACAGACGACAGCACATCAAGTTACCACAATCTGTCAAATTTCTGCAATCGATTTTCAACCTTAGGAGGAAGGTTAATGTTTGACTGGTAAAATTTGACCGATTCGTTTACACTGACCTGCTGTCGTCTGTACATACAATCCACGCACACATGCATGCCTTCCCTGCTTTCGTGAAGTATTACTCAAGTGATTTATTACTCACGGCCAGTTTCACAGGTTTCAGATAAAGGATATTTCTATGGCACTATCTGTCAGATAACTATCTAGAACTTTATTTGGAACCTGTAAAACTGGTCGTCATTCCCCTAATTATTAGGTGTTTAACAATACATACGAATTGCAGTCTAGCTAGTCTACCCGTGACCACAGTCGGTGCAATTCGGCTGAAACGACGGGAGAAAACATACCTCTTAAGCGGGCTCCTAGCCGCCTCCTCCTTGATGGTGATGGTTTCAGGCTGTTCTGGCGGCGGTTCCGAAGACGTGGTGTCCTCGACAGCGGGCGTCCACTCGGCTGCCGGCTCAGGCTCCGGCTGCGAGGGGGCCGGCTTCGGAGGCTCGTCTGCCATCGCTGAAGGGGACTCGCTTCGCTGTCGAGGTTTAGAGAAGTTTTGTGATTACCGTACTTCTGGTTTTTAGGACTTTCTACTTAAAGTAGAACTAAATCAGCAATTTATGTACGTGTGCTACAGATTGAATGATGTTTTAGCATGCCCTAAAATTGAGTGGCCTTTCAGAATTCAGCTATTAGTCTCTATCCTAAGAAAGCGACATGTAGCGACTAACACGTCAACTTAGGCCATAATTGGGTACATATTGTCGTTCCGTATCATATATGTGTATGTTATTCCACAATGTCAGCTTCCTCCATACCAAATTTTATTAAAACCTAGTAAACATACAATCAAAATAAAATCTCGCTTTGTGTGATCTCTCTCTCCCTTCCAGTTATCTATTCAAAATAGATCAGTACGAACCTCTCGTCCGCCGGTGAGGCCTTTGACCTGCAGCAGCTCAGCGGTGTGAAGGAATCCGGACAACTCCTGGCGACGCACGTGCACCTCACCGCGGTACATAAACTGCAGCAGCTGGCGCAACTCCTGGTGAGCCACGTCCTTCAGAATCACTATGGGATGCTCACATGGGTTCATCTGTGAAGGAGTCATGATGAGGAACGTTACAAGTTGTCGCATAATATTTATCTATGTTAACAGGTTTACAAGATCAGTTTATAACAGAGTACACAGCCTGAAAAAATATTAAAGTAGAACAAATCAACAACCCGTGCCAAACAATGCCACTGCTTGATCTTCAGCTGTACTCAATTCAAAATTTATATACCTTCTGCCTTGCAAATAACATTGCAATATTATAAATATATGGTACATAGATGGTATGTATTGTACAAGAAACGAAACTTTTACTTTTTAATAACAACTGAAACAAAATATTGATACTAACTGCTCGCTTCAATCAGACTGTTTCAAAGTATGGAGAGAGCGAACAAAGCCGTACCAACCACTTGCATGTACAGATGACAGCACATCAAGTTACTGCAATCTGTCAAATTTCTGCAATTGATTTTCAACCTTATCACAATAGTGGAAGGTCAATGTTTGATGAAATTGGTAAAATTAGACAGATTTGAGTAGACTGACTTGCTGTTGACTGTACACTTGACAGGTGATTGGTGACCTTCTAACAAGGCCATATTGATATAATCCTGGCATTCAGCAATGATAGAATGATTGCAGTTTTCATTGTGAGTGCATAGATGCAAGCCGCTACCTCTACCATGAGTTCTAAGCAACAGTACTTGTGGATACTCGATACCAACTACATTTTGTTTGGAAAATTTTACAGCACCTCTAACAGTCAATTATGGAACTAAAATTTATGAAACAAAAGCATTACTTAGGCCCATTTTCAGTGACAATATAAACATCCGTTTTTCTTAAAACAACTGTTTATTTTAAAATTGAAAGTGATCAGTTATTCTAGCTTATTTTGTTGGTGAAATTTGAGCTTAGTCAGTAATACCGACTAATATTAAAATCAATTTTTTATCATCACTTTTATCATTAAAAGTATAGCTCTGTAAGAACTACTACATTCTTCTACTATGATAAAAATGGTAGATTCCTTCCACATACATACAATAGTAGTTTAGGCTATTACTTGCTCATGAAAATCGAGGTGAGCTAGTAGTTTCTATAGCTATATCAAAATACTTGTACTACAATGTTACTTTCACTATTACGTTTGACCAAGTATTTTATCTAAGTTTCTCAAATAAACAGCAAATAATTCCTCAAACGACATGTACAATGTGCATAGTGTTTAAATATAGATTAACTGGATCTTAATGTATTATAATAATGATAAGGAAAATTGTAACCAATAGCAAGAATGCTTCTGTAAACTATTGAAAATATGTGAAAACCAGTTTTACTATATGTACAGCTTCCACACCACTGTACAGCGATTTCACCCGCGTCCCTTGGGAAATACTCCGCGCAACCGGATAAAAAGTAACCTATAACCTTCCTAGATAAATGGGCTATTTATTAACACTGAAAGAATTTTACAAGTCGGACCAGTACTTCCTGAGATTAAAGCATTCAAACAAAGACTCTTCAGCTTAATATATGTATAGACAAAACTTGTGATCTTGTCATTATCATAGCTTGAAGAGCGATTAATATGTTTAATTAAGTTTTGTCTGTATGTTTTAAACTACCAGTAAAAAAAAATGAATTTATAGATTTTCTTTTATTATGTAGCTACTAAGTATTATATTTTTGTAACAAGGCTATGTAGAAGAAATAAATCAATTTGCTTTCAGCTCTGGACTTTGTTGTTCTTTTAAGTGTTAACATGAAGAACTAATGTAACAACAACATACTTGGTTCTTTGTGATAATAACAAAATTGTTATTAGAAAATTTATTATAATTTTGTACTTTAAAAACCAAAGTGTTTGGCAAAACATAAAGCTTCAGACAAATTGAGAACTCTTTTTTTGAAGTTGATCAAGAATTAACAAAGATATCTTTATAATCTATATCTTTTAAATAAGAGAGAATATTGTAAATGTGCTGAATTTCATTATGATTGGACAAGTAAACAACTCAAATCATAAATTTCTCAAACATTAGACAGTGTGCTAAGATTCAACAACAACTATTGTACCCACATTCATGTCCTTATGACCGTACATGATAATATGTAGGGTTTTTATTTGTTATAGCTTCATTACAACAGAGATATAGAACAAAGGTTATTGAAACTATAATATTACTAAGTGAATCATTCAATTGCATTGTACTACAAACATTATCTACTTGATTTGGAAGGAATTTAGCTATAAGTCACAAACCAAAGTCTGACGACCAGTCTTACCATGGACAATCTTATTTCTCGAGTAAAGTTGTTGTGGACAGATAGGTAATCGCTCCATATAAAAATCAGGTATTCAGTGGCTCCTGGTTAGACTAGAAGCAGACCCTAATATAGTTGGGAAAAGGCTAGGCAAGTAGCAGGCAGAGTATGTTGAGCTAAATATGTTTTTTTTGTGTCTAATGACATTGTTTCACTTTAACAGTGCTAGTTTGTATCTCGGTTAAGGTATGCAATATGTAATTTCCGGAAACATGTTTCTGTGTAAGTGTATCTTAGACAGTGACTTCAGAGCTATCTTGAGTTGAACAGGTCTAAAATCATCAGCGTAATGACCAATAATTACCAGATGCCTTGCCTCATAGTAGAAAAATGTAAGACCGATGTTGATCGAGAATGACCATTACGTAGTACCTTGTAATATTATGTTGAATCCGCACTAAATAAATAAAATAAATCACAGAAAAAAACATTGTCCTTTCCATGTTTATTCATAAGTACTTATTGAATATATTACTTATCTATGTCATGAATTTATTAATAACTACAAGAAAGCAGTCTTATTAATACTCACTGCCTCAATAGATAACAATAGAATCTACATTTGTTACTAAATAACAAGAAAACGTTGAAAGTTAAAATGGCTGCACCCTGAAAAAACCCATAATTAACCACCATTTTCAACAGCTATCATGCAAATAATTCTAATGTAGAATACAATATATTAAGTTAGTTGTTTACATTTGTTACTAATTACAATAATACAACAATAAACTTACCAATCCATTAAGAGTTGTGGATAAAATTTGAATAAATGATATCAGACAACCGGACTGCAGGACAAAGAGCAATTGAAAGAGCCTCCCCTCAATCAATATAATAATAATTCAGACCCTCTCATTTTACAGAGGTGAGGTGTGGAGGGTAGGTTACAGATGAACCCTCTGTCTGCCCCCACAGGAAGGGTGGTTCTACAGACAGATACCTAATCAACTATAGCCAAAAATCAATACAATTAGCTGCTGGGCAGGATGCACCCCTGTTTACTACATCAGTACACTGTGTACAAGATATGCACACATCAACAACTACCTGAGGACCTACATACCTACCTATGTCTGTATTTAGACTGATAGCTATGTATGAAGATAAGGGTAGATGAAAACAAGGATGCAAAGTCTTTCTATCTCAAATTGTGCACGCAATAACGAGTCCAAGCGATTATTTGATGCGTTTCAGGATTTCAGCAAGTTTAATGAAGGATATTTTATGCGAAAAAATTATTCGTACCTTAAAGAGTTCCTTGAAGTAGGGGCTGCATACTGACAGGATCAGCTTGTGAGCCTGTACGTACTGGCCGCCGGCTGCCAGGGTCACGTCCACCAAGTCTTCGCCTTCCAACAAGGCATGAAACGATTGTGACAAATTCGAATGGAAATCGTTCCATCGAAGCGAGAACTGTTCGGGCACAGCCATACCGAAGACAAACCCAACAATCACGCGAAAAAAACACTAAACGCCCTCTTTACACTACCTGTACCACTTTCAGACTAGCTACGCGTCCCTACAGTGATACATAACTGAAAACTCAAACGCGAATTATTGCCCACGTATACGAATCGGGTAGGAACGTTCTATTCCTCAAACATTATGTACAACGCATCACTACGACGGTACCCACAATTATTTATAAAACACAAACAATATTGACTGACATGGCAATACAATAGTATAATAATCAAAATGTCGCTTGGTTTGGTTTGCTACACGGATTCACCACAATGCACCGTTCATTGTCCGACAAACAACATGAACATTATGTCAGAACGTATGAAAAAAAAACTGAAAATGTGCGAAAATGTTGATGTATTCACTAAATAATATTAAAAAATATTTATGATTTTTTAAGTTAATTTCTAATTAAGTTGTGCATTTTTTGTAAAATCTAGAATATAAAATATTTTTTTTATGAAATACTAATGAACCATAGACCAATTTCGACCAGACATTTTGTTGTTTATACCATAGACAACACAAAAACCAAACTTTTCCTTGTGTGCACAGATCTGTACAAATCCGAAATAATATTATAACATCTGTGGGTTTTGTATGTTTGAATGGACCTATCTCAGAAAATACTACCAAGTATGGTTTATATTCTACGCCAACTTCAGGTAATCTTGGGACACATGGCAATAAAATCTGGTTGCGAATATAGGAATCAAGACACGAACATCTCTTACCATTCTCATGAAGGGAACAAGCATATTCACGATTGGTATATTACACAAAACTTTTTGTTTCTCTAGAACTAGCGCGGTATTGAAGAGATTTTTCTGGCATCATCATCATCATCATCATCTGAAAAATAGTAGATAGCAATGCCATCTACCGAATTTTACATATGATTTGATGATGATCGTCATCATCTACGACAAACCAAATCATCAAATCGAGGAAAGTTGCTGCTGTTTACGAGAAAAATATTTACGAATCAATGAACTATGAATTTATGGAAATGCGTGTAAATATCAACGGACCGAATGTTTGCGTCGCCAAATGCCAAAATGTCAACCTCAACTCAATGTCAAGTCGAAGTCATTGAACTGTCATTTCATTAATAAATTATAGTCGAATATGCACAGCTCGGCATGCCGTTTAATCAGGGCTTTGTTTTTTTTATTTTCCTTTTGATAAAAGGATCATTGAATTGACCATGAGAGTGTAATGTGCGTGAACGAACATCCCTGTTAAATCGTGACCGACCGCGAGGTTTTATGACGCATTCTCTAATCGATCATGTTAGTGTAGATCGTTACTTTAAATACATACGTGGTGGCACGATGTCGACTCTCAGCATGCAGGAGCAAGCGGAAGCCGCGGACCGAGCGCAGATGCTCAAGAAGATCCTGAGCGCGTCGTTTTACGCGCTGGCCTCATTCATGATCACCGTAGTGAACAAGACTGTGCTGACCACGTACGCGTTCCCCTCGTACCAAGTGCTCGGCCTGGGGCAAATGGTGGCTACGATAATGGTGCTCTGGTGCGGCCGGTTCCTCAAAGTGGTGCAGTTCCCGGCGCTCGACAGGGGCATCCTGCGGCGCATCTGGCCGCTGCCAGTCATCTACCTGGGTAACATGGCAACCGGGCTCGGAGGGACCAAGGAACTCAGTCTGCCGATGTTCACGGCACTGCGACGCTTCAGCATACTCATGACGATGCTTGGAGAGAGGTTCGTATTAGGCGTGAGAGCCTCCTGGTCAGTTCAAACCAGTGTTTTTGCCATGGTTGGTGGTGCACTGCTTGCTGCCGCCGATGACGTCACATTCTCCGTGTCAGGATACACTCTGGTGCTGCTCAATGATGCATTTACTGCTGCCAATGGTGTGTTCATGAAAAAGAAACTGGATGCCCAAGACCTTGGTAAATATGGCCTCATGTATTACAATGCTTTGTTCATGATAGTCCCGGCTGCATTAGTTGCTTGGGCAACTGGAGATTTACACAGATCTGCAGAATATGAGCACTGGGGTGACACTCTGTTCCTAGCACAGTTCCTAATGTCATGTGTGATGGGATTTATCCTGTCATACAGTGTGATGCTCTGCACTCAGTATAATAGTGCACTCACCACCACAATTATAGGGTGCCTCAAAAATATCCTGGTCACATATTTGGGAATGGTTATTGGTGGTGACTATGTGTTCTCCTGGCTGAACTTTGTAGGTCTGAACATCAGTGTGTTGGCCAGCCTGCTATACACATATGTTACGTTCAAGCGCAAGCCTTCCCCCTCTTACATCAAGGTTGAGAACTCAAAAGTGGACACCGTATAGCAGTACCGCAAAAGGAGACCGACTCAGTGCTCTACGTATCTAGTATAGTATTGAAGGTGGTGCCAAAGATGACTGTGACAGTGAGTGACATGTAAATACAAAATTATCATTTAATTTGTACAGACAATATTTTTTGGTGTTTGTGTATGTGAATTATTAACAATCCCTGTTATACCAGTAACATTACAATAGTTTTAAAATGCAGCCAGCTTCGTTGGGTATGAGTGATATAAAAACATACATAAATTTTAGTATATTTTGTATCAATAATATTGCCAAGTATGTAAAGAATTTGATATTTTAGTTCAGCATATTGTTGGTCGAATAACGAAAGGCCGTATCCAACAAAATTTTACATTTTGAGATATTAAAATCATCAACATTTAAAGGTCATGTTTCAGTATATCGCGGAAAGGTACACATTTACGTAAATATCATACTAAGCTACTTCAATCAACTTCATGTCTTACATGAAGTTAAGACAATACATAACGTGATGATTTTTAAAAAATGCCTATGTTGTAAAATTTACCAAAGCACAGATATGCCTTTTCGTGATTCGACTGACAATATAATGATGCAACAAAAATAATTACTGTTGTATTTTATGGCAGAAAGTTGTTAAGTTTTCGTGCTTATCACAGCAGTTATTATACACTTAAACAGGCTGATAATGATTTTGAAATGTATACTGAGCATTTCATTCGCAGTTCACTAATAATAGATTGTCAGTAATATGAGCATTGTAGCTCTATTGTAAAAATGTTTACCTACAAGTATATTTATTCATCATAAAAAATATGTATCTGCACATTTGTACAGACACATTATATTGTTATGTGAAGTACACACTAGCAATTTATGTATTTTCTTTAAAGGAACATACACAAACTTATATCGACATTTATACCACATATATTTAATATTTATTTCAGAAATATTAAACATACAGATATATGCAGCTTGTTTAGAAGGTAGATCAAAAACCTTTTAAGAAAATATATTTTGATCATGAGGCTCTGTACATAATGCCTAGTTTATAGAAAATTTTAACAATCATGTTACTCATTACTTGGGTGGGAATAGGCATTTTATACATGTAGATTATGTATGTACGGAGACATGCTTGGTTTATGTTACACCAATTACTAAATAATGCAACACCTGCTAATTGTGATAATTTCTATCAATCTTAGATCCATAATATAAAGCACCGGCTGCATTTAATAGTACCTATTAAATTCACCAAATCAAACCATCAAAGTCAGAAGGTATTTGTTAGGCATGTATAACAGTTTTAAGCCCTTCTAAAATCTCAATGCTAACTAGATGAGCAATTCATACAGGGGTTAGCTACATATATGCATTAGATGGTTCCTTGTCGCAAGCCTTTGATTAACATGTCTTACTTTCATACACAACTTCTGGCTTTAATATGATTTTTTCACCATCTAGCAATAATTTGTGTTTCGCTATAGGTAATTCTTTATATTTTAAGGCTAACTTAAGTAGCAAGCTGATTTGACCTTCTTCTCTATTCTGGGACGTAGCAATTTAATGCTATGGTATTAGGGCATTTTTACCAGGTGCCGTATTTGTTATATCTCTCTCACCTCTTAGGAAAGATGGTAAATGCCTTATGAGAAGATGAATAGACTGATATTTATCATGTTAGTGCATTATTTAGATTTTATATTAGCCAAGATACAAATATGTGCTGATTATATCAAATATTTTATACAGAGATATAGAAAATATATAGTTATTGTATAGTTTTATAAGTATAGACAATAGTTGCTAATTCTGTTTGTATGTAATAGCCTGAAGCTACTATGGAAGAGCATAAGCTAAGCATATCTCCTGCCCAATATTTAATGTTGACACACTTAAAAAATATTAACAATTAATATTAACATTATATTAATCATTGCGATAGCTAAATCTCTCAATAAATCATGAATATTAGTACAAATATTATAAATTAGGTATAAGCATTTTATGATATTTTCATAAATACATACATGCGATTATTATATTTATAGAAAGTAAAGTGAACACCAGTCGTGATGCACATGTTGATTGTAAAATAGATTGTGACATATAAATCTGTTTTTCTTAATTGAAATATGGACTGCCAGAACATTGGATTTTAAACGACCTAACTAGGCGTCGCAACTACTTCGGTAGACAGAATGAACATGACATCTACTCCATAAAATCTATAAAGTCAATGCCACTTTTCGTTGTAATTTTATAACTCAAGAACGGGCTCACCTATCCAAACCAGCGTTTAGGCTTTGTTCAGACTATTTAGTAGATGGTTTATGTGAAGTATGCATAAAATCTGTCCAGCGGTTCTTCATTTATCACATTTTTTTGTATTTTAAAAACCTATTTAATATGATCATGTGATATTGCCTTTAAGGCGGAGCAAAGATCGCCGGATCAGCTAGTATGCTATAGAAAACATAGACATAGAAAACTAAGGGAAGATAAGTATATTGAAAATCATACTTGAGTTTTACGCCCAGTTATATAAACTTCTACACATAATTTCAAATTATAATAATTAGAGTTCATTGACCCGAGATATTAACTACAATAATCATTTTCAGGACATTTGTAAATTCCTCAAAACTTGTTCATAGAAGCTACCTATGGCAGACTCTCCATGCCGTCAATTGTAAGTACGTTAAAGTTTATTTCTGGCCCTCATCATCTGCCTAGGCTTTTCTCAACTACGTCGGGGTCGGCTTCCAGTCTTACCGGATGCAGCTGAGAACCAGTGTTTAACATGGAGCGACTGCCTGTCTGACCTCCACAACCCAGTTACCTGGGCGACCTGGTGGGTCCCAGCTGTCATTTGAACATCTTTGGCAGTCGTTACGGGTAATCAGAGGCCAGAAAGCCTGACAACCAGTCTTGCCGTGTTATCGGTGGTTTAAGTAACTGGGTTGAGGAGATCAGATAGGCAGTCGCTCCATGTGGCACACTGGTACTCAGCTGCATACGGTTAGACTGGAAGCTGATCAATAGTTGGTCAAAGGCTAGGCAGATTTTCTTCCTTAGTAATTTAAAACATCAAAAATGTCTATTTCTATATTTAGAACTAATTAAAAAACTGTACCTACTTATTATAGCTTAAAATTCAAACGAAAATAAAAATACTGGTCAAGTGCGAGTCGGACTCGCAAATGGTTCAGTACATCTATAAATCGAGCGTAGAATGATGTTTGTTGTATTGACTAAAAAGATTACGTGTTTTCCTTTAGAGAAGGAACCCTAAAAAGATAAAGATATAACCTTTTCTATCATTTGTCAAGGTTTAAAAATACTTTTGAAAAATCATTAAAAGTACTCATTACCGGTTGTCGGATACAAGATAAGAGGTAGCAACCATCTTTGGAGATTTCTTTGAAGAAAATATTATATTTTTTTCTTTATTTTCTTACAGTTCCTACTTTTGCGCGGGTGGATAATATCTCAACTCAAACTAATGTTTTTTTTTAATCTCAAATAGGCCTATAAAAGCTCATTTGAAACGTCAAGCTAGTTGATATTTTTTTACTATGCTAATATCTAGCTTCTGCCAGCGGCTTAACTCGTGCAAAAGTTCCAGTTACCGTGGGAATTTCTGGAAATCCTTTCTTAGCGGATGCCTACGTCATAACATCATGCATGCCAAATGTTTGTTTCTTTGTTTGAACGCGCTAATATCAAGAACTGCTGGTCCGATTTGAGAAATGATTTCAGTGTTAGATAGCCCATTTATCGAGGAAGGCCATAAGCTACTTTTTATCCGGCTGTGCGGAGTAGTTGCAGAAAACGCTAGCGGAAGCTAGTAATATTAATAAAGCTTATGATTTTTTTGTTTGAGCACGCTGTTCTTAGAAACTACTGGTCTGGTTTGGAAAAAATATTATTAGCATTACTTAAAGGTGTGTTTAGTTAGGGCCGCCATAAAGTTTGAAGAGTATAGTTATTCTAGTTGACTTACCGATTTTAGAAGACATCCATTTGTTCTGAAACAATTGAAAAACAATTTTGTTAGTTTCCACCTTCAATAAATATTTAAATCGACATAAAAATGTAATCTAGGCATTTCTTTTTTCATTTTATTTTTACCTTGTTTGAACAGACAACAGCACATCAAGTTACTACAATCTGTCAAATTTCTGCAATAGATTTTCAACCTTATCACAATGGAGGAAGGTTAATGTTCGATTGGTAAAATTTGACAGATTGGTATANCCTCCACAACCCAGTTACCCGGGCAACCTGGCACCCCTTGGTAAGACGGGTAGCCCGGGTCAGACTTCTTGGCCTCTTACTACTCGTAACGACTGCCCAAGATGTTCAAATGACAGCCGGGACCCACCAGTTTATCGTGCCTTCCTAAACACGGAAGAGCTCGTTATGCCAAGATGGTCACCTATCCACGGACCGACCGCGCCAAGCGATGCTTAACTTTATGATCGATCGATCGATTTAGACAAAACAGAAACTCTGATACTACGAAAACCTTAGCAAGTGGTTTTTTGTCCCTGCCCTGGACTGTCCCACTGTTGAGCAAATCCTCCCAGCTCGTCTCCACACCTCGGTCCTCTGAGTGTTCTAATCAATCGCGATTGTAAGCACCCAGGTCTCGCCATCTCCGGGTTTGCAAAGACCAAAATAATATTCTGTACTAACTTCTGCCAGCGGCATCGCCCGCTTCCCGAGGGAACTATTTCCCCTACCCGGATAAAAAGTAGCCTATGTTGTTCCTCAGGATAATATATTCTATCTCTGTACCAAATTTATCAAAATCGGCTCACTGGTTTAGGCGTAAAAGCGTAACAGACAGACAGAGTTACTTTCGCATTTATAATATTAGCAGGGATTGTATTCAATCAACAACATAACGGGAAAATCCAACTTATCAACAATGCACTTGGAAGCTACAGTCTTGTTTGTCAATAACCAAATTTCCGCCGGCTTCACCCGCTGCCCGAGGGAACTATTTCCCGCACCCGGATAAAAAGTAGCCCATACCAACCAAGTTTCAACAGAAGTAGTAGCAAACATACACTCCACAAACTTTATAATATTAGTGTGGTAATTTGTTTTAAGTACCTAAGCGTGAATTACCCTTCGACACTAAAATGAATAGTAATCATTTATATAATTAGTTTTACCGTTACATGTATATAACTTAGTAACGCTTATTGATTTCAAGAAATTAAATAAAGCCACATTTTTTTCTGCCTTTTAAAATTGAATAAACATTTTTCGTAATTTCCGTCATAGTTTTGGATTTGCTATACCTACTTATTGTAAACATGTTAATAAACGCATGTTTGAACTAATGGTAGCGATAAGATAAAGTGCTGAATACTTAGAGCATTCCACCAACAGGACACGCCAACTGCACAAATTAAATGCGTTTGTGAAAAGGTCTGCCAATTTACGAACGGGAGATCTGACAATAAAACAAATATTAGTAGCTCTCATGCATTTTTGATTACATCGTTTCGCACGCATGCAACAAAATAGACAAAAACAAGCATAAACTTGACGCACATGTGTACAGACGACAGCACATCAAGTTACTACAATCTGTCAAATTTCCGCCATATACATATTTTCAACCTTATCATAATATAGGTAGGTTAATGTTTGACTGGTAAAATTTGACAGATTCGGGTACCGCGACCTGCTGTTGTCTGTATATTATGAGACGTGAATGGCTGGTGTTGTTCGAGTGGCAGAGGAGATAGCACAGCAATGGCGTGTCCATTTGGTTACACTGTCTAAGGTCGAAAAGAATAAAACGTAATTGGATTTATGATCTCCAATTTTAATTTAGCCTTATCTGAACGAAAATTTTAATTTGTGTTAAGCGCTAGTTAAAAATGCTGCAATTCAGATAATATGTTTCAAACATTTGCTAATGGTGCCTTTATGAACAGATGTTTGTTTAGGACTTACGAAGTATTTCGTGGTTCTGAAGACCAATAATGTTCGTATGCTTTATCCGTACTAATATTATATGTATGTGTCTGTACCATCAGGTCAACTTATACGAATCTGTCAAATTTTACCAATCAAACATTAACCTACCTCCATTGTGATAAGGTTGCAAATCGAGTGCAGAAATTTGACAGATTGTAGTAACTTGATGTTGTGTACATGCAAAAGTAAAACTCTTTGTATCGCTTTCGCGCTTAAACTACTATACCGCTTGCCTTAGAAAGGACATGGGCTACTTTTTATCCGGGTGCATGAGTAGTTCGATTGGGACGAGGGGTAAAGTCAACAAAAAGCCGGCAAAGTGAGACGCACTCGCGCCCTAAAATAGTTTATTAATACTAGTTTTCACTATTTGTTGTTATAGTGGCAACAATAATCATCTCTGAAAATTCTATCACCGTTCTTGATATACAGCCGGGTGACAGACGGACGGACAGCGAAATCTTAGTAATAGGGCAATATGTTGGGTATTCAAAATAAATAAAAAACCTTATCGGTCAATCCTAATTGAATCCAGATAATATTACATTTTATTATTTATCTAAATTGATCAAGATTTAATAAAAATGATTAGATTATGTTATATTACAAGCGTGAACATATTATTATCTTCATAATACTATTACATATCTACGTTTATTTGTACCGCATATAATGAAGTACAGTTTGTACGTTTCTCAGTAAACAAAAGCATTGTTTTAATGTTCTTATAAACAATGGTTAGTTTCTGTTCGTTTATTTATAACTAATCACTATTTACAAAACATTATATTTATGTATAACAAATTCGTTTTCTCATTACGGTAATGGTTCTAAGAGCCTGTTCACACGGGCGTCATTTTCACGCGCGTAAAAAATAAGCCCGTGCGAATGAACACTCGTTGCGTTTTAATAAAACACGGGCCAATCATCATTTTACCTCCAACTATCAAATTCTTTTGTAAAGAACAGCGAAAGAATGCTTTGCCTCAGTCTGATAAGAAAATTAATTTAAAAATACTTCAAAAAGAAGGCTCCTCTTCTAACACTAGTTCTTTGTTCGTCAGTTCTAAAACGTAATAAAAAATACAAGCGGTGCACCCGAGTCCGCCCTCATGTTTCACGTTTCCTCGAATGCAATTGCCTAGGTATTTACGTCGCGGTACTTCTCTAGCAATTACACAGTAATTGGTTTCGTATTCAATTCTTTAATACAGGTAGACTGAAAGCCGAGAATCTCACCTTTCCACTGTATTTAGTATTTATTTACTTATTAATACTATAAATACTGTTTACCTGTTTTTACATTGCGTCTGACCTTTGTTTTTATTGTGATGTAACTAAATATTTAGCCATTCTTCGGCTTATGGTTGGAAAATAATCTTTAGCTTGCGCGTTTTAGGATTTCAAAGTTTATTTAATTACGTAATATTTGCAAGTTTAATGAACTACAAAATTAACTAGCAAATTGTACTCCACTAAAATACTTTGGTGAAACGCTAAAGCTAAAATCCCGACACGCTAAAAGTTTTCAGCGAAAATTAACCACGCTATGAAATGTGGTATAAAGTTGGCGAACTATCTTAAAATTCTGAATATACGCTAAAATATAGACCATGTTTTTTTAGAAAAGGTTTTCAGTTTCAGACTGAAAAACGAAAATATATCGAGCGCGTTATTAAAACTGAAGTGTGGTAACGAATGAAAAGATATCTGGTACTTATGTAACGGGATGCAAAAACTACTAATTGCCACGTGCTACTCAAGCACTCTTCCCTCCCACAGACCTCTCCAGCTGAATATGCTAGTTCGATATTTGGGTACCGATTGAACTATTTTTAGTTTCACTGAACTTTACTCGCGAAGTCTTGAGCTGCGAAAATCTATACTAATATCATAAAATTGGAGTTTGTTTATTTTTACCGCGCTAGTCTCACGCTGTACTGGATCGATTTGAACATATTCTTTCAGTTTTAAATAGCCGGTTGTAATTTGTTTCGCAATAGTATCATCTTCCTGCCCTGTTCCCCAACTTTATTTGGGATCGGCGCAATATGTTTTCTAGTTTTGTTAAGTAGTAGTATAATAGTTTCAAACGTTTATTCAGGTACGCGGAGTTCCCACGCTACTTACGCGTATTTGAAACGTTTTGAAAGCAACGTATTTTGCATTCCCAAAACAGAACTTACAGTTCCATGTCATAATTCTATTCAACTCCGTCGCGTTTTAATTAAATTCTGTATAAAACACATTTTAGTTAAAGTCTGTATGAACTAAGCGCTCGTCCGTTTTGAAATACTCGTACCTTTATTTCGAGTTGTTGGTAAAGCAGGACTTAAGTACTTACAACGAGTAGTCAGACTGTTTCGGAGTGTTACATAATACAGAGTTGTTAACTAAAGGGAATATTTCGTGTGTAGCTATTGTTCCACGAAAACGTAAGCGCATCAAAATTTTATCAGCTTATGTTTGTTTTGGAATCAGTGTTAGATCTAAATGTACGCGTACCTAAAATTCGAAATTACTCGGAAATGTTGTAAATATGCGGACATGTTGAGATGCCGATGTTATCGCGCTATCTTATCGTTTAAGTTTCTTGTTAATAACACTAGCACTAGATTAACTATATTGCTTTAACGAGTATTTACTGTCTTTTGTCCTAGATTCCTATCAAATAGTATTAAGCGTGGATTTCAATAACCTATATCTGTAGATTTGTTTACTAGAGATAGTAATTTGACGTTATGAGTGGGATTCATATCAAAATTCTATCCACAGATAGATTATTGAATCCTGAAATCCTTCAGCTAACGTTGTGGGTTAGCATAGTCTGACCTTTTTTCAAAACCAAGCTGTGCAATCAGTCGGCCTTAAGACCAGTAAAGTGGTTTAACGAATGCAATTTTGCAATATAACTCTTATGAATATATCCTGGTCTCAGGATGGTCTGTACCGCTGGATAATTTTACATACAACACTACTTTTTATTGCGTAACGACGGATGATTCACAGTACACGTGTTTACACGAGGCTTGAAATAAATTTAATCAGTATAAACTGTTCCATGTAGACTTCATTTGTATTCATTACTTGTTCATGGCTAAGAATGTCTAACTACTTCACTTGAGGTTTATTTTTTGGAATTTTTCGTCTCGGTATAATATCGCAAATAGTTCAGATTTTACATAGAAAACTACTTAGCTTTGCTCTAGTTAGCCTATGATCTGACTCGGTTTACTCGATTTTGGGAATTACTCGATCATCATATACGCAGAGAACGGTGTCTTTACCAAATACAAATATTCGAATTGTGGGAATCGAAACCGTAAATGCAAATATGAACAGCCTGTCTCAGAACTGTTGCGTGTGCCTGGCTGAAGTCGGTTATGTCAAATGTTGATACATCAAATACGATCCATCCATATTGAGGTCCTTAGTTCAAGGAGATTTACATGTATACCTACTTAAACCTTATGTAACTACAGATACATATATCTTGCTACTCAAAGAGCATATCTAAAGACTAAAATCTTCACATTTCAATGTCCTTTCCTGCATACATCTGCAATTTCTCAGACGGCTTTACATACGCGGAACAAAATCTTCAGATGTAGGATTATACCAGTCTGATACCACATGAAGAGATTTTGCTATCATTGTTCAGTTATAAGAGGGGGACGGAGCTATATGCAACGTATCGTGGCATCCCTTTTTCTCAAAGAAATTCTTACAACGCTTTGATGCATGATCCCTGATATTCTGTTCTTCATACTGAATTAAGAACAGGCTTACGACAGCTCATGACGTTCAATCTACTTCCACCCATGTTCATATCGACAATCAATAGTGACTTTAAAAAGAGATTGTTATTAAGTAAACAGTGTTATATCTAGTTACTTTGAAAGTGCCTCGTTAGCAGGAATAATACCTAGATGTATATTATTATTTGTTATCGCAAATGTAAGAAATATTTTCATAGCACAGTTTGTATAATCGCTGAAATCATGTCATCCGCAGGCGATATTTCACACTCGATTTATTACATGAAATCGATCTAAAATATGCCTATAATAAAACCACATGTAATTTTTTACCTTTTACGTAAGTTTTGGTGTAAGGCAAATAATTTCTTGTTAATACAGCATTTATAGATTATACTTAGTGATCGTTAACAAATATTTATGTTAGTGTAACGTCCGTGTCATTCCAACAATGTCCACGGCATATTGATGGAATCGCACGCCGAAAAGAGGAATGTAACAATAAGATAATTATGTAGACTTTATTGTATCTGTAATTGATTCTAAAATAGCAAGCAATGTTAGATCTTTAGTGGTTGCCTTGTTTTAGCAGCGTGGTCTAAGATAAACAAATAATGTGATGGTCGCATTCAAGGAGACAAATTGGTTCCTAAGTCGCATTAAGCTAACGAGTCGATTATATTGTTAGTAGGTCATTACATACTGTTTGTATTTCTTCTGTTTCCGTGACATGTGACTAGTCCAGTCCTACAATATATTATTGAATGCATCGTTCTAGTTTGCTCGACATGTAGCGTGCACTGATAGGTTCGCCTAATCGTTGAAAATTACTAGGCGGACCGCTGCTGGGGGGTACAGTGGCAATTTAAACCGCTTTGTCGCTTTAAAATTCAATAAGCCTTTCAAATCGATATGTGTTAGTACATTAGCCTACTTAGTGTACGCTATGCTGGACATACAATATTCACCACAAGCTAGTCTGCGACCACGACGCTATAAAGCTAACAAGGGTTAGGACAATTTATCAAGCACTTTGAAATTATTTAACTAGTGTTAAGATTTCTCGCACATTTCTCATGTTTAATTCTCTTACGGCCAGTTTCATGGGTTCCAGATAAAGTTCTAGATAGTTATCTAAGAGATCATGCCATAGAAAAGTTGTCGAAATTAAAAATATTTCTATGAGACTACGTGTCGCATAGCTTTATCTGTAACCTGTAAAACTGGCCGTTAATATTTTATAAGAACTTGCAAATGCAATATTTTTTTTCTTTATTCATTTATTTTACATATTTTAACATTTTTAAATATTTTATAAATACGTATAAAAGAATAAAACATTTAAAAATATAAAAATAGTCTGTAACCTGTAAAACTGGCCGTTAATATTTTATAAGAACTTGCAAATGCAATATTTTATTCTTAAACTATGTATTTAAGTCAATATTTCTTATCGATCGTTTACTGCAGTTTGGTTTTATTGCGAAATCATGTGTTAGCTGTATCGCAAAAGTGTGCATAAACGCGTGTTTTTACAAATCATTACTGTTATATGAAATATGTTTATTGCTATATAATGGTCAGCAATAACTTATGTATCATGACACGTTGCCAACGATATATAAAGAATGTATATAAGAAAAAGTTATAGAACTCTAAGCTATTGGCAGATTTTTCAACGGGTCCACTCCCCGGTCCGTTGGGCGTTTAATCTAAAAGTTTAGTCGAGTTCAGCCAGGAGGCACGTTGACATTTTTACAATTCATGGCTACCCGGCCTCGTGTGAACTCTAGTTAACAATTTAATTGGTCAGTGAAAGTCCGCAGTTGGCTGGAAAGTGTCACACAAAGCCAGCATTCTGTAAAATTAATTATACACCTTTGCTAAACACCATACATAATTTGGCATGTAGTTCAGAGATTAAGTTCAAAATTGTTCTTGAGGTAAACCTAACCAAACAGTTGGTCTTGTTGATAAGTCAATAAGTACTTCACTCTGTTCGCGTGAAAAACTGAAACTGTAATCTCAATCTACCATATTATAACCGTGGTTTTAAAAAAGTACAGATTTTCGGCCAGTGTCAAAGGTTTCAGATAGAGTTCCGGATAGCTATCTGACAAATCATGCCATAGAAAAGTAATCAAAATTAAAAACATTTATTTTATTTAAACCTTTATTATCAAGCAACTAAGGCCCATAGATATATACCTTAAACTACAGACTACACCTTGTTATACAGAATCTTGTTAGTAGATATAACTTAAATCTATGTTAGTATCGCTTCCTATGCACTACGTCACTCGCTCGAATGGCACTAAAAACATTTATATGGCACTGTCTATCAGATAGCTATTTAGAACTTTATCTGAAACTTGTGCAACTGGCCGTTAAACTATCATCTTGAATTAAGTTACAAAGCCAGTACCTACTTCTTAAAACCACTTTTATAATAGGTGTTTCATCTCTGGATTGCGTAGCATTAGTAGCAAAGCGCATGGGAATAAAAATATTAGTGAAAGTTATATGGAAATACAATAGTAATGATCTAAGGAAACCGTGTAAAAACAATTAAATCAATGCACCTATAATTATATTATTATAGGTAATTAATAGACATCGGATTATATGCATTTGCATTTTTGCATATGCAAATGCATATAATGCTATTTTTATAGCGTTATTGCATATAATGGTATTTTTTCACTGACGGTGCTTATTTCAGTAGTTGTACGTGTTAGGCGTGTATTACGCCGCTGAAAATTTTTAAGCCATAAAAGGAGTAAGTAGTTGGAAAATTTGACAAATTAGACGCCGTTGCAATCAATTCAAGCCAGATGGCATTTGAGGATATTTCAATAAAAAAAATATTGCTCTTATTGCCACACATTTCAGCAATATACCCGATGCAATT
This sequence comes from Heliothis virescens, assembly GCA_002382865.2. Taxonomy (NCBI): domain Eukaryota; kingdom Metazoa; phylum Arthropoda; class Insecta; order Lepidoptera; family Noctuidae; genus Heliothis; species Heliothis virescens. The sequence continues at coordinate 1,125,994 of NWSH02000323.1, forward strand.
GAGAAACTAGAAACTAAAAATCTTCCTTTGTGCAAGTCCTTAGAAATATTAGAAACAATGATTGAACAGAGTAACACCCTTCCAAGTTCAATATCGCAAAAGGTTCGTGGCAAATTAGATGCAGTTTTGTGTAAAAACCCTGATCTTGAGGAAATTAAGAAAATTAACTCATTTATCAACGGCACCGGACAATCTCTGCCTGAGGAGGTCTCTGCAGAAATGGCGCCAAATTTCAAATTCTGTCCGGTAACGTCAGTTGATGTCGAAAGGTCATTTTCGGCCTATAAATTAATATTAA
>NWSH02000323.1:1139475-1159304 GCA_002382865.2 Heliothis virescens
TCTTGAGTGACATTGGTCGTAGTACATCTGGATATTTCTTCAGCAGGTCGTGGTAGGCGTGGTCGCGGTTGAGTATGGAGATCGTTTCTTCGCAGCTGTTGATTTTTATGGCGTTCACACTAAGCTCGGTCACGCGGTCGATGAGCTTTCTTCGGTGCAGGTCGACTAGTAATTTGTGGTGTGCTAAGAAGTCTGCCCCAAGAATTGATGTCTTCACGTCGGCGACGACGAAAGTCCACATGAAGCTTCTTCGTAGGCCTAGGTTGAGCTCCAGAGTGCGCTCTCCGTAGGTACGAATTTCTGTGCCGTTGGCGGCGAATAACTTGTAGACAGTTTTTGCAGGCTTAGCGTGTTTTAGGTTTCGACCGGCCAAAACGGATATGTCAGCTCCAGTATCGATGAGGAATTTCTCTCTGCTGTCGACGTCAGTGACACATAAGCGGCGGCTTGTCTGGTTTACATCGACACCCGCCACGGTCGATGTACTTTCTAGTTTTCCTGCTTAGTTCTGGAACATGGCGATTCACAGTTGCGAGCGTCATCGCCAAATCGGTAGTGGTAATAACACAACCAATCAGCGTCGCCTGGCTTGCTCGAGGCGCGGGCATTTTGGCGCGAAACGCTACGATGCCGCGTCGACGACGGGTAGCGGGAACGGGAGTGCGGGCGGCGCGGGCGGTGGGGCGCCGCGCGCCGATGTTGATTTGTGCGGAGCTCGGCGATTTCTAGTGATAATTTTTCTATTTGCTTGGACAAGATGTTGATCTGCATGTTTGTAACGGCGTTATGTTGTGACTCGTTGATAATGCTGCTTGTGAATGGCGAATTTGTTGCGGAGACTGCAGCGATTGCAGAAGGTTCAAACTGTTCGATCATCTTGTCGGCCATCGCAGCTATCGTTTCAAGCGATGACTCTGTGTTGATGGAGAGCACGGTGCGAACTTGTGTGGGTAATTGCTTGAACCACATTACTTTCAGGGCTTCGTCGGATAATAACTTCCCGCTGAGATCACGCATTTTACGCAGTAACTGGCTCGGTTTTTGGTCACCGAGTTCGAGTCCACTGAGTAACTTCTGCAGCTGGCGATGGTCTGACTCTTGAAAGGTTGAGATCAGTCTGTCCTTCAGTATGTTGTATCTGCCGGTGGCCGGTGGGTCGAGGATTAGATCTGAGATATGCTCTAGATTGTTGCAGCCGAGTAGCGGGACGACGAGGTTGAACTTCTGATCTTCTCCTATCTTGGCGGCGGAGACAGCTGCTTCGAATTGTGCGAACCAAAGGCGTGGACTGTGGCTCCAAAATGGTGGTATTCGGGCAGGGAGGGAGATTGTGGCCACGTCGCTGTCCGTCCTGATGGTGATGCCGCCCTGAGCGTCGCTGAATTCCTCCGTAGTCTGCGATGCCATAGTGTTGGTTTCGATGGAAAATCTTGCAGGGGTTCGGTGTATTCATGTAAGGTATTCTTCCGATTTCTTCCTGCAGGTTTTCTGAACGTCGGGTCACCAATTTAGGANGGCCGGTGGGTCGAGGATTAGATCTGAGATATGCTCTAGATTGTTGCAGCCGAGTAGCGGGACGACGAGGTTGAACTTCTGATCTTCTCCTATCTTGGCGGCGGAGACAGCTGCTTCGAATTGTGCGAACCAAAGGCGTGGACTGTGGCTCCAAAATGGTGGTATTCGGGCAGGGAGGGAGATTGTGGCCACGTCGCTGTCCGTCCTGATGGTGATGCCGCCCTGAGCGTCGCTGAATTCCTCCGTAGTCTGCGATGCCATAGTGTTGGTTTCGATGGTAAATCTTGCAGGGGTTCGGTGTCTTGATATAAGGTATTCTTCCGATTTCTTCCTGCAGGTTTTCTGAACGTCGGGTCACCAATTTAGGAGTGGGCGTGTAGCGACTTCAAATAAAACACTTGTTATACGATACTTGATGATATGAATATATTTTATTGCGTAAAATGGTCCTATTTATATTTACAGTTTGAGAGGTGGAAGTAGTGCCTAGTCTAATCTATTTACAAAAGAGTTTTAACTAATCTCTAAACACAAGAGGGCGCCTCGCGAGTCCGCGGCTCGCGGGGCGCGGGGCAAGGGCATGGCGCGCTCGGTTCCGCGATGCGAGGTTATAAATTGGGTGCGCGCGCTCGCTCAGTCCTTTCCTCGGGTCGCCGCCGTTGTGTGAAGACTGCTGCTGTGTTGCTGCGTGAGCGCGGAGCCAGGTGTCTTCGGAGTAACTGCCGCTGCGTCACTGCGTGTCCCCGACTGCTGTTGCGACGGAGATCTTGCACACGGCGACGGCCCGATGATACAACCGCTCTTTTCAGAGCGAACTGCGCGCTCGGTGTTGTAATAACATTGCATGCCGTGTCGACGCCATCTTGTTTCTTTGACGGAGAGTCAAGACGTCGTCTTTTTCAAGACGGTTTTCTTCAATATTTCTTGAGCATGGGTAAACTGGTCTAACGTACGATATGGAACAGGTGATGGTGTTGCTTGTAATAGCATGTCGCTACAAAACCCTTCGATGCGGCGTTATCTTTGTAAAATTATGAATCTGTATGAACAAAATGGCTTCATATATTAACTGGTTTATGTTTATTATACAAACAGCTAGTGAAAGCTAGTTCTCTGATGACAATTCATAATTAGTCACCAGGTGAAATCACGAAGGATCTCAGCGGAGCCTAAAATTGGGTGTCTCGAAATGAACCCGGTTAGACCGTCATTATTATCTCATCATACTTACTTATTTTGTTTTTTAGGAGTATTGCGTTTACCTGTAGAGTATTCGGCTACCATTTGTATGTAGGTACCGGTTCGTGGTATTAAGTGAACTTTTTTGTAAATTTTATACAAGTACATGAGATTAAATGTCCGCTGGTTTATATTGACTGCGCTTAGTTGTTAGAACCAGGCTGTATGCTACACGACCCGTCCATTTTGTCACTCTCCGGTCATCTATCTCCATGCAATAAATCGTTTTGATCCATCGTTGCGTGCAATTTGTCCTTGTGCACGCGGAAATATCGACACTTTGCTAATACTTACCTAATAATTTATTGGGAGATGGGGTTGCAGTGTTGTTTGCAGCGCAGTTTCGTCAGATTAAATATTGAGAAACATTAATAATTCCTGCTGAAACTATGAGAGCAAGCAACGCTGGGTGTTACTTTTATTTTGTTCGTACCTATTGTGGAGGTAAATAGGTATAATTTGGGAACTCGTTAATGTTTTGGGGTTGCAAAAATATTGCATTGGTTCGCTACTCTTCGGAAGGTGCTCCTACTTCGTAACACAAAGAAGTGAACTACAAAGGATATGATAAAATGTGATGGAGGGCTTAAAATGTCTGCAACCAACTTTGTAAATGAGTTCGCATTCCAGAGGGTATTGAGTGAATACTATACTCTTACAACATCCACGGAGGGTTGCCAATAATTAGCCGGGAACATGCGTCAATGTGTACCTACTGTACCTACCTACTATACACAGGTAGGTCTAGCCATTTAAGTGGAAGGAGGTAAGTATGAAATAAGAACACATAATATTAAATATCAATAGTTTATTACATAAATTATAGCCAAGCTTACACTTCATTGTTTCTTTCACCTATACTGATAGTAAAGATTTAAAACTGCACTAATTTATTCTATCTCTGTATACGACGCAGGCGTGTAGCGATCAAAATATACTCGAGGCTGGAACAAACCTGCCCTGACCACACGCCTGCTTAATCTATATAAAAAGAATACTTATAAATAAAATCTAACATCACTCTATGTTATAATTAATTAGGCTATGATTGGTGTTACTACGGTTCCTATTCCAATTGCGTCTGATAAAAATTATCCCTAATTTGATCTGCGTAAGCATTTAAAACTAATTAATCGTTTAAGGTTATGGCTTAACAGCGTATCACATATCAGGCCTTTCTATTAGTTTGCGCGTTGATTACAATTGGGTTGTAAAACTCGGCCATAAATGTTAAAAAATAAATGAGCAATAAACCTCTTGCTTGGTTGCAATCACTGTATGCATAGATTTGAATATGTATTTGCACTCGAACTGTTCAATCGGTTGTATTACTCAAAAACCTCATTAACCTTCGCTGCATACAACCAACGATAAATATAATAAAAGATTACGCCATCTCATGACCTTATACTTAGGTAAACTCGGAAATTGTTTGCCTTAAAATGTGCGGTCATCTAAAATGGCGAGAATTCAATTTCAAAGGTTATTTCATTTCATCAATATTGTTTGCACACATTCATGAGTAAAACAATAACTTTTAAATTAAACGGGCGCTGGCTCAATGAGGTCTGGTGACTGACTGAATGAGACGCTTATAAATCATAGCGCAAACCAATGAGAAAACACATTTTGTGACAAAACTCGTTTCAAGATGGACGCTGCAAGCTGTCCGTCATCACTGTCTAATAATCGAGGCATACTTATTGCTTTAACGAATACAGTTATTATCGGATACAATATACATCTTATTACGTAAACAATTAAGTTCATTTTCTATAACACAAGGGACGAATTAAATTGACCCGAATGTAAAAGGGCCAAAATTTAATCCGCCATTTGCATTAACCATTGAGATTTAGACTAACCTTCAAATACTGGACTTATTTGTTTTCGATTGTCTGTCCAAAGTATCAAAACTTTTATTTATATTCTTCATTTATACTAGCTAATTCTTTTAAGTATAAGTAAATAAATGTTATTTTTATTAGATTGTAACTATTGAATGGGTTTGGTGTTATGATGGGCTGGCGAGGTTGCCGTATGTCTGAAATCGTGGACCTAATGATTTCTATCCTTGTTAACGAACACTTAATTCGCAAAAACTAGCCGATTCACGTATAAAAACTAGGTTTCCTATGAGCACGACCTACGACAACCTTGTCAAATATTATTTATTCATGAATTTTTGATATTTATTTATATTGTACAGAATGGTCGAATAAGAGTTGTTCGATTACAATAGAGCTGTGTAAATGCATCAAATTATTTGTGGCGATTCGAGCTCAGGCGACGGAATTTATTGATGTGGGGATGACTCGGGATGGTGATCTGGGCCGAAGCCAAATATGTAACGTACAGATGAATGTTCCCAGGTTAATGTAATAGTGTGGAAGCTGAAAGATGGACTAGTTTTGAGGAAAGGTCCAATGAATGCACAGCAAGTGGTGCATGATTACCAAGTTACTATATAAGATTTGTAGAAAAATATCTGGTAACATTTGTTGTAGAAATATTTTTATTTGTATCGCCTCTATTTGACCATCCCGTACTAAATGATTATTGCTAATTAACACTATATTAGGCAATTCATAGCATCAACTGCACTGGAATATCAAAAGTTGCCATAAAAATGTTTGAATTATATCTATTTAAGAAATATACTATTAAATACTTTAGTGTCAAAAATTCATGAATAACATTAGTTGTAGATATAAACTTCTATATAATATGTAATTAATGATTTATAAGTATGAACTATGAATTGGTGTGATCGTGGCATGAAGGCAATCCTATTTAAGTCTACTATAAATACATAAGATCACAGTAAAATGGGAATACAAAATGGTGGATACGACCACAATATTGTGCAGATAATAAACTATTTGTTTTTAAGAACTTGGAGTATAGAACAAAACTGGTATGTTTACAATAATTCAGTACAAAATTGGCAAGGAATGATAAGAATGTGTAACATAAAATGTATTTGCAAGGCAAGATATAATGGCGTAAGTAACGTAAGTACTTTTGATGTCATCGGCACTAATTAGTTGAACCTAATCGAAACACAGACATGTATCATAGAGCTAAGAAAAAAGTATGTTTTTAAAACGGCTCATTTGTTTTTTTCGAATTTAGTAAACCCAGTAAAGTTTTCATGTGAATGAGTAAAATTTAGTTCAAATTGCTAGTTTAGAAGTTGGGCACGACAGTTTAATGTTTAGTGAAATTAGCGTGTATTAGGATGTTACGTTACAAATGTTCACGTACAACTTTGTTATAATTATGAATGTTGATAGGCGGCTAGTGTTACCGATGTACAATTGTCTACAGCCCAAGCAGTTTTAACTGACATTAGAAATTTGATAAAACTTGTAATGTCAAAACACTGTTCACAAATCTATTATAGAAATTCACCATAAATATATAACAATAGTTAATGAAGTTTTAAATAAAAACGCTCAGAGATTAAAATCCGTTTTAAAAACAAACAGAGTACACACTTAGCTATCGTTAAAAATTAACCAGACGTTCCGAGCGAACTCCACACTACTTAAAATTAATACGAGGTCTCGGGGTTCATATATTATTGCTTTTAGTTTCCTTTTGGAGTATTATCTAACACTTAGCCAAAATAATGGTTCATTCATGTCTGTGTTTAGAGTACCGTCAGAATGGCAAACACTTACACGTAAAAAAATAAATCAATTGTTAAAAGTTGTGTACTGTAGGCAAAAATAAGGCTAAATACTTATTGCTTTTTTTCAACACATATTAAATCAGTGCACAAAATTTTAGGAGGCATAATATTTGCCAATTAGCAGATATACTTCAAAAAGAGATAAAATATATCTGATTGGAGTACACAACTTTTTACAGACGATTGCACCTATACTTCTAATTACAAATCGAATGAGAGTTGTTCTCTGTTCAGTCGTTCGTGAAAGCATACACTCAACTCAGTATTCAAAATAGTTTTTTGCATTCATATCTAACATGAGTATCAGTTATAATAGGAGTAAAAACGATAAATTGGACCATTGAAATTTTTCAATGGAACTACATCATATTTTTAAATAAATCGTATTTTATTGAATATTTGATTCATATGAACCTTCATCGAACAAATACATGGAAGACAATATATACTGAAAATAAACGATTTTTATATCAAGTTTTTTGTAAATACTATAGGCATATTAAATATAGGACAGAAAAGAATTGTGGAGTCATTTGGCACAGATAAGAGACCTACAGCAGAGATGGGCAAAAGTGGCAAGTTGTATACACATGGCGTTATTAAATGCAATAACATATATATTGAGTATGCTGAAAACAAATTGACAAAAGACTAACAGCCAGTTTCACAGGTTACAGATAAAGTTCTGGAAAGTTAACTGAAAGATCATGCCACAGAAAATTTGCCAGAATTAAAAACATTTCTATAGCATTATCTGTCAGATAGCTATCTAGAACTTTATCTGGAACCTGTGAAACTGGCGCTACATCTCATGGTCTGTTATACGTACCAATAACGACCACAGCACGACTGGCTTAAAAATTCGCGAGCAGGGTTCTATACTACTATAAAAGTTTAAAATAGATTTCTTTTAATGACAAAAGTTACAAACGCAAATACTCAATTACTAAAAATAAAATAAAAAACTCGATAGTTGACAACTAAGCGGTTTTCGGCCATATGGCACCGCACCATGCACCATGGTTTCCACAGAGTTGATTGATTCATTGAATTGGATAGGTTACACGCGAGGCTGCGAAATTGAATTTGGGTACCAACCAATATTCAATAGCGCACACAACTTTATATTTCAATAGACCGCATTTTATTTACAGCAATATTTTTCGTATATTCAATTAATCCTTATAAACGCGAAACCAATTCCCATCTCTGTCTGGTTTTTATAACTACTGCAACGATTTAAAAAGGACATAGGCTTTTTATCCGGGTCCGAGAAGTTCCCGTGTCGAACCGCGGACAAACAACTTATGTTAAAATAAATTGCACGTTAATCGAAGCTAGATAGTACCTACGCCAGATTTTCATCTCTAATGATCGAACACCCACAGATACCAGTACCAATCAAACCGAAGTTAGAATTTCAGTGAACGTTTACCTATGACAGGCGGTGCAGATGACACACAATCTATTCCGATACGTTCGGTTCACGAAGCGGTTACGCTGCACTGGGTAAAAGGCCTGTCAAAGCAACGGCTGCGGTAATGTTCCCGGCACGTGTGTTCCGTATCATCGGCATGGTGGCGGAACGATATGGTATCTGAAAGCTTTGATAGCTCTCGATAATAATTAAGAGTGGGTTACACCAATTAATTGGCGACAAGATTGAAATTTTGACATGAATGTCTAAATGCAAGTTATAATTGTAATCAAAGGACAGATAGGATATAGAAACCCAATATAAAACAATAACTAAAGTATCATCAGCTGTCAAATCGCCGTTCAATTAACAGTCATTTAACGGTTAATTATACTTTGTTTGTAGTTAAGGTTACATAATGCAACCCACTCTAACAGTTCACAGAAGCACGCGTGATTATAACTACATAGAATTTGAAATAATTATTTGCGCTGCGTATGTACTCGATTTATTTAATTTTCAGGAAATACTCTATTTGGTATTGAAATTGAATACACCTGCAAATTGGTTTTACGGCTTACAAACGTTGCGAATGCATTTACTCTCATGTTACAAAGAACCTGAGGCTTTGGACAAATTCTGAGAAGCGAAATATGTATTTCAAAAACATATGAAAATGATATAAATAGAATTTTCCTGCATTCAGCGTTATTTTAAGTACCGACAAAAGGATTTGTATAATTGAAATTTTACTCGCTCAATGGTATTATGTTCTATGCCCCGCACCAAAGGACGGCGTACATTTAAGAGACTAGTCAAAATAAGTTTCAGTTAATCGTTTAACGGATGCGGAAAGATAAAAATGTTACGTTTACGTACGTGTTATCATTGAGGTCAAAACCACTTGATAAATAAATTTAATTGCCAAAAACAGTTGATATGATACCCTGGGATAAGTTTAGAATTTTTAATTATAAAAAAATTGCAGTTTCTTTTTAATAATCGAGAATGAAAGGAATTTAGGGTTAAAGTTGGCGACTCGAGAATACCAGATTTCAATGGGGTGCAAAATAAAATACACTACAATACAATATACAGTTCATTTTAACTGCGGTGACAGCGGAGACAAAATGGCGGCTTTTGGACCACCGAGGTAGCGACGCGCGCGCCTCTCAGACCGAATCCCCTGAAAATTCGCAAACTAATGCGTACCTACTCTCGCGCAGAACCTTCAATTGGAATTTCAAGTATAACACATGCTCCCGTTATAATAATTATGTCAATAAATATGTTATCTTCACGTAGTTTCTCAGTTTTAAAAATATTTTGTCGGTAAAAGCACTACTATAAAATTATAAACGTCAAATCGAGTACAAGATCTCAGAGTGCCGTTTTAGAAAAGGCGCGATTAAATATGTAGCGAGATAAACGAGAGAATAGAACGAAAATAGCTTAGATCCACGGACGTACAGGAATAGGCTAACGCAATTAGCCTGTTTATATTTTATTTAGGTATCATTTTAGCAATTCTGTTTGGAAGATGTAGCTGGCTAGTGATAGTAATACGCTCAGCACATCACTTGCTCAGGATGACATTTAATGAGAAAACACAGTTGGCTTATATGAGAAAAAAAAATACCACGTGATGAAAAGTTAATTATTCAGCAAGTGAGATACGCTACATACGCAAGTAAACCAACATGCTAAGTCCTAAAAACATTACACTGAACATTTACAATAAAAAGTTAAGTATTTATTTATAACTAGCTTCTGCCAGCGGCTTCGCTCGCCCGCAATATTTAAAATCCCGTTTTTTCCCGTTCCCCTGGGAATTTCGGGAAATCCTTTCTTAGCGGATGCCTACGTCATAACATCTACCTGCATGCCAAATTTCAGCCCGATCCATCCAGTGGTTTCAGCTGTGCGTTGATAGATCACTATGTCAGTCAGTCACCTTTGAGTTTTATATATTTAGATAACTGTCAAAGTTAGAGAGTTTTGATTTACTATTAGATTCCCCCACTTAAGTCCCGAGCGTGCTTTACTGCTACTCATTAAATACCTGACCTTGGGTTATCCTTCGACATCAAAAACAAAGGCAAGAGAAGATATATTTGGTAGTTATATTAATAGGATTTAAACAAAACAGACAGGGCTTCATTTTTTATTAAAACGGCACTCAAGAATCAATTGAGCTTTCGCACGCATATTCCATCTAAAATAGACAAGCAGGTATAATCTATAGGAGTCGAATTCAAAAGTCGTCGAATTTAAATAGAAGTAATCAGAAACTCATAACGTTCGAAAATTTAAAAAATATATGTATTAAAACTAGATAGGTGACACTATGTTCGTCAGTGCATGCGCTTATGGCATGCATGAGCGTCGAAAGGTCGCAGACTGGGCCACTTGACCACGCGTCGCGGAAAAAAGTGATGCATTTTTTTGGCAGAGATTACAGCGCGACCTTTGACGTAGGCCGGAGACTCGAGTTGCGAGCACACATACACACACGGTATAATTACTGTAATTTGGATCAAAGGACGTTCCTCATACCCTAACATTATATGCTGAAAATACATCACTATCCCAACGATTTTATACAGTTTTCCTTTAAAGTTTATTTCACCCTAAATTAAAAAGTACACGTCAAAAACATCGATGCAATATCTTTTAGAAAGCAGTTTAGATTTTAATTACGCGAGTAGATACTACTTAATCTCCGCTCGTCACCGCCAAAGCATCCTGATGCACCGTCGACGTCATAAGATGACGTCACTACCAACTACCTATCGGATATAACCTTTCTCCTTAGCTATGCAGCTTAAAAGGAGCGAGTCTCATATTGGCTAAAGTTCCGCTTACAAAGAAACATACAAATAAATCCAGTTTATGTAACCAATAGACAAAGAAGAGAAAATAAACAGACAGTAGAATCGAAATAGTTCAACGTAAGTAATAAAACTGAGATAAACACGGTATGAAGCTAGTATTCGCCGGAAAAAATCTATTTAGGATGAGCACGCGATGCTCAGACAAACGAAACTGGTTCGACTACCTGAGCCGAGCTACACAATCCTTTTTAAAAAAATATGTTATTAAAGTTAAGTCGCAGATAATTTGCATACGTAATGTGCAGCCTCGCTCCTAAACTGCATTTTTGAAACTTTGTGTTAGTGACAATGGCCCGAATTTAATGAAGATAAGTTTACAAGATATATTTTAAAACTCTTGTATGGTATTTATTTAGCTCTGTGTAGATACCGTGTTCGCTACTGAGTAAATGAAAATTCTATGCAGATAAACTTCACAAGTCACGGTACATGGCAGGTACTTAACAAGATGTCTAGCGCAAGATATCAAACTTTTTATGATATAAAACCCCGCTCGCAAATCGCAGTTGCAAAATGTTTCACACAAAAATAAATGCAATCAGTCAATATGCACAAATGACACAGTAAAATAAACTAAGGCATATTTTCATGAGTAAATTACAGTTCTTCAGTTATCAAGAAAATGCTATAGAAATCAGTAATTTCCAAATGTACAAGATGAAATTGATAATTGAGCAATTTTAATGATCATGAATGTGAATTGACCAACTAGCTGCCACCACATAACATTACGTTTGTATAAAAATATGAACTTAACATCTTAAATTACGAATAAACGATTATAAACTTAATACAAAATCACTGATTACATAGTACAGTACGTGGTGTAGACGGTAGTTGACAAGTCTATCGCTCAGTAACCGCTAGCTGTGGAACGCGCAAAGCACAAAACATCTAGATACATTCGCTTTGTAACATCACAAGTTTTCAAGCAAAGCACTTAAAACTATATTGGCATTTCACAATAGGTACAACTATAAACCAATTCATTTGAGAAACAAAATTAATTCTAGCATTGTTATTAAAATTTACAGGCAGTGTAAGGCCGGGTGCAGACTAGATACTCCAATTTATGTTCAACATGAAACATTTCTTGTGAGATCTGTGTGTCCTCGAAGACAATAAACTGTTAAAATAATTANACTGTCAAAGTTAGAGAGTTTTGATTTACTATTAGATTCCCCCACTTAAGTCCCGAGCGTGCTTTACTGCTACTCATTAAATACCTGACCTTGGGTTATCCTTCGACATCAAAAACAAAGGCAAGAGAAGATATATTTGGTAGTTATATTAATAGGATTTAAACAAAACAGACAGGGCTTCATTTTTTATTAAAACGGCACTCAAGAATCAATTGAGCTTTCGCACGCATATTCCATCTAAAATAGACAAGCAGGTATAATCTATAGGAGTCGAATTCAAAAGTCGTCGAATTTAAATAGAAGTAATCAGAAACTCATAACGTTCGAAAATTTAAAAAATATATGTATTAAAACTAGATAGGTGACACTATGTTCGTCAGTGCATGCGCTTATGGCATGCATGAGCGTCGAAAGGTCGCAGACTGGGCCACTTGACCACGCGTCGCGGAAAAAAGTGATGCATTTTTTTGGCAGAGATTACAGCGCGACCTTTGACGTAGGCCGGAGACTCGAGTTGCGAGCACACATACACACACGGTATAATTACTGTAATTTGGATCAAAGGACGTTCCTCATACCCTAACATTATATGCTGAAAATACATCACTATCCCAACGATTTTATACAGTTTTCCTTTAAAGTTTATTTCACCCTAAATTAAAAAGTACACGTCAAAAACATCGATGCAATATCTTTTAGAAAGCAGTTTAGATTTTAATTACGCGAGTAGATACTACTTAATCTCCGCTCGTCACCGCCAAAGCATCCTGATGCACCGTCGACGTCATAAGATGACGTCACTACCAACTACCTATCGGATATAACCTTTCTCCTTAGCTATGCAGCTTAAAAGGAGCGAGTCTCATATTGGCTAAAGTTCCGCTTACAAAGAAACATACAAATAAATCCAGTTTATGTAACCAATAGACAAAGAAGAGAAAATAAACAGACAGTAGAATCGAAATAGTTCAACGTAAGTAATAAAACTGAGATAAACACGGTATGAAGCTAGTATTCGCCGGAAAAAATCTATTTAGGATGAGCACGCGATGCTCAGACAAACGAAACTGGTTCGACTACCTGAGCCGAGCTACACAATCCTTTTTAAAAAAATATGTTATTAAAGTTAAGTCGCAGATAATTTGCATACGTAATGTGCAGCCTCGCTCCTAAACTGCATTTTTGAAACTTTGTGTTAGTGACAATGGCCCGAATTTAATGAAGATAAGTTTACAAGATATATTTTAAAACTCTTGTATGGTATTTATTTAGCTCTGTGTAGATACCGTGTTCGCTACTGAGTAAATGAAAATTCTATGCAGATAAACTTCACAAGTCACGGTACATGGCAGGTACTTAACAAGATGTCTAGCGCAAGATATCAAACTTTTTATGATATAAAACCCCGCTCGCAAATCGCAGTTGCAAAATGTTTCACACAAAAATAAATGCAATCAGTCAATATGCACAAATGACACAGTAAAATAAACTAAGGCATATTTTCATGAGTAAATTACAGTTCTTCAGTTATCAAGAAAATGCTATAGAAATCAGTAATTTCCAAATGTACAAGATGAAATTGATAATTGAGCAATTTTAATGATCATGAATGTGAATTGACCAACTAGCTGCCACCACATAACATTACGTTTGTATAAAAATATGAACTTAACATCTTAAATTACGAATAAACGATTATAAACTTAATACAAAATCACTGATTACATAGTACAGTACGTGGTGTAGACGGTAGTTGACAAGTCTATCGCTCAGTAACCGCTAGCTGTGGAACGCGCAAAGCACAAAACATCTAGATACATTCGCTTTGTAACATCACAAGTTTTCAAGCAAAGCACTTAAAACTATATTGGCATTTCACAATAGGTACAACTATAAACCAATTCATTTGAGAAACAAAATTAATTCTAGCATTGTTATTAAAATTTACAGGCAGTGTAAGGCCGGGTGCAGACTAGATACTCCAATTTATGTTCAACATGAAACATTTCTTGTGAGATCTGTGTGTCCTCGAAGACAATAAACTGTTAAAATAATTATAATGTTGACTGTATCTTGGCCTTATTACCACCTATGGCAGTATCCAAAATTGTTAAAAATCTCATCAGATGACTCATAACGAGACCTGAGAACCAAGTATCATTATCTGTGAACCAAAGTGCGCATGAATAACATTATATTGGTGATTCATATTACACTAAAAATGATCTAAGTAAAATGTAAGTACCTACTGATAATGTTGAATGTCTTATGCCAGCTTGTACTTGTTGTGAGAACTATCTTAAGAAACTCAAACCTGATAATGAAATGTAAATCAGTCTTTTATTTAGCTGCCAAATGTTGAAAATGAAATCGAAGTACCCATGTGTCTCCACCCTTACCAAACCAAAAATTATAAAATAAACTACATTTTTGAGATACATTTTAAAGCAATTTAACACTAAATAATTCAAACTTATGTACATGTATGTAAAAGGAGTAAATATGTACGAACTTAAATGCAATTTTGTGGCAATCTATTAAATTAGTTAAGTACTTCAGTTCAATCACAATTTTTGAGGTTCAGCATAAATAAGCTTTGAGTATTCTCTAATAGGTTTAACTAGCTGTTGCCATACTCAACCTATAATGCATGTGTGAAAGCTGCATTGGTTAAACCTATCATAGAATAGGTGACACACTCTCGGCATACACTTTGACTCTGTTAAAATTTTCTGAATATACACATAATATTCCTCCAAAAGATTACAGAAAAATTGGCTAACTACAATTTAGATATATCTTATCTTTACATAAATCGTAAAATTTTCCTGACTACGACGGTGTCTTCATAATTGTATGTTTTGTGTCATAAGAAACTTATAGAACAAGCTTCAAAAGCGTAAAGAGAATGTATCAAAGTTTATAAGTACACAATATTAATAAAATTAATTCATCAGTCTACATACGTAAATAATGTTGTCATGTATGTTACACTGGCTACCAATTAACTAAAAATAAATTTATCACCTCATAATTTCTCTTTAAATAAATTTCTTTATTTCTATGTTCTGCCCGGAGTGGGATATATTAATTTTGATTATCAAAATAAAATAATAATTAATCTTTCGTTGTATAATACCTATATAACGGTAATCATAAAGCTTCCACAAGTGGATGTCAGTAGTCTTGAAATTAGGCCGGCAAGTCAGTACTGTCACTCAAGCATTACCACTAAACAAATACAACAGTTTCATAAAAACAGTCAAAAAGAAATATAAACAGCACAATATCATAAATAAATTTCCTTAACATCACTATGAAAAGAAGTCCTTTACTCCTATCTCTAAACTCTATGGCAGTTTTTTAGAAAAATATACAAAATGCATCATTTATCATCAAAGATCACTTGCACAGCTGCACGTCGAGATCAAGTCCACTTACAACCCGCGGCACCGGCGCCGCTCCCTACATAGTCTCTTACACCAGGAACCCGTAAGGGCCACTGCCGCGGATCTGAGCGCGCATGCTCTGCACGCTGTTCATGATCTTCTTCTGGTGGCCGACGAGGGTCACGCCCAGCGACGCTAGTTGGTGCACCGTGAGGTCCACCACGGCATCCATGTCGAGGATGCCTGCCGCGCGGAACTTCTCGATGTACCGCGACATCTTGATACACTCCAGCCACTCCTCCACTGACGAGAACTGGATCAAGTCAGGAGTGTCACCCGCCAACGGGTCGGCAGATCGATTCTGTGCAATTTTCCTCAATGTGTCCGGACAGCGGATCAGTTTATCTAAAGTTTTGACGATGCTCGCGAACGTGGGACGGTGCGTGCGCTCTTTCTGCCAACAGTCAAGCATCAGCTGATATACCGCTTCGGGGCAGTCCATTGGGGCCGGTAGTCTGTAACCTTTCTCTATGGACTTGATCACGTCCTGGTTACTCCAGTTCCAGTAGGGCCGTTCGCCGAAACTCATTACCTCCCAGCAGACGATACCCATGGACCAGACGTCACTGGCAGACGTGAACTTCCTGAACGCAATGGCCTCTGGCGCTGTCCACCGCACCGGGATCTTCCCGCCGCGGGTCGTGTATGCTCCGTCTGCGGTCGACTCTATCTCTCGTGACAAACCGAAGTCTGCGATTTTGCACACGAGTTGGGAATTGACAAGCACGTTACGAGCGGCCAGATCACGATGAATATAATTCATTTCGGACAAGTACTGCATCCCAGTCGCGATGCCACGTAGCATTCCAACTAACTGCACCACGCGGAACTTTCCGTCGTTGGCCCTCAAGAAAGTGTCTAGGGAGCCATTCTCCATGAACTCTGTTATTATCATGATTGGATTGCATTTTGTTACGACTCCTTGCAAGAAAATAACATTAGGGTGCTCAAATTGTCCCATTATCGAAGCTTCAGCAAGGAAATCGCGTCTCGCACGTTCCGTGGAGCCTGGTTTGAGAGTTTTGATTGCAACATCGATTTCTTGTCCACAACTAGCCGGCAACTTCAGTTTTCCTCGACAGACATCTCCAAATTCACCGCCGCCGATAATTGCCTCAATAGTAATGCAAGACGCATCAATTTCTCGCGCAAACTCCCGTACCGCCTGGTTGGGGTCTTCATACGTGTGAGGGTCAATATAAGTTCTGGAGCCAGTTCCAGCAAACAACGGTGTTGTAGCGTTGCTGCTCGTCTTAGCAGGCCGCTCAGGACCTGTGTACACTTCTCCATTCCGATAATTAAGGGCGTTGCAGTCACTCGGCTGCTTCTTATCACATTCATCGTCAGTGCGGGAACGTAAGAATAGCACAGTGGCAATGATCGCGACTACTGATAACACGACCACTGCTACCATTACACCGGCTACCAATCGCACTTGTGCGCCCTCTTCTTCGCCTACGAAGGTCGTCTCCAGCACAGATCCGGTCCTGGCGTATACT
The DNA here is from genome assembly GCA_002382865.2 of Heliothis virescens. Classification (NCBI taxonomy): domain Eukaryota; kingdom Metazoa; phylum Arthropoda; class Insecta; order Lepidoptera; family Noctuidae; genus Heliothis; species Heliothis virescens. The sequence continues at coordinate 1,156,328 of NWSH02000323.1, forward strand.
ATACCACTGAATTCACCCCAACCACGCTTCATCTTAGCCCTCACTCTAATGCCATATTCTGTGTCCCTTTTTAGACCTGTTATAATGACATGTGGCTCTTTAGTAATCTTGAGAGTGGCATTAGCACTTTTCTCCATGTTATCTTTAGGGAAACATTTGACTTCATAACTCTCTATTGTGTCATCTGGATCAGTGAGATCAATAGGTGGTGGGTTCCATGCTAAAGATAGCTTGTCACTTTCTACACTCAAAATGCGCAGTTTAGACACCACACTAACAACTGAAGCTTCTGTTACCGCAGTTATCTCAACTTTCTTGGGTTCTTCACCAGTCTGTTCAGTTACTCCATTCTCTGCATAAACTTGGAATTTGTACTCTGTCACTGGGTCCAAGCCCATTACAGTGACTCTTGTGTTGTTTAACCCAGTTGCAGCTGGCCTGTACTCAATATTAGGGCCACAGTTGGAACAGAAAATCCTATAAGTTATATCAGTACGTCCTCCAGTTTTGTGAGGCGGCTGCCAAGCCAGAGATATTGAAAACTGGTCAGCAAAGGTAACAGTGAGGTTGACTGGTGCAGATGGAGGCTGCGTGCAAGGCTCATTCTTAGGATCCTTTTTGGCTCTAAAGAAACCAGGTACACATTTACATTCAGCGGCTGCATAAGCTGTAGATTCTGAATAATCAGGACAAGTAATGCAAAGGTCATCACCAGTATGAGATTTGAATTTTCCAGGTGGGCATTCATTACAAACTTGGTTGTTCAGGTCGGGTTCAAAACCAGCTCGGCATTTACAAGAGCCACTGGGCAGAGTCCACTTGCCATCACCCTTGCATAAGTACAACGGAGGGGCCTCACCTTGTGCTGTCTCTGCATTCTCCACACAGGTGCCATTAGCTTGCTCAATGACGGTAACCTCACGACCCGTAGGTGTTGCTGGGAACCGGGCAAAGTTGATTGTCACTTCTGGACATGTTATGTAGTAGACTTTCACGGCCAATATTGATATACATGCGCCCTGATCTCTAAAGGCGAAGTAGACTCCCCTCTTGGTGACCGCTATGCTCTTTACTTCAGTGTTGATGTCTACCTCGTTGTTAGTATTGAAGCGTCCCTCACCTGCAGCAATGCGGCCCACTAGCTTGTAGCTCTCGGGCTCCCAGGGCGGCTGCTCGCGCGTAGCCACGTCGAACTCGTAATACAGCAGGCTGAATGTCTCCTTACAGCTGAGAGCATTGCCAGGGAACAATGAACAATCTCTAATGGTGAATTTGATCTCAATATAAATACGGTTAGCGTTCCTGCGCTCGATGAAGGGCGTCCACAACCAGTTGTTGACGTTGTGATGCGCGACGTCGCAGACCACGTAGGAGCGCCAATTGATCTGCTTCTCGAAGTTAGTGTAGGACTCCTCAAGCCAGCCGGGGGTGCTGGCCTGCGCGCCGTACGGGAAGCGCGTCCAGCCCAGCGTGGCCTCCGTGGTGGTGTCGAGCAGCAGCACCTGCTCGCCGCGCACGCTCAGCGCCGCCAGCGCCACGGCCGCGGCCACCACTAGCGACCACATCATCTCGTCGACATAATAACACGATCACGGCCAAACAACGCTTATACGCCACTATCGACACCCAGTTTTGACTGTTCACTACATAATGCACCACACAGTTTGTACATTACATTCAACACTTCACTTTGTAGATAAAGGATAGCTCGCTCATTTTCTCTTTGCTGCGATGTATTCAGAGTGGTCTGGGATCGGATGCCTTCCCGCAGCGCTCGGAGGCGACGAAGATCACGAAAATGTCTTTTGTTTATGTATTACGCGACGTTTGAACACAAATAACATTATTTTGTGTGAGGATTCCGCATTTTTAATTTATATTGATCCCGTGTTACACAGATGAGACCAAAGAGGAGAGTCTCTTGACATGGACGCGCAGCAGGCTTGTGTGTTGCCGTGCATAAAAAATAATAACACAAAAATATTTTAGAAAGTAAACCATAGACAATTGTAGAGCACAAAATGTGAAACAAATGGTCTTTTTTGGTCTATGATTCTGATAACAAAAATATATTTTGTTTAGATATGGGAAGCAATAGGTTTAAATGAACGAAGTAAATTGTTTAATTCTTAAATAATTATTGCACTGATAGTTCATTTTTTTAGACACAGTGAATTTTGTGTCGTGGAACGTGTAGCAGGCAAAACATTTTCTGTCTGTTGTTTAGGCCACCACCACACTGCACCGTGGCCGTGGCACATTGCGCGGGATCGCAGATTTTAGTACCTATGGTATGAGAGACACATTTTAGTATAGTATGGAATAAAACACACACAAAACATAGAAAAAACCTCCGTCGCGTGTTGTCTATCGCAGTTCGCTAGATAAACTGCCTTTATTTATTTAGAGAATAATTATATAATAGGTATATTTATTAAAAAAAAAATTGAATGTGTATTATTTTTTTAATCGTTTGCTTTTAAAACAATATTGCAATTTGGTGGCCTGCATCTTACTTTGCCAGCCATCCACATTCAAGCAGATCGGTTCCTTGTCGGTCTTAATTTTCATTCCACTCATTGACTATTTATTTACTAAACCTTTTTAGGGTTCCGTAGCCGAATGGCAAAAAACGGAACCCTTATAGATTCGTCATGTCTGTCTGTTTGTCCGTCTGTCACAGCCACTTTATTCCGAAACTATTAGGACTACACAGTTAAAACTTGGTAAGTAGATGTATTATATTAACCGCTTTCCGATTTTCGTACAAAAATAAAAAAATAATAATATTAGGGGGGGGCTCCCCATACATAAAACTGAAAATAAAAATATTTTTTTTCATCAAACCTATACGTGTGGGGTGTCTATAGATAGGTCTTAAAAAATGGTATCGAGGTTTCTAAAACCATTTTTTCCTAAAGTCAATCGTTTTAGAGTAAGACACTCCCAAAGTGCCAAAATGTGTGTCCCCCCCCCT
>NWSH02000323.1:1161181-1175845 GCA_002382865.2 Heliothis virescens
CCTTTATTTATTTAGAGAATAATTATATAATAGGTATATTTATTAAAAAAAAAATTGAATGTGTATTATTTTTTTAATCGTTTGCTTTTAAAACAATATTGCAATTTGGTGGCCTGCATCTTACTTTGCCAGCCATCCACATTCAAGCAGATCGGTTCCTTGTCGGTCTTAATTTTCATTCCACTCATTGACTATTTATTTACTAAACCTTTTTAGGGTTCCGTAGCCGAATGGCAAAAAACGGAACCCTTATAGATTCGTCATGTCTGTCTGTCTGTCCGTATGTCACAGCCACTTTATTCCGAAACTATTAGGACTACACAGTTAAAACTTGGTAAGTAGATGTATTATATTAACCGCTTTCCGATTTTCGTACAAAAATAAAAAAATAATAATATTAGGGGGGGGCTCCCCATACATAAAACTGAAAATAAAAATATTTTTTTTCATCAAACCTATACGTGTGGGGTGTCTATAGATAGGTCTTAAAAAATGGTATCGAGGTTTCTAAAACCATTTTTTCCTAAAGTCAATCGTTTTAGAGTAAGACACTCCCAAAGTGCCAAAATGTGTGTCCCCCCCCCTGTAATTCTTAAACTACCAAAGTGAAAAATCTGAAAAAAATATATATTATAGATCTTAATAAAAACTACCAACCAAAATTGGTTTGAACGAAATACAGTCAGTGGTTTTTGAGTTATACCACTTTTTCAGTAACCGCAATCTATAACTTTGTAATTCATATATTTGTATGAAAAACAAAGTTATTTTTTGTAGGTACGTTTATTTTTCATAGATAATGGAACGGAACCCTTCGTGCGCGAGTCCGACTCGCACTTGACCGGTTTTTTTAGTTTTTTCTTTGAATGGTACGCTTGATTTCGAGGGCTTATTAGAGGTAGCTAATGCTGAGTTAGGCGTTTTGAATGTTCTATAGCGGGAAATTGAAATACAAAGATTTTTATATTTAACCTAAATTAATGTTTGTATTTAGCAAAACGGCTTAGATTTTTCCTAGGATAGGGAAAGAGGCCGTGCGTTATTTTGCTAGTCTTCAAAACTTTTACAAATTGATAGTATGAGGTTTTGCTTAAATTTAGCGCGGAAATACTTAGGTGGCATAATATACTTATTTTCGGTACCATGATTCTGAGCAAATTAAAGGCGTGCATAATATAGTGGGATGTAAAGTTGGCAATCGGCTCCATAAGCGGTAACCCCATGAAGTACAAAATAACAAGGGTAACCCTTTAGCTGCGTATCGATCTATCCTTGACAGTCCCCAAGCATGGTACACAGCGTGCGAGTACAGTAAAAATATATAATGAAGATTATTTGTTATCCAATAATCTTTTAATGATTAATTCGAGTGAACACCCATCAGCTGAAGAGATGCCATTCACCAATTCATTGGTAAGTCCTTACAAATATGATAAACAAGGAGGTTCTCGTTTGATCCTTTTGTTTACTATAGGACTATAGGACTGTAATTGCCTAAATCAGCTGGGTCGCCTTTTTTATGAAATATAGAAGTAGGTATATTTTTTTTATATAATTTTGACTAAAGAGTAGAGACGGGACGTTGCGTTCACAAAAATGTTCTTATAAAAATGCTTTTTCGGTACCTAGTATATTAAGGTTATTTTATTATTATTCCAGGATATTGCAGTGCTACTGTGCCGATCCCATCGACTTTGCTACAACCTACCCACTAAAATGGTAAGTAATGGACTACTAACTAGTATAGCCTATATTACTCGGAAATAGTCTAGCTTCCCAACAGTAAAAGATTTTTTTAAATCGGTTCAGTTTACCTATTTATAGTTTCGGAGCCTTCAAACCTACAAACAAAAATGAGTTTCCTCTTTCTTATGTTAGTAATAAAATAAAGATTAGTATAGACAAATAATTTCAGTCGTTTGCGTATTCAATGTCATTCATTTGCTTGCGTATAAATAAGTAATAACAAAATGAAAATTAAGTGTATTTATGATCATGACAATCATGATTAATGTAGTAGGTATTTGTTTGTAATTAGTAAGTAGGTTGAAACTGATATAAATCCTATAAAAGCAATTCTCTTCTTTTGCGACTGACTTGCCTATTTGCGAAATATAAGATTATCTTTATATCCGTTTTTATGACTCTGTATTTTAACTGATCTGTCGGATTTTTAATATTTGTAGCACTTACAATCATTTTACGTGACCATACTTTACGTTTGTCTCTATTTCATAGTTTCTTTTAATAATAATTGTATATTGTATTTTCAGGCTTCTGAACCAAGAGGAGAAATTGCAGGCGGTGTATTTGGGCTCAACACTACCGCCCAATGTATGCACCTAGTCACACCGGTTTGGAGAGATCTTTGTGCATCTGATGGCAGCGAATTTATTACCCCGATCCTGATCATGCACGGCGTTAACCAATATCTTACCGAAGCATTGAAGACATGACAGCTGCCTTACGTAAACGTGAAAAACACTGCTTTGTTTGCAACTGTAGGGACACATGTAAGTACGAATGGCAGAGTGCAAGGTAAGCTAAAACGTATGTGAGCGTGAAGTATGCACGGAACGGACACGGAACGCGAAATATATCCGGTATCCGAACACCGTCGTTTCACTCAACCCCTGAACCATCAACCAGAAGAGGCAGAACTCAAATTAGGGATTCACCCACAACCACGAATCCCTAAACAACCATGAATCTTGGGTATTTAGATCAGTATTTGCCAAGTTGTGCATGACAGCATTTCTCGGGCAGTAATAGCTGATGACCCAGTCAATGCTTTAACTTATTTGTATCATCTATTTTAGACACCTCTCTAAACCAAGTAATAATTCTCAGCTTTTCTCCGGCTTGCCAACAATATGTGTGCCGTAAAACGAATATCAGAGCACATCACCCTCAACAAGTTAGCTGTCTGTCACTATCTACTTGTAGACTTTTGTGTCGTTATTTGTAGACAGTAAGTCTACCTATTCAAAATCAATTGCGCTAAGTTTTGACAGACTGAGAGTAGCTCGTCTCTACCAAACGACTGTGGAGGCCTAGGACAACCTTATTTCTATCTTTAGGGTGGCCTCAAACAGCCGGAATGGCATTCTGAATTTCGAACACTGTACCAGGCCGCCCCTATTATATTCTGCTGTCTATTTTCGTTATTCAGAAAATTATGGATCTATTTATTTGTAAGTAGTAATGTAGACGCTAGCGCCGCATCTATCGGACTTCTACCATGGCGCACATCTAGTTACTTATTCTTTTGACCACTACAAATACAAACTAATAGTTTATCTATATATTGAGTCGGGTTTTCCTGACGCTTTTTTAATTAAACAAACGCCATCTAGCGGGAGAGTGGGCATTGAGTGTACTAATGTAGGTACTTATTTAGAAACTTGCGTGATGTGTTATCCTGTATTTTTTTATAATGATTGACTTGTATTCTATGTACTTTTTGTAAGTATATTCTGTATTCTATGTACAGACGACAGCAGGTCAACGTATACGAATCTGTCAAATTTTACCAATCAAATATTAACCTACCCACTGTTGTAGGAATAAGAAATTTGACAGATTGTGGTAACTTGATGTGCTGTTGTCTGTACATTATTGTAAGTCTAAACTCTCTCTAAACTGCTTAGAATTAAACATAGTTTCAAAAGTTCTTACATCTTATTTCTTTTTTCTTTTGAGACTGCATATTTATCAGATTCAGTACCCAATTAACTATAGTATTCATTGACAAAGTAAATGTTACTAATTACTGAGTAACATATATTAGCTGTAAAACGGCTTCTAGACCTGCTATAGCATTGAGCAGTAAATTTTTTATCGCTATAAATTATTGAGCAGTTTTAAATCATTATTTAAAATAAGGTGAGTTTTTCACAACATTTGTTATTGCGCAATTTAATTGTTCGTCTAAGGAGCGCTTAAGACTAACATAAAATCGCGGGATTATAAACCCGATTTAGTTGAGGTCTACTTTTATGTTCTTAAGTTTAAACGTGCATGTGCACTATTACGTGCAATTATCTAAATAACATTGCGACTTCCCCTAGTAGCCCTTATCGATGCCTTAGAGTGAAAACCTCGTAAAGAGACATGACTTTTCAGGAGGAACATGTAGGATGTTCTTTGCGAAGTTATCTTCCTAGAAACGAGATAAAAAAAATGGGGAAAAAACTAAAACTAAAAACTCGGTTTGCACTCTAAGACGACGTTACGTACGTTACTACGTTACGTTACGTTAACAGAAATTAGGTATTGTCTACTTATTGTAATTCGTGCATTTGCACAATAAAAGTGCATAACATTTATTGTGCCAAATAAATGTTTAAGAGGTAATAAATTATTTTTAATTTATTAATGAAGTTTCAATCATACTTTTATCTTCTGCTTCCTTTAAGATTGGTCTAAACCCAAATCTCGAGCATTATTCCTATGCTATGGTGCACATAATGATATTTTAATTACGCTTATCCATCCACAATACTGTGGAAAAGGCAGCCTAGATGATAAATAAAATTGCGCAAAGATTGTTGCCTGGTATGTTGTGCCTACTTCAGCAAATTTTCTGACAAAACGTGTGATGGGTTCACTCACTATATTAGAGGAACTGCAGCATATTTGGGATACTGCAGGTAACTTGGAATACCCTGGTATCTAAATAATTATTAACGCCATCTATTTTCTTTTGCCGTAAAGATAACGTCCTAAGACACACTACGACATCTAGCATTAAAAACAGGACGCAATTTTGACATTCCGGCTACCAGCTCCGACGAAACAAAACGACAAATTTCAAAACTTTTTTGGTAAGTATGCAAATAGTGATAATTATTTACTCTCATGCGTAAAATATTTAGTGTAATAATTCAAACTGTTACGCGACCTTTACAGTTAATGATTTTACTTTGATTTTGTGAATATTTCTAGGATTGAAAATGTGACATGCCGTTTTAGATTAGGATAGTATGTTGTTAATTTGGGATACCACACGTGAANTGTATTATTTTTTTAATCGTTTGCTTTTAAAACAATATTGCAATTTGGTGGCCTGCATCTTACTTTGCCAGCCATCCACATTCAAGCAGATCGGTTCCTTGTCGGTCTTAATTTTCATTCCACTCATTGACTATTTATTTACTAAACCTTTTTAGGGTTCCGTAGCCGAATGGCAAAAAACGGAACCCTTATAGATTCGTCATGTCTGTCTGTCTGTCCGTATGTCACAGCCACTTTATTCCGAAACTATTAGGACTACACAGTTAAAACTTGGTAAGTAGATGTATTATATTAACCGCTTTCCGATTTTCGTACAAAAATAAAAAAATAATAATATTAGGGGGGGGCTCCCCATACATAAAACTGAAAATAAAAATATTTTTTTTCATCAAACCTATACGTGTGGGGTGTCTATAGATAGGTCTTAAAAAATGGTATCGAGGTTTCTAAAACCATTTTTTCCTAAAGTCAATCGTTTTAGAGTAAGACACTCCCAAAGTGCCAAAATGTGTGTCCCCCCCCCTGTAATTCTTAAAGTACCAAAGTGAAAAATCTGAAAAAAATATATATTATAGATCTTAATAAAAACTACCAACCAAAATTGGTTTGAACGAAATACAGTCAGTGGTTTTTGAGTTATACCACTTTTTCAGTAACCGCAATCTATAACTTTGTAATTCATATATTTGTATGAAAAACAAAGTTATTTTTTGTAGGTACGTTTATTTTTCATAGATAATGGAACGGAACCCTTCGTGCGCGAGTCCGACTCGCACTTGACCGGTTTTTTTAGTTTTTTCTTTGAATGGTACGCTTGATTTCGAGGGCTTATTAGAGGTAGCTAATGCTGAGTTAGGCGTTTTGAATGTTCTATAGCGGGAAATTGAAATACAAAGATTTTTATATTTAACCTAAATTAATGTTTGTATTTAGCAAAACGGCTTAGATTTTTCCTAGGATAGGGAAAGAGGCCGTGCGTTATTTTGCTAGTCTTCAAAACTTTTACAAATTGATAGTATGAGGTTTTGCTTAAATTTAGCGCGGAAATACTTAGGTGGCATAATATACTTATTTTCGGTACCATGATTCTGAGCAAATTAAAGGCGTGCATAATATAGTGGGATGTAAAGTTGGCAATCGGCTCCATAAGCGGTAACCCCATGAAGTACAAAATAACAAGGGTAACCCTTTAGCTGCGTATCGATCTATCCTTGACAGTCCCCAAGCATGGTACACAGCGTGCGAGTACAGTAAAAATATATAATGAAGATTATTTGTTATCCAATAATCTTTTAATGATTAATTCGAGTGAACACCCATCAGCTGAAGAGATGCCATTCACCAATTCATTGGTAAGTCCTTACAAATATGATAAACAAGGAGGTTCTCGTTTGATCCTTTTGTTTACTATAGGACTATAGGACTGTAATTGCCTAAATCAGCTGGGTCGCCTTTTTTATGAAATATAGAAGTAGGTATATTTTTTTTATATAATTTTGACTAAAGAGTAGAGACGGGACGTTGCGTTCACAAAAATGTTCTTATAAAAATGCTTTTTCGGTACCTAGTATATTAAGGTTATTTTATTATTATTCCAGGATATTGCAGTGCTACTGTGCCGATCCCATCGACTTTGCTACAACCTACCCACTAAAATGGTAAGTAATGGACTACTAACTAGTATAGCCTATATTACTCGGAAATAGTCTAGCTTCCCAACAGTAAAAGATTTTTTTAAATCGGTTCAGTTTACCTATTTATAGTTTCGGAGCCTTCAAACCTACAAACAAAAATGAGTTTCCTCTTTCTTATGTTAGTAATAAAATAAAGATTAGTATAGACAAATAATTTCAGTCGTTTGCGTATTCAATGTCATTCATTTGCTTGCGTATAAATAAGTAATAACAAAATGAAAATTAAGTGTATTTATGATCATGACAATCATGATTAATGTAGTAGGTATTTGTTTGTAATTAGTAAGTAGGTTGAAACTGATATAAATCCTATAAAAGCAATTCTCTTCTTTTGCGACTGACTTGCCTATTTGCGAAATATAAGATTATCTTTATATCCGTTTTTATGACTCTGTATTTTAACTGATCTGTCGGATTTTTAATATTTGTAGCACTTACAATCATTTTACGTGACCATACTTTACGTTTGTCTCTATTTCATAGTTTCTTTTAATAATAATTGTATATTGTATTTTCAGGCTTCTGAACCAAGAGGAGAAATTGCAGGCGGTGTATTTGGGCTCAACACTACCGCCCAATGTATGCACCTAGTCACACCGGTTTGGAGAGATCTTTGTGCATCTGATGGCAGCGAATTTATTACCCCGATCCTGATCATGCACGGCGTTAACCAATATCTTACCGAAGCATTGAAGACATGACAGCTGCCTTACGTAAACGTGAAAAACACTGCTTTGTTTGCAACTGTAGGGACACATGTAAGTACGAATGGCAGAGTGCAAGGTAAGCTAAAACGTATGTGAGCGTGAAGTATGCACGGAACGGACACGGAACGCGAAATATATCCGGTATCCGAACACCGTCGTTTCACTCAACCCCTGAACCATCAACCAGAAGAGGCAGAACTCAAATTAGGGATTCACCCACAACCACGAATCCCTAAACAACCATGAATCTTGGGTATTTAGATCAGTATTTGCCAAGTTGTGCATGACAGCATTTCTCGGGCAGTAATAGCTGATGACCCAGTCAATGCTTTAACTTATTTGTATCATCTATTTTAGACACCTCTCTAAACCAAGTAATAATTCTCAGCTTTTCTCCGGCTTGCCAACAATATGTGTGCCGTAAAACGAATATCAGAGCACATCACCCTCAACAAGTTAGCTGTCTGTCACTATCTACTTGTAGACTTTTGTGTCGTTATTTGTAGACAGTAAGTCTACCTATTCAAAATCAATTGCGCTAAGTTTTGACAGACTGAGAGTAGCTCGTCTCTACCAAACGACTGTGGAGGCCTAGGACAACCTTATTTCTATCTTTAGGGTGGCCTCAAACAGCCGGAATGGCATTCTGAATTTCGAACACTGTACCAGGCCGCCCCTATTATATTCTGCTGTCTATTTTCGTTATTCAGAAAATTATGGATCTATTTATTTGTAAGTAGTAATGTAGACGCTAGCGCCGCATCTATCGGACTTCTACCATGGCGCACATCTAGTTACTTATTCTTTTGACCACTACAAATACAAACTAATAGTTTATCTATATATTGAGTCGGGTTTTCCTGACGCTTTTTTAATTAAACAAACGCCATCTAGCGGGAGAGTGGGCATTGAGTGTACTAATGTAGGTACTTATTTAGAAACTTGCGTGATGTGTTATCCTGTATTTTTTTATAATGATTGACTTGTATTCTATGTACTTTTTGTAAGTATATTCTGTATTCTATGTACAGACGACAGCAGGTCAACGTATACGAATCTGTCAAATTTTACCAATCAAATATTAACCTACCCACTGTTGTAGGAATAAGAAATTTGACAGATTGTGGTAACTTGATGTGCTGTTGTCTGTACATTATTGTAAGTCTAAACTCTCTCTAAACTGCTTAGAATTAAACATAGTTTCAAAAGTTCTTACATCTTATTTCTTTTTTCTTTTGAGACTGCATATTTATCAGATTCAGTACCCAATTAACTATAGTATTCATTGACAAAGTAAATGTTACTAATTACTGAGTAACATATATTAGCTGTAAAACGGCTTCTAGACCTGCTATAGCATTGAGCAGTAAATTTTTTATCGCTATAAATTATTGAGCAGTTTTAAATCATTATTTAAAATAAGGTGAGTTTTTCACAACATTTGTTATTGCGCAATTTAATTGTTCGTCTAAGGAGCGCTTAAGACTAACATAAAATCGCGGGATTATAAACCCGATTTAGTTGAGGTCTACTTTTATGTTCTTAAGTTTAAACGTGCATGTGCACTATTACGTGCAATTATCTAAATAACATTGCGACTTCCCCTAGTAGCCCTTATCGATGCCTTAGAGTGAAAACCTCGTAAAGAGACATGACTTTTCAGGAGGAACATGTAGGATGTTCTTTGCGAAGTTATCTTCCTAGAAACGAGATAAAAAAAATGGGGAAAAAACTAAAACTAAAAACTCGGTTTGCACTCTAAGACGACGTTACGTACGTTACTACGTTACGTTACGTTAACAGAAATTAGGTATTGTCTACTTATTGTAATTCGTGCATTTGCACAATAAAAGTGCATAACATTTATTGTGCCAAATAAATGTTTAAGAGGTAATAAATTATTTTTAATTTATTAATGAAGTTTCAATCATACTTTTATCTTCTGCTTCCTTTAAGATTGGTCTAAACCCAAATCTCGAGCATTATTCCTATGCTATGGTGCACATAATGATATTTTAATTACGCTTATCCATCCACAATACTGTGGAAAAGGCAGCCTAGATGATAAATAAAATTGCGCAAAGATTGTTGCCTGGTATGTTGTGCCTACTTCAGCAAATTTTCTGACAAAACGTGTGATGGGTTCACTCACTATATTAGAGGAACTGCAGCATATTTGGGATACTGCAGGTAACTTGGAATACCCTGGTATCTAAATAATTATTAACGCCATCTATTTTCTTTTGCCGTAAAGATAACGTCCTAAGACACACTACGACATCTAGCATTAAAAACAGGACGCAATTTTGACATTCCGGCTACCAGCTCCGACGAAACAAAACGACAAATTTCAAAACTTTTTTGGTAAGTATGCAAATAGTGATAATTATTTACTCTCCTGCGTAAAATATTTAGTGTAATAATTCAAACTGTTACGCGACCTTTACAGTTAATGATTTTACTTTGATTTTGTGAATATTTCTAGGATTGAAAATGTGACATGCCGTTTTAGATTAGGATAGTATGTTGTTAATTTGGGATACCACACGTGAACATATTTTTTTTTAGAAATTGCACCATTTCAAGCTTACAAAGAGAGAAAGAGGTGGGAGAAGGAAGAAATGACCGCTGCTACCGCCAATCAAAAGATATAAGACTGTTACAAAAATATGACTGTTGTGAATATAATTTGGAATACTATATTCCAAATTACCTGCCCTATAAGTCAATTCACATTTTTTTTAATTTTTAGTTCTTTTTGTTTTTTGATAAGGTTCCTGACTTTTGTTTTATATGATAGTCATTAATATTAAAGTTTAATAGTTTTTCAAGTAATAAACGTATTTTTTATTGAGCTATCCCTTTTTTCTTTAAATTTATTCTCAAAAAACAAACTGGTATTCCAAATATGCTGCACTTACTCTATAAATACTAAAGTAACTCTGTCTGTCTTTTCTTCACGTCTAAACTACTGAACCGATTTGTGTGAAATTTGATACAGACATAGTTTGGAACTTGAGAAAGGACATAGGCTATATTTTATCCGGGTACGGGCAGTAATTCCCACGGGATGCGAGTGAAACCGTGGGAAAACGGCTAGCTAATATATAAAGAGGAAAAATTTGCTTGTTTGTAACGAATCTATCTCTAAGCTCCGGATCTACTGAACGGATTTGGATAATTCTTTCATTCTTAGGAAGCTACGTTCTTTGCACTGAACATGGTCTATGTTTTATCCGGGTACGGGGAGAAGTATCCCCAAGACGCGAGTGAAACCGCGTAAAACGGCTAGGAATGAAAAGACAGATGGCACCCGAAACTGTAAGGAAGGCAGGAAGGACTGAATAACTTCTTACTAGGGATCAAATATTTTACCAAATAAAACAAAGACTTAATAACGATTTTAATGGATACTAAATATTTTTAAGAAAATGAAGAAAGACTTTTTTAAGTGTTTTAATATTTTTGAAAAAGGGATGTACAGTGTAAAGCCTATTGACGGTGAGTTGATGCCGCCAATGCGCGCTGGTAGTTGTAGCTGTGCTTCATTGCTGATCTCCGCCACCCTCGACCTGTATTGGAAAAATATATTAAAATGGGGCATAAATTGGTATTTTTCTTCTTGGTGAGTCGATGGCAAACTAAATTTTGGATGCGCAGGATTTCGCCACGCACTCGACATTGTCAGTGGCGCAAGTTGGGAAATCTATACTAATATTATAAAGCTGAAGAGTTTGTTTGTTTGAACGTGCTAATCTCAGGAACTACTGGTCCGATTCGAAAAATTCTCTCAGTGTTAGATAGCCCATTTATCGACGACGGTTTCTTTTTATCCGGGTGCGCGCTTTAGTTCCCATGGGGAAGCGGGTGAAACCGCTGGCGGAAGCTAGTGATTAGACATAGGGCAGAGAAACTATCAAAGACAGTTAAACATATACGAGTACCATCTGACCGTCAGGTTTCAACGTGTAGCCGCTGTTCAGGAGTAGAAAGTACTGTTCTCAAGTGTTCTCATACTTTCCTACTCATCTCAGATTTTCTGATATGGGTCGAAAAATACAGGAGCAGTAGTTGCGCCAATGGTGGTGATCTCCAGATCTTGGTACATTTTATCTGATTTTCAATGTTTGGTAATAGGAGCTAGACAACAAGCAGTTATATTAAAATTAGTTTTGTAAAAAGGAATGGTTCTTGAAATCGTGTTGAAACCTATGTTGCTGGGGCGTTTGTTGCGTCCATTCTTCTTCCCAGCAACACATGGGGAGTGATAAGTTTTTGGGTCAACATAATCTAGACATACCTGAATATAATAAATATGATCATCAAAATATAAACTCATGGCACATTGTGTTGGTACAGACGACAGCAGGTCAAGGTATACGAATCTGACAATTTTTACTAATCGAACATGAACCTACCTCCATTGTGATAAGGTTGAAAATCTATTGCAGAAAATTGACAGATTTTGGTAACTTGATGTGCTGTTGTCTGTACCTACCTTATTATTAAATTGCAGTTTAAAAATACAGCCAACAAAAAAATACACAAACTCATTTAGATAGGTATGGTATGTTCTTCTGTATCTTGTTTTCCGCGATGTTATGATGATGTGCAAGCCGATTGTCGTGCCAGGAAGGGTACTAACTGGGCACGCCCTATCTTAGTACCGATAGTGGCACAACATTCGGTTCACAAGTCCCTCCAAGTCACTCCTCTCTATTCAGGTTGTAGCTAGCTAGAATAGTCAGTAAATAACGGGTACTCAGTACTTTATCGTCGTCTTAGAGTGAAAACCTCGTAAGTCTAAAAAACTCTAGAAGAAAGAAGAAGGATATACTTTGCGCGGTTTTCGTTCTACAAAACGCAATAAAAAAAATTGAGCTAAAATTGCATTTCCGAGGTTTTCAGTCTAAGACGATGATATAGAGTATTTTTTATAAGTCTTCTCGTTTCAGATCTTCTGTGCTGAATAAGGCGGTGGCCGGTTCGTCTATTTTTTGCCACAAAAAGGAAAAGAATAGACGAGCCTGGCTACTTCGCCCAGGTCCGCTGTGAGGTCTTCGAAGACTCTTCCGGCATGATGAGTGTCTGTGAGCCAATCGCCATACCGCAAGTGGTACTAATAACACTCTATCAGTTCCACTTCCGGCACGACTTCGGTTCACAATGAGTAGTCTTCCATACGCAGGTCTGAAGTTCATGCTGATTGAGACAGTTATACAGTACATGTACAGTAAGATTTTTATTTTAGGAGACGCGAGCACATCTCCCTACCACTTTCTTTATTGAATAGATTGTCGCAGTATTGAAAGGTGGTAGATTGATAAAATTTGACTGATTCGGGTAGGTTGACTTGCTGGCGTCTGTACACAGACAAAATATTAAACATTTATTGGGTAAACGATGCATAGAGATACATTGCGGATGAGGTTGTCGATCGATACATGTTTTTATTTGATTTATTCTTACAAACAAACAGATGCAGTGCCAAAGTTGTGTTAAATAGACCAACAAAGTACACAATTTAAATACCAAAATGAAGTGGAAGCACTTAAGTATAAGTAATAATCTTCTCTGCGTGAGAAGAAGTTTGTGCCCTGCAGCGGGTCATTAAAAAGGCTGATTGCTGATTAATAATGTAAAGGTACTATAGTATCCGAGCACGCAGTTTGCCGTGTTGTGTCATGAGGTGATGATGATATGCAAACCGACTGTTGTGCCTCAAATGGTCCTATTGATAGCGGCCTACTGTAGTTCCACTCAAGGCACGACAATAGATTCACGGGTACCGACGATGCCATTAATTCTTCTCAACTCAGGATTTGTCTTGAGGACGATGGGCGAACTTCATTTTAAGGATTTTGATTATACAGGTATTTGTACATGTGGCAAATACTGTATAATTTGAAGAAAAAATAAATAAGGGTCTCACAGAAGAAGAAGGGGTTAGTATGTAAGAACAGACATATTAAGTGTTGCAATCAGCTAGCTAGAAAGGAGAGGGGTGAGAGGGGGCTAGAAGAGGAAACACTAGGAGATGGGGCTAAGACGAAGTTCTAGGAGAAGGGGCTAAGAGGAAGGCCTGTCAAGGCGGATAGGAGAGGTAGGTGAGGGGCTAAGAGAGAGGGCTAGTAGAGGGGGCTAAGAGGAAGGCCTGGGTGAGGAAGCTAAGAGAGAGAACCAGATGAGGCGGCTAAGAGAGAGGACTAGATGAAAGGGCTAAGAGAGAGGACTAGGTAAGGGGGCTAAGAGAGAAGACTAGGTGAGAGGGCTAAGAGAGAGGACTAGGTGAGGGGGCTAAGAGAGAGGACTTGGTGAGGGGGCTAAGAGAGAGGACTATGTGAGGTGGCTAAGAGAGAGGACTAGGTGAGATGGCTAAGAGAGAGAACCAGATGAGGGGGCTAAGAGAGAGGACTAGATGAAAGGGCTAAGAGAGAGGAATAGGTGAGGGGGCTAAGAGAGAGGACCAGATGAGGGGGCTAAGAGAGAGGACTAGATGAGGGGCCTAAGAGAGAGGACTAGATGAAAGGGCTAAGAGAGAGGAATAGGTGAGGGGGCTAAGAGAGAGGGCTAGGTGAGGGGGCTAAGAGAGAGGACTAGGTGAGGGAGCTTAGAGAGAGCACTAGGTGAGGGGGCTAAGATAGAGGACTAGGTGAGGAGGTTAAGAGAGAGGACTAGGTGAGGGGCTTAAGAGAGAGGACTAGATGAAAGGGCTAAGAGAGTGGACCAGGTGAGGGGGCTAAGAGAGAGGACTAGGTGAGATGGCTAAGAGAGAGGAATAGGTGAGGGGGCTAAGAGAGAGGACTAGATGAGGGGGCTAAGAGAGAGGAATAGGTGAGGGGGCTAAGAGAGAGGACTAGGTGAGGGGGCTAAGAGAGAGGACTAGGTGAGATGGCTAAGAGAGACGAATAGGTGAGGGGCTAAGAGAGAGGACTAGGTGAGGGGGCTAAGAGAGAGGACTAGGTGAGGGTGTTAAGAGTCCATCTTCTATAGTCTGGGAGGGGGGAGAAAAAGGAGAGGTAGAGAGGAGGAGATCGAAGGGTAGAAGTTGGTTGAATGAGACGAGTTGTGTAAACGGAAGAGTGAGAGAGACGAGGGGAGATTAGAGGTAATTGAGATAGGGGAGANGCTAAGAGAGAGGACTAGATGAGGGGGCTAAGAGAGAGAACCAGATGAGGGGGTTAAGAGAGAGGACTAGATGAAAGGGCTAAGAGAGAGGAATAGGTGAGGGGGCTAAGAGAGAGGAC
>NWSH02000323.1:1176316-1188070 GCA_002382865.2 Heliothis virescens
TGAGGGGCTTAAGAGAGAGGACTAGATGAAAGGGCTAAGAGAGAGGACTAGGTGAGGGGTCTTAAAGAGAGGACTAGGTGAGGGGGCTAAGAGAGAGGAATAGGTGAGGAGGCTAAGAGAGAGGACTAGATGATGGGTCTAAGAGAGAGGACTAGGTGAGGGGCTTAAGAGAGAGGACTAGATGATAGGGCTAAGAGAGAGGACTAGGTGAGGGGTCTTAAAGAGAGGGCTAGGTGAGGGGGCTAAGAGAGAGGACTAGGTGAGGGAGCTTAGAGAGAGCACTAGGTGAGGGGGCTAAGATAGAGGACTAGGTGAGGAGGTTAAGAGAGAGGACTAGGTGAGGGGCTTAAGAGAGAGGACTAGATGAAAGGGCTAAGAGAGTGGACCAGGTGAGGGGGCTAAGAGAGAGGACTAGGTGAGATGGCTAAGAGAGAGGAATAGGTGAGGGGGCTAAGAGAGAGGACTAGATGAGGGGGCTAAGAGAGAGGAATAGGTGAGGGGGCTAAGAGAGAGGACTATGTGAGGGGGCTAAGAGAGAGGACTAGGTGAGATGGCTAAGAGAGACGAATAGGTGAGGGGCTAAGAGAGAGGACTAGGTGAGGGGGCTAAGAGAGAGGACTAGGTGAGGGTGTTAAGAGTCCATCTTCTATAGTCTGGGAGGGGGGAGAAAAAGGAGAGGTAGAGAGGAGGAGATCGAAGGGTAGAAGTTGGTTGAATGAGACGAGTTGTGTAAACGGAAGAGTGAGAGAGACGAGGGGAGATTAGAGGTAATTGAGATAGGGGAGACAATTAAAATAAAAGAAATAAAATTGTAAAAGTGAATGAGAAAAAGAAAGGAGAGCGGAAAGGTTAGGAGTATGAGAGTAAATGGAAAGTAAATAGAGTGAGTCTTAACAGGAAAGGCAAAGAGTTTTAGAGTTGCAGAGCCAGAGACCAAGGGTGCGGTAGTGGCAAGAGAGAAGTACCTATTTACAGTGGTATATAGAAGACTCCAAGTTGCAGAAATTTGTTTATAATTATGACAGTTTTTCCTAACGTAATGATCTTTACCAGTAAACACATATTTCAAGCCATGATAAAGGTTTAGAAGTGCGCTCAGCGAGAACAAAGGATCGCGAGCTCATGGTGCGGTGCAATGGACTCCTGGCTGCAAGGGATGGTAAAACAGCGCACAGCTTACGGTGAAATACCTACTACGCTGCATGGTCATGTAAGAGAGCTGGTCTTTCCTATGAAGACTGGTGATGCTGTACAAAGAGAGTGACATGCTATTTATATACAAACCACGATGGCTTATTGTGCAGCAAGAGTCTCCAACTCCATGACTTCTGGAAATTAGACTTACCTGCTGGCTGCTCTCGTGTTACCTATGATGACCTGGAGTTGGCTGGAACACCCGGAGTACAGGCGGCAGTGACGGCGACCGTTGATAGGTTAGGCCCGTTGAGCTGTGAAAATAAAAGTGCACCATTAGAACGAAGGCACCACATATACTTTTGGGGGAACATGTCCTAAAATGTCCATCAAAGAAGGAAACTTTATGAAATAAAAGAGAATTGAAAGAAACTAATACCAAATGGAAAGTCAGAAAGGGCAAGACAATGCATACCTGATATTTACGAAGTTGCAACCAGCAAAACCCGATTTTTTCTTGAAAACTGCCTCAAGGCGCCTCTCAAACGCTCAGCCCCGTATTTAGAAGTGATTAAAAACAGGTAAAAGTTGTTCAAATTTGCTAAAGTTGGAGTAGCACTGTAACGTGGTCACTCCGACCGACGCCCCAAGCAGACTGAAACAAAGGAATGCTGCCAGGACCGGGCGCGGCGCGAGGGTTGCACGGGGCAGGGCTCCCGAGCTCGGGCAGGTCATCCAGGCTCGCGCACGCGTACTGCACACAGGATTCTTTCAGGTCAGGCGTGGCAGCCTTTGTTCGTCGCAAGTGCAACAACAGCCAAGTCTAATGCACAATTCTGCAACTTATAATTTATTTTATGAGGTGTTTTTTTCTACATGATTAGATGGATTTTAGATACGTCAATGTTGTTGTTATAAACAATTTAGGAAGTGTGCATTATAGGTTTGAAGGTATAGAAAATTTAGATAAACTATGGAAAAATATTTAAAAGATGAGATTTTATCCCAAATCTTATTCAAATTTCATATTCCATATCATATGCTTTACAAGTATATGTCTTCAATGTGATTTCAGTGACCACTCACCAGACACTGCCGCAGATGAAATATAAAATAATAAATGCATTGAAAACTTGGTCGAACTTGGCTGTCGCACTACCGTTGCATCGCAATGATACCACAGTAAAAAATACGCGTACCTTTATCATTTTCAAATTGAACCAATTATTTGGAAGGAAAAAAGTACGCGTGTAGCTTATTATAAGTGGTTTTAATTAATATTTACTGGAAGAAACATCTTATTTTACTCTAGCAACTCCCGCAGACCCAATTAGACCTTCCTAAAGAGCTGAGTATTGATTTTTAGCTGCCTGAGCCTGGATACAACCTACGTAGCTGCTAAGGCAGAGATACTAAACATTTGGAACATTGTTTGATTGAATGATTAGGTATACTATTTTAATTGGCAGTGGGTAATTCTACCTATTAATATATTTTTTAATTATCACTAATTTATTTAGGTACTATTAATTGATTTACCTAATTAGTCTTTCATTTTCTAGGCAGCATTAGTGTCCTACTCGCACTGATACGATATCTGGCAGGCAAATTCGATTTCTGCAGAGCCTAAACTACTCTATTAATGTTCCCATATAACCGCGAGGCAATGTAATGCCTAAAATAGATAAATTCTTCAGTGCAGAAGGCGTCCTAGTACTTGTCTATTTTAACAAAATAGATAAAAACTAGTAAAGCTAGCCTAAAGTTTTTGATCTCTGGTCGGCGCCTGTGCGATAGAGCGCTGGCTCTAGCTCGGCCCATTTGGTCCTGGACGCTGTTCTCGCGTTGTAGTGCTGTTATCCGACTTCTCAGACAAATAATCTCTGACCAGTGCAGCATGACAGCCACTGTGACGTGCAAGGCCCCTACAGGTCAGTACCTTTAGGCCATAACATTGGTAGAGTAGCCACAACAACGCGATTGTGTCTAATGCTATGCCTTAACGACTTGTGTACCAAACTAAGCGCAACAGTTTGTTTGTATTGGGAACTTGTTGCTCAACGGCGGCGGTGTTGAGATTTCTTGTGCCAAAAGTTGCGAATGTGCTTGCGATAAGCTATGGTTTTGTTCGAATCACATTATAGTCTAACTAACTTATAGGCTATGAGCTACTTCCCGTATCCGGTTAAAAAGTAGTGTAGTTATTCGGATGTATAAGCTAGGTATATTACTTCCAAGTTTCATCAAAATCTGTCCAGTTTCGGCGTGACATAGTAACAAACATACAGCATAGAAATCCATACATTCTCACAAACTTTTGCAATTATAATATGTATTAGAAGGATAGAACGTTTGGGTTTGGGCGCTTTTTAACCGACTTAAAAAAAGAGGTTTCTCAATTCGACCGTTTATATTGTTAAGCTCGATATACATATGTAGGTCATTCCCTGGGATGCAGGGCGTGGTGGATGCGTTTTGGGTGCGGTTCGCGGGGCGGGGGTTGAACCACCCCCTCTCGTCCTTCATGCCACTCCGTCGATGCACTATTGATTTATTAGCTGGCCGGTACCTCCCCACCCCTCCCCCTTGCACTATTGATGGTACCCGGTGTCTGGTACATAACGTTTTATTCTATAAATACGTAGTACTTATTACTTACAAACTTGCTATTTAGGGATCTATTATGCAAGTTTTATTTGTACGACTTCCTCTTGACTTAGGACTTTTTAAATTCGAAATTAAGTAGGTAGGTACCTTACATGACTATAATCACAGAATTAGAAGACACTCACGTATAGAATAAACTTGATGCTGCAGCAAGTGGTGTCTTTCCATGAAGGAACTCCTTGTCGGTTAGAAGCATAAATATGAAACTAATAGAAAGCTTTTTAAAAAAATCTTAGGATTAGTTCTCTGGCGACCGTAAAGCTGTAGCCTGATCCACATGTCTTCAAATGAATACCAAACATGAAACTGAAGCATAGCATTGTTCGTTGATTGCAGGGCGCACCACGACGGAGACAAAACGTCGTAAGAAGAACAAGCAGACGCAAAAGGAAAATGGCAAAATTGCCAAGGTCTACTACCTGGTCTCACGGCCGCCATTTATCGTCGTTGAAAACTAAGTCTTCGACGTCACGCTGATGCAGTCAGACCTAACCCCATGAAGAATTTATTGTATCTGTTTAGCTTCTGAAGTTTTGGGACTCGAACTTTTGTACGCGGGAACCTCAGTAGGGACTAATACTTGGGAGTCCTATTAACGACGGATTTCAACAACCTATCCATCTGTTGATTTGTTAACTAGAGGTAGGAATTTGGCACTACTTGTATTTTCTAGTTAGCAGATCAACAGATAGGTCATTGGAATCCGCGTTAACTGTAGAATAATCAGTCTCTTACCGCTTCCATGCAACACCCTCGTTAGTAGAAGCACTGAGGTCAAGAATGGGCTTCTTATCATTACTTTAGCCGTTCTTCATAGCTAGGCGCGGCTTAGGTTTGACTATATTCAGGAAGGGAGATTAGGTGACTCATGCACGCAGTGGTGTGGCATCCGATAAGCCTAAGAGAAGATTAAACTTTAAGGTTCTATAGGCTTTTGTTTTCACATACTACCAGGTGTCTTTGTGGAGATATGCTGCTTAGCCACGAAGACTACTCAATGGATGATGAAGACAAAAGCCTTTAGGGTTTAATTAGCTTTCAGGGGTTAGATAAGAAAACTTGAGACCGGGACCATTGTGTCGGCCGGCAAGCGGTTCTGGTCAATCTGATTGTCTTGTCTTATCTTCTAGAAGCGACAAGAGTTTGATCTATTCGTCTGGGTAAATCTGGCATACAAAGCTACACCAATACGTGTATTTTTCACCTAATGTGTCATTATGGACAGCCACGGTTACGAGAATGGTTGTCGATGTTATTTTGGATTCGTTTTTGATTTCTCAATTGAAATTACATCCATCATTGAAGGTAGTGATGGTGTCAGCGTATGAGGCAGCGATATGCTAATACCATTTTGGTTCAGCTGTGAGAATGTTCAGCAACACGTGGCTGAACAGAAGTTAAGCGTTGGAAAGTAACATCGACAATCGACAGGGGGCTCTTATCGGGGGGTTAAAGTTAGATGGTTAAAATCGGTTGGCAATTATGAAATGTTAGAGCCCTTCAGGAATAGGTAAAAGAGGGGATAAGGTGTAGGTATTTTATTTCGTAGGATGTAGTGATTAAGCTTTGGAATAATTAATTTCGTCCATGTGAGATTATTGTGCTGTAGATTTTCCGATTATATGCATCGTAGATGAAAACGTTGTTTTATTAAAATAAAAATCCTTGACTACTTATTTAGTACCTACCAAAATAATGAATTTCCTACTTCCACGCGACGCGTTCATATTAAGTATGTACCTACTCATACTATTTCACAAAAATGCATCAGCAAAAAAAAAATAACCTACCTACTTTCTAGAATCTAATAGTCTCGTGGAAGAGCTCGTGGCTAAGCAACGCTTGGCGCTGTCGATCCGTGGATGGGCTACCATATTGTCATGACGAGTTCTACTGTGTTTTGAAAGGCATGATAAACTGATGGGTCCCGGCTAGTCAGAAGCTAGAAAGTCTGACAGCCAGTCTTACCAAGAGGTCATACAGGTAGTGGCTCCATAGAAAATAGTAGTTATCAAATGCATCCGGTTAGATTGGAAGCCGACCCCAACATAGGTAGTCGAGAAATGGCTGGGTAGATGATGATTCTAATGTTTTGCAATCAAAGTCTTATATCCACTGCTGGATAAAGGCCTCAACCATCTTAGGGAGTGACGGTATCAGCCCTGGGCTGCTGAGCATGCATGTGAGTCAGAGCAGTGTGGGATATTTTTAGCTTTGGTGATGCTGCTGCCCATCTCTTCTGAGCTACGCATTTAATATCCCAGTAGGTGCTCTGTGGTGGTATCCCCAGAGCGTCATCCGTTTTTCAGCAGGGTGCACCATGGGTAGGAGAAGTAGACAATTTGGCAGAACAATGTTGGTTTGGCTCCTAATATATAATAGTCTACACCTATTAAAAATTATCTGCATAGTATTTTCCCACCCATTTTAGGGTGAGCCTGTCTAACCAGATACATCTGAGTACCAGTGCTTTCCATGGAGCAACTGCTTCTCTGACCTCATGAACACAGTGACTGGTCAAAATACACCTCCTTTTTAAGACTACCTGAGAGACTTTCAGAGTGCATGTTTCCTACACTCTGGCAGATACAAAAGACGGACAATGACAACAAATTTCAAATGATTTTTTTTTTATTTCAAATAGGCCTATAAAAGCTCTTATGAAACGTCAAGCTAGTTGCACGGTACCAAAAAGTGGGTCTCATGGAGAAGAATATAATACATTTGTAACAGTAGCAAAATTGCTTTTATTCAGTTTCAACAGTATACATATAATAAGTCTAACAACATAAATACACTACACTACTCTAATAATGGCCTATTTTCTTTAATTAAGATTTATACAAGCCTACCACAAAATTAAGAAATTAAATAAGTATTTCACAATGGTCTACAAAAATAATTCTAAAGGTCACAAACATTGAAATGAGTAATATCAAGTGCCTATTCCCCGTTTCAGATTATCCAGTAATATTATCTTCCATTACAATTTCAATTTCATCTCTTCTACTGCTATACTCAAATCTTCTAAGGTCTTGAAGACATGTTCTTTTGAAGGTGGTGACCCCTTCCCGAGTGTGGGGTTCACAAGTAGAGCATGCCATCCCGCAGCCCTCGCTCCCTCATAATCCTTTACCACATCATCACCTATGTGGAGAGCTTCTGACGGTGCTACGTCTGCAATACATTTATTGATCGCTCCACTAAATATCTGCTTGTCTGGCTTGCTGTACCCCACCTCATAAGATGTGACAATAAAATCAAAATGTTGGCTTAAACTCACATTCTGCAGTATATCATGGAGACGAGGGTCAAAATTCGATATAACTCCAACTGTAATTCCTAATTTCTTAAAGTTGTCTATTAGTTTGTCGCCTCCCTGGGCGCACTGCCAACACCTGTCCGTTCTGAATTCGTTGATAAGAGTCTGAGCTATTTCGTTCAAGTTAGCATTGCCAGGCATATGATCTTTTAGAGTCAAGCTGACTACTCGGCACCACCAGTCCTCCCATTCTATCGACTTCTTTCCAAAATTAGGATGTTCCTCCGACATTTGTTTGAAGGTTTTCTTGAAGTTGGTCTTCACGTCTTCTTCAGTGCCCGTGAAGCCGTGGTCACGGGCTATCTTGGCATAGTAGTTCCACACAGGCACCTTGAACTTCAACAGGGTATTTGTAACATCAAACGTAACTAATTTAATATTTTTTAAACTCATTTTCAGTCTTTACATCTTCTCTCTACCTATTCGAAAAGATTATTGATTTGTTTTGAATTTGATATTTCTTGACATTGACGTCACTGACAGAGATATATTGATCTCTGGATCTCTGATATTCTCTATTTTACGGCAGATTTTTAATTTATTTTGATCAGATTGATAAAAACATACTGTTATAAGTTAATAAAAATATTTAAATCCCTTTTTAGTAAATATGCTTACGCTGATACAACTAAAATCAGAACCACAGACACCATAGCTCTTCCCAATACAGCAACACAGAAAGAATGACATTGACGTTTGGGTGTCGTCCATCCCGTTTCCCATCTGACAGAATTTATCAATACAGCCCACAGCTTGATCGTAAAACTAAATTTGAATCCAGAAATCTTGAAAAAAATTACTTAAACGGTGTTTAAAATCTCAATACCATGGTCTACGTTAAAGGAGGTACGTATTTAAAGATCAATATATTTAGCTATACTCCACGTTTTAGAAGTTCTAGAATCCTGATAGTTTGTAGGCCACGTCAGTGCATGTAAATAAATATAATTGTTGAGCAATAACTACAGGAAGTTGGGCTTTATCTTGGTTTAGCCTATTGACACCATTATTTTATACCAATTTACATACAAAAGACGCTAACACGATATATATAAATACTAGTATATAGTTAAGTAAAAACTTCATACTCTACTGATTTTGTTTACCTTGAATTTGATATTGATAGGGCAAGGAAAAAACAATAAATTAGTTCCCAATTATAACATAGCATGCAATTTATTTTCTAGAAACTTCTTTTTGGTTTATATTGCTTTGATTACAAACTGTTGAATGTTTTGTATACCTATTTGATGCAAATATGTTTGTACGTTGCGGAAAACGATAAATTAATAGGCGTGGTCACTGTTTCGGGGTATCATTCGGGCACCTTTTTCACACACAGTCAGTTAGCCCCGTGGTAAGCTATAGATTAGCTTATGTTATGGGCGCTGACACAACTGATAACCTACATATGCTTACATGGTATACTAGCCGATCCAGCGAACTTTATTCTGCCTTAAAGGCAATAAATGAAGAACCGCTCGACCGATTTTATGCAAACTTCACATAAACCATCTACTAAATAGTCCGAACAAAGCCTAAACATTTGTTTTGGATAGGTGAGCCCGTTCATGAGTTATAAAATTAGAACAAAAAGGGCATTTATTTTTCATATACTACTATATGTATCTTTATACATAAAATACCCAGAATATAGCCNCAAAAAGTGGGTCTCATGGAGAAGAATATAATACATTTGTAACAGTAGCAAAATTGCTTTTATTCAGTTTCAACAGTATACATATAATAAGTCTAACAACATAAATACACTACACTACTCTAATAATGGCCTATTTTCTTTAATTAAGATTTATACAAGCCTACCACAAAATTAAGAAATTAAATAAGTATTTCACAATGGTCTACAAAAATAATTCTAAAGGTCACAAACATTGAAATGAGTAATATCAAGTGCCTATTCCCCGTTTCAGATTATCCAGTAATATTATCTTCCATTACAATTTCAATTTCATCTCTTCTACTGCTATACTCAAATCTTCTAAGGTCTTGAAGACATGTTCTTTTGAAGGTGGTGACCCCTTCCCGAGTGTGGGGTTCACAAGTAGAGCATGCCATCCCGCAGCCCTCGCTCCCTCATAATCCTTTACCACATCATCACCTATGTGGAGAGCTTCTGACGGTGCTACGTCTGCAATACATTTATTGATCGCTCCACTAAATATCTGCTTGTCTGGCTTGCTGTACCCCACCTCATAAGATGTGACAATAAAATCAAAATGTTGGCTTAAACTCACATTCTGCAGTATATCATGGAGACGAGGGTCAAAATTCGATATAACTCCAACTGTAATTCCTAATTTCTTAAAGTTGTCTATTAGTTTGTCGCCTCCCTGGGCGCACTGCCAACACCTGTCCGTTCTGAATTCGTTGATAAGAGTCTGAGCTATTTCGTTCAAGTTAGCATTGCCAGGCATATGATCTTTTAGAGTCAAGCTGACTACTCGGCACCACCAGTCCTCCCATTCTATCGACTTCTTTCCAAAATTAGGATGTTCCTCCGACATTTGTTTGAAGGTTTTCTTGAAGTTGGTCTTCACGTCTTCTTCAGTGCCCGTGAAGCCGTGGTCACGGGCTATCTTGGCATAGTAGTTCCACACAGGCACCTTGAACTTCAACAGGGTATTTGTAACATCAAACGTAACTAATTTAATATTTTTTAAACTCATTTTCAGTCTTTACATCTTCTCTCTACCTATTCGAAAAGATTATTGATTTGTTTTGAATTTGATATTTCTTGACATTGACGTCACTGACAGAGATATATTGATCTCTGGATCTCTGATATTCTCTATTTTACGGCAGATTTTTAATTTATTTTGATCAGATTGATAAAAACATACTGTTATAAGTTAATAAAAATATTTAAATCCCTTTTTAGTAAATATGCTTACGCTGATACAACTAAAATCAGAACCACAGACACCATAGCTCTTCCCAATACAGCAACACAGAAAGAATGACATTGACGTTTGGGTGTCGTCCATCCCGTTTCCCATCTGACAGAATTTATCAATACAGCCCACAGCTTGATCGTAAAACTAAATTTGAATCCAGAAATCTTGAAAAAAATTACTTAAACGGTGTTTAAAATCTCAATACCATGGTCTACGTTAAAGGAGGTACGTATTTAAAGATCAATATATTTAGCTATACTCCACGTTTTAGAAGTTCTAGAATCCTGATAGTTTGTAGGCCACGTCAGTGCATGTAAATAAATATAATTGTTGAGCAATAACTACAGGAAGTTGGGCTTTATCTTGGTTTAGCCTATTGACACCATTATTTTATACCAATTTACATACAAAAGACGCTAACACGATATATATAAATACTAGTATATAGTTAAGTAAAAACTTCATACTCTACTGATTTTGTTTACCTTGAATTTGATATTGATAGGGCAAGGAAAAAACAATAAATTAGTTCCCAATTATAACATAGCATGCAATTTATTTTCTAGAAACTTCTTTTTGGTTTATATTGCTTTGATTACAAACTGTTGAATGTTTTGTATACCTATTTGATGCAAATATGTTTGTACGTTGCGGAAAACGATAAATTAATAGGCGTGGTCACTGTTTCGGGGTATCATTCGGGCACCTTTTTCACACACAGTCAGTTAGCCCCGTGGTAAGCTATAGATTAGCTTATGTTATGGGCGCTGACACAACTGATAACCTACATATGCTTACATGGTATACTAGCCGATCCAGCGAACTTTATTCTGCCTTAAAGGCAATAAATGAAGAACCGCTCGACCGATTTTATGCAAACTTCACATAAACCATCTACTAAATAGTCCGAACAAAGCCTAAACATTTGTTTTGGATAGGTGAGCCCGTTCATGAGTTATAAAATTAGAACAAAAAGGGCATTTATTTTTCATATACTACTATATGTATCTTTATACATAAAATACCCAGAATATAGCCAACGAACATGCTCACCACAAAAATGTTGACCATACCAGTAAATGAGTCCAAGATCGTCAGTTCCATGCGCCATCGCGCCAACGAGGTTCTCACTAGATGCTTTTTTACAGTGTATTATTGAGATTAGCATGTTGACTGTGGTTGAACATTTACTTGTAGGAGTTTAGTTATTATGAGCCTGAAACTATATCCTCCTCAATATTGGTTGGTATCAGATTGTACATGTACAGTCAACGTCTAAAAGTCCATTTCCACCGCTGTGGCTATTATCGCGTGCACTATTCGGGCCGCAGCGCTTATACACACATGCACACGCATATTTATCCGTGTGAGTGATGTTCCAACGCTAAAAAATAACATGTTGGGTAGCATCGCCACGAGTAGTTAATAGATGTAGTCAATGCTAGACAAGGATGTCAATATGAGTAACCTGTTTTTAAGTGTCACACCCCGCGCGTATACTAATGCAAAATTTCGACGTGTTAACGTAAGCTACCATAGCTAGTTCGGTAACGAGGCTGCGCTAGCAAATATGATTGGGATAGGTGTGAGTTCGAATCCAAGGTTTGGACTTAGGGTCTAATAAGTAGTAAATTAGGAATACTGATTATGATTATATAAGCGTCAGTATATAAGCATCAATATATAATGTAAGAAACGTATATAAAATATATATTA
>NWSH02000323.1:1190489-1205127 GCA_002382865.2 Heliothis virescens
GTAGTCTTCCACTCTTATCACGACTCTTCAGACTACCATCTTCCGCAAATCTCTTCACCCAACGCCTAGTAGTCTCTCTCTAAAAACAATAATATATATTACACACTTGCAATAAGCAATTGAGCTATTTTATAAATATCGTCACATTATATTAGAAAAAATTACTTACGCATAAGCCGGTTTTATTCGATATTTGAGATTATATTAAGACCATCCGAATATAGGGTCACAATATTTGACTTGGCTTCAATACTAATATAAGCCTGCATAATGAATACAAAAGAATACAATCGCAACAAGATAACACAAACGCTCGTTACTGTGTTCATCAACAACAGCGAATACCGGAATAATTTATAAGTGACTAGAAAAGTTGTTAAAATATGAGGATAGATTTAAAGTGAACTTATCATAATCTACCCTCATATTTTAATAACGACGCGACGCTAAGATTACAAACTAAGAAGGTCGTAAGTACCATTAATATTGCTATGCAATTGTTTTTTGAAACTGGTACTCCACTTATGCTTACTACTGTACAGGTACAGACAAAACAGGAGCCATTTTGTGACTTGTGATTAAGACATTTTGCCATTTGCAGTCATTGCAATATGGTCAATAATACATTATATGAGCATTTTATTAGCATTATATTCTGCGCCTGATCTCTCACCGGTTGTGTCGGATTGCCGTCCCATCGGGTTATGAGAGTGAGGGAATAGGGAGTGCACCTGTATCTGCGCGATTGCTTGTGCACTATAATATGTCCTGCGCAGCTGGCTGATCTCCTTATATGAGAACAGCCGCCGTGGCCGATATCATCATAATCATCATCATATGAGCATAAAAGATATGCAGTTCCTTACGTTGTATTTATAGTATCTCAGTATACCTTTTGTTTTATGATCTCAACTGATTTAATATTATCATCAAAGCTACCACCAGTCAGGGCTCCATAGAGAAAATCTGACGATGTGTACTGTGTCCAGAAGTACAGTACAGTAGTTTTCTGCATCAAGCTCTTGATCTAACCATCTAGCAAAAGCAACTTTAGATGTAAATCGAGGCTCTTGGTTATTAAGCCACCAACTAAAACGACTATCGGCACAATGATTGCAGATTTTGCATGCAAATGCAAATGTTGACCTCATGGGCTAAATCAAGATAGTCAAGCCAAACAACATTATCTTTAAAAACAATATTAATTATATTTCTTACTGGTTCTTCTCCATGGGATCCAGATTTTGGAACTAATCAACTTGTGTTTGATTTTTAATACTAACTTGGAAAGGTCTATAATTTTTTTTCTATCCTGTATTCAATTAATCAATTAATCTTCTATATTTTCAGATGGTACTGTAGTCGAGCAGAGCCCATTCAGCATATTTGGCTGGTTCTGGGGCATCGTCAACTTCTTTTACTTGCTGTGAGTATTTTCTATATAGCAATGGATTCCATGATTTAGATTAGTCACAAACTAGTTAGACCCAAGTTCTCCTACAATGTGAACATCAGTTATCTTAAAGCAATTGCTAAATATGAATTTCTCTTTGAATTTCAATGTAAATAGTTGTTTTAAGAAACATGGTTCTTTATTTTGTTGGAGAAAATGGCTTTAAAAACATTGAGGATCACTCAATGTATTACGACTCTAAAGGGGGCATGGATAAAAACAATTTCTTTACAAAATATGTTCAATTAATTAATGTAATAGTGCAGAAAACATGCTTTCCTACCTCAGCATACAATTTTATAATGGAAATTTTTTATATGAAGGAATTACGGATGGAGCTAATATTTTGTGTTATGTTTTCCAGGGGCCAAACGCTGATCAACCCGAACTACAGCAAGCATGGAGACAAGTATGTCAGGGATTTCAGACCACCAGGCAGTGGGTATGTATCAGATTATAATTGATTTCATTGTATGTTTTCAGGATAATAAGGATCCTAATTTTGCCTTTTGAGGGTTCCACACCCAGAGTAGAACTGGACCCCATTAATATGACTTCGCTGTGCGTCCGTCTGTCACTAAGCTGTATGTCAAAAACCACGATAACTATACAGTTGATATTTTCACAGATGACGTGTTATTGTTGCCGCTATAACAAAAAAATATGACATAAAACCTTTATTCGATGTAAAAAAAAAATATACAGCGTGACCCTAGAAGTAGGGATCAAATGGAACATGGGGCGTGGACAGGGTCATTTACTAACTTTTTGACTTCAGAATGTGGGTCAAATTTTGGACAGTACAGTACTTACTACTCTTACTCTGTGGCATGATACTTACTTCGTGGGACAACCTGTATATCCCTTTCATCCACTGATGTCTTCGATTTAATCCCACTTGGTGCTGTGCGTGTACAAAATTCCTAGAAAAACTGGTAGCTAACTAGGCCTGTTTCTAATTCCAGGCCACCAAAACCGCCAACACGAAAGTTTGGGGGCTTCGGTCCCTCAGGATCTGGTCCCTCCCCGCCCCCCTGTGGTGGGTGTGGCTGCGGCTAAAGGAACATTCTCGAAACACGCCAAGTAATTTTAACTGTACTAAATATTGCTTGTATAGGTTATAAATCAAAAATTGTATCTTGTGCAATTACATCTTGTTCATGTACAGACGACAGCACATCAAGTTACCAGAATCTGTCAAATTTCTTCAATAGATTTCAACCTTATCTCAAAAGCCGAAGGTTAATATTCGATTGATAAAATTTTACAGATTGTGGTAACTTGATGTACTGTCGTCTGTACTCTTTTATTGACATACATATTGGGTTAGTTTTAACACTAAATAAAAAGTCCATGCTTGATAATTTAAGACGTTGTAAATACTTCGCAAATTGAACTGTATTTATTTTAAATAGGTCTCAAAGATTCGTCAGCAATATACAGAAGTTGCAGTTACAGTACTGCACAGTCAATTTCTTCAATAAAACACCATAGTCAATTCGCTACAATCTAATCAATTCATTAAGACATATTTTTTACTATAATATGCTTTTTTATTGATGGGAAAATCATAAAACCCGTCCCGCTGTGGGTGACATCCTGAGGTAGTGTCAGACTTTTACCGACTAAAACCCACCGTGTTCCTTCGGGAGGGACAAGGTAATTCGCGCGAACAATCCGCCGCCTAAGATTAGAAGCGAATTTCACCAGTTTATCAATTAACAATTTTGTGTTGTAGTAAAAGATAAGATAAGATAAAAGAGATAGACCTGTAATGGATGTAATTAGATCATATATTTTCGATTGATTCGGATCTTTTTAGATTCATTTGGACAAGATAACATTGTATGTACATAAAAAAAACTGCGGAATTAAATTTTCTGTCTATCTCTGGATTTGCTTACTAGAGATAGGAATTTGACATTATGGGACTAATGTCAAAATTCTATCTGTAGTAAGCAAATCCAGAGATAGATAGGTTATTGGGAATGACCTTAAATCTATGATCTATGGGTATTTAGATCTGAATCATAAGGGCGAGTTGCACCATTTAACTATAACGATAATCAAACCATAACTAGCCGTGTAATTATCGTTTCGTAACCTATAATACATAGGTCAATATCACCTTTTGACGTTGAATGGCTGCCCATTGGTTAAATCGGCTATTTGACAACAAAAACGGTCCGGTTGTCGTTGTAGCTAAACGGTGCAGCCTGCCGTAAGGTTTTAATGTAATTCAATTATTAGACAAGATATTTTTCTTTGATGTAACATCATAAAAATATATAAATTTAATTCAAAAAGGTCGTTATGATCTCATGCATTTTGCTAGCTCCTCGCCCTCTCCCTACACTAATTGTAACAAACAAACAGTTTTCTCAATAAATATTCCAGTTATATTAATCACATTATTATATACTTAATGATTCCTAAATATTGTTAGTTAACAATTTAATTTGAAGAAATAAATAAAATAATGTAGCTTTTAATTTTGGTTTGACTTGACATTTTAATTTAGGTTAAACAAATGATTTGGATTATTTTAATCGCGTAAACAATGACTTAATATTGGTATTTGTTACTAAGATATATTAAGGTTAGATTAGACAATCTATTCTGACTAACATTGGTAAATCTCCTTTCAATAATAAATTACTGAATAAAGTCTTCCCTTTGCCGCATTCTGTCAATATATTTACTTTTTTTAAGCAATACGATTTGTATTACTTATCGTATATCTCCTCATTCATAAAATCACACGATTGTACAGAAATATTGTAAATTAAAACACAGATTTTAACGATTATTTACTTTATTATTGGAGTATAATTGTATTTTAAAACGTCACACAAGTGTTTTAAAACTAAATAAATAATATTCTACTAAGTTGAAGCATTTTTATTATTTAATACCTCTAAATTGTATGTATATAGATATATTACTTATCCAAAGTGCACACAGAGTAATACTTTAAATATTAATGTTCTAAACGCTGAGCTTACATTACTATTGAAAGCTAATGTTATCTACCTGCATACCCATTTACAATTAACATGGTAACTATTTAAATGCTAAGGAAACTATGTATATGGCCTCTCTACACGATAAGTTCGTCTGTCTCTAAAATATTTAACTTAAATAAGTTTATTTATATTAAACCTTTGATATCTCGATGTTCGATAAACGAAGATTGAAGGTCCGTCCTATGTGAGCAATCTAGACGCGAACGCCACGCGGTGCGAGCAGAACAAACACTTGATTTTCTTTATAAGTGGCCCACGTGACGTTGCGCTGTATAGCTCGGCGCAGCGCTTTGGTTCGCTTCACGTTCTTCACGTATAGCTTATTTATATTAATCTTATAACACTATAGTCGTTTATTTTAAACTGCATACAAAGAAGTAAAGTTATTATAGTTACAAATATTTTTTATCAACAAGATTATAAAGCAAGTGGACGGTTTTAATTTTTTAATACAATATTTTTCTTCAGATATTTTGATATTCCTAAATTCATATGAACTGTTAAGAGAATCGAATTACAGACTAAACATTTTACAGCGATATCACGGAGCTACCATTTTTGTCAGATTTTGAAAAACATGGGTTGTGGAGGTCAGATAGGCAGTCGCTCCATGTAGAACACAGTTCTCAGTTCTCAGCTGTATCCGATTAGAATGGCAGCCGACCCCAACATAGTTGGGAAGAGGCTAAGCAGACGATGATTATAAATAATGTTCTTTAAATGGGAAAAATTAAAGTTTACTTTCACCTACTTTTATCAAGTATTAGGTTGTACAAAAATTAATTCACAAAGTTTTGTTTACTCGTCATATTGCTTTCTACTCGAAATATTGTTAAAGACTGTACTAAATAAAAAAAATAGATTAGTTTATAGATTAGATACCCTGTGAACTATTGTTTCTATTATAAATAACAGGTGGCAATAACACATTATTTTAAGTATAGATCCACCAAGCGAGTTGTTGAGTTCATGTCAGCCCTATCAAGACGAAATGGGAGCTAAAAATCAAGGGATTGTCTTTAATACACAGGTACTAAGTGTTACTATTAATGGCACATACACAGGTCTGTTACTTTTTGTGTTGCAGCACGGTAACATTTGGCTTAATTTTAATATATTTTTGAATGGGAGAACTACCCAATACTGGTTGTACTGACAGTGTCTGTCAAACTTTAGTTGCTATTTGGAAAACTGCACAGCTGACTCGGTGGGTCTATATATCTTGTCTATAAGACTGTATTATCATCACACACCAAAGTAATATTCAGAATTTCTTATTATTCGAGTGTTTTAGTTCTCACAAACACCAAAAGATGGCGCTGTTCTCACTACTAAGTATTAGGTAGAATTTTCTAGATGGTTTAATGTAACAGACTAATAGTCTAAAGAAGTGAAGGTGATGGGTAGGACGGCAACTGGCTCTGAGTTCTTCGGCTGGTTGATGTAGATGCTCCATGTACGCTTGTCCAGGTCGAAAATACCTGGGAACAGATGGTTTATATTAGATTTAAGATTTTTTACCAGTGAATGATGGTAATAGAAAGAAAGAAAAAATATACTTTTTATTACGTGTTTATGACACATCAAAAAAGTGAAAAAAAAATCTATGATTGAGACATGATGGGAAGAATATGCGTCGCAAACACGCAATAGGGCCCTCGCTTAGCTTAATGCTGCGACCCATCAGCGAAATCAGGTCCGCAAGATGAATTGTGTAAAAGCTGATAGGCGGTGGATCAGCAGGTAACATATCAATATTCATAGAAATCTACGAAAGGCTGCAAAGAATGTGACTTGTGTGATGACTGCAGATAAAAGAGTAGAGAAGAAAACATGCCATGCCGACTCCAATTCGGATAACGGCAGGAGCATGATGATGAGGTATGGTACTCATATTGTACTCATATTTCCAGAATATGTGCTCCCATCTCACAATGCAGCAGCGGTTAAATGGCTAACTTCAGAAGACCAAAGTTTATTATTGTGAACTTTTACACTCACCAGCAGCAATAGTCTTGATGACATCCTCAGGGTGTTCCTGGAACACCTTGAACTCAGGGTCAGTGGTGTCCGACAGCATGTTCGCGACATCAGCGCGGCTGCGGGGGGCGGGGTACGAGTGGATAACCCGCAGACGAGCTACGGAGCTGTCTATGATCCTCCCTGTTACTTCCGTCAGGTTGGTGCGCTGGTACCTGGAAGAGAAATAAGCAGTGGTGAAAACCGAAGACGCCGAAGTAGGTAGAGACTCCAGTCCATCAAACTTTCTTCAATAGATTTACGATCTCGTCACAATAGTGGAAGGTTAATGTTCGAAAGGTAAAATTTGACGGATTCGAGTAGGCTGACCTGCTGGCGGCTGTACAAGACTACCGGTTAGATTCTAATTTCTCAAACGTAAGTATTATAACGCCTATTTATTTAATGCTATGAAGTAAGTGGGCCACCAATATTTTTAATGTTAACGCAAATCAAGTAAGTAGGAATGAAATAAAATCGAACTCACTTGTTACAATGTACCAACGGTTCCCTGTCGTACTTCTGAATGTTCAGTTGCGACCTATCTCCCTTCAGGTCTGGAGAGACTTCCACGTTGTAGATCTGTCGGTCTCCCCAGGAGTTGGTCCAGATCATGTTCACGGAGAACCCGTTGCCGATGCCCAGGCCCTCGTCACGTAGGATCTGTTCTATTTCGCCGAAGTTCTTGGCTCTGAGCATGGCCCGCGTGATGAACGTCCTTGCTGTGGGAAAATATTTGGTAGATTTATGCCCAATTGCACCAACATCCCCTAAGTTTGCGGGATCCGAGAGTCAGAATGTCGGTGAAACTACATTCTATTTAGGGGCTGGGTGAGGAGCTTTTAAGTAAAGGATCCCATATACTTAAGTGGCAGAATATGGGAATCTTGGTAAAATTGAGAATATGTGATAAAGACGAAACTTTATAAATGAATGTGATTGTTGCTTCTTCAGGAGCAAATGGGTGAAAGGTTTATGATGAAACTTGGCAGTAATAAAATATTATTAGTTATAGCTTAGCAAAACAGCCCATGAAAAATGCTATGCTTTCGCCTCCTTGTCACAATCTAGACCCATTCTGGATTTAAAACCGATCGGCAAATATGGTTTTTGTATGCACTTTGATTTGTTAAAGTAGACAAGAAGAATAATGTCATATTTGGAATCTAGGAAATGTTACTCACGTGTGTTTCCATGCTTGAGAATCAAGGGGCTGAGGGTGTTGATGGAGAAGACCAGCCCATTCTCGTTATAGCCCATCGTGTACCCTGGCATCTGTCCCGCGTAGCAGAGTGACGCGAACCTCTCCTCTACGGCCTGGTAAAGTTGAGAGAGAATTTAGATTAATTTCAGTCAGTAAGTGATGTTTGAGGAAAAGTACCTAGACTCCCCGTCTACCCGTGACCACGGTCGGTGCAATTCGGCCAAAACGTCGGGAGAAAAGAGTTAGGTATCGTAAACCTTTATAATGTCATCGTGAATAAGACCCGTTTGTTGTTTAAAATTTTGATCTTTCAGGTACTTGAGAAGAGGTTACTTAGCAGTAA
The DNA here is from genome assembly GCA_002382865.2 of Heliothis virescens. Lineage (NCBI taxonomy): Eukaryota > Metazoa > Arthropoda > Insecta > Lepidoptera > Noctuidae > Heliothis > Heliothis virescens. The sequence continues at coordinate 1,198,535 of NWSH02000323.1, forward strand.
CAGATCAATAGGCTGACAATTACAGTCACAAAAATAACTTTGGATAGTCCTTGGTTTTCTCGAGTCTTCAAGTGTCCGAGAGCCCATTTATGTTTAGTCAAATTCTCATTACCTAAATTACGATTGTGTATGTAGAAGCACTTACTCCAGCCAGCACATCTTCAGGAGCTGGCGTAATGTGCGCCACCATGATGTAGAAGTGATTCAGTGTTTCGCTGAAGGCATCTTCAGTATGTCCCAGTAGTGTCTGAAATATTTTAATATGTTTCATTAATTAAGTCATAATCGTAAGTATAATGACCAAGATTGCCATTACCGTTGCCCCATTGCTAATCCACTGGGATCTGATCATGTCAAGAAGTAACAAGCATTGAATACTACATACTTAATGGAAAAATTGTTTATTCTGGTCCATTTTTTTTGTACCCGGATCAAAAATGGTAAATGTTTCGTACCTACTCGATAACAACGCTTTCACACTAGCTGATTTTCCCAACTACAGGTTCAAACAATGACTGAGACCGAAATACGCGACATGTTTTACTACGCGTATTAAAGCGAGCGGTATTTCGGCTACTTTGAAATCGCTGTAAACCTTAAATATTTTATCTTGATGTTAGCTTAAGTTACAAATACCCAATTTCACTTTCAAGGCCCCTATATTGCCATCTAAGGGATGGCCTATGGGATCCCTTACTTAACAACTCTCCTTACCCAGCCCCTAATAGAATGTAGTTCCACTGACATTCTGACCCCTAGCCGTTGGTGAAAACGAAACCGTCCTCTAACAGTCCCCCAAGCCTGTTAGAGGAGTTAGTGAAACTGAGGATAAGACTTACGTTATGTGGGTTCTTGAAGGCGATGGAGCTGCAGCCGCCGGTGTCGTTGCGGGGAATGTGGTTGTCATTGACGTTGCCGATCAGGTCGTCCATCTGAAGCAGGAACAGCTGCAAGGAGGGTAAGACTATCAGTTGTAGGTATGTGAAGACAAAACTAGGTGGAGGCTAACGCTCTAGGTGGAAACATAGGTTCCTCATGTGCAGTAGAACTCAGGGCCTAGGACCAGGTATAACCAATTGCATTATAAATACACTCCAATTTTGTGAAATATTTCACTGTTTGTACAGACGCCAGCACATTAACCTAATCTTATCGCAATAATAGAAGGTTAATGAGCGATTCGGGTAGTTTGGCCTCTGTCGTCTGTACTACGAGTTAGGACAGATGGTGCACCCTGAGCGGTGCTGGATTTCTGTTTCCAAAATTGTATTTCTTTGAAATTAATATTTTTGCCAGAAGGGCCTATTGCAGCTAAAATAACTTGGAGCAATAGTTCATTTTCATCATTTTCTGTCCTAGTAGTATTAAATGCCAGTTATATGCTATAAGACATACCAGATGGAAAGGCACTCCAGCGCCGTCAGCCACTCCCTGAATCTCCTTCACATAGTACGGGAACTTCTTCTTCATATTGGCCAAGGTTTTTTCGTAAGCACATCTGCCGGGGTCCGTCTTATACTCCTTCTCGAAGTCCCGCAGATTCTCGTATGTGGCGATGAAGCTCTTGATGATCGAAGCGAAGTTGCGACCCTGGAAAAGTCGAGGAGCTTAGCGAAGTTAAGAAGTATAGTATTATGCGTTATGCCTAGATACGTTATGGAATAGGAACGTGAAAATCAATGCTAAATAATGACGGGTGTACCTAATGGAATTAATTGTTTTTAATAGTTTATCTAAGATACCAATAACGCGAAAGTTTTGATAGATGTTTGTTACTCTTCCACGAATCAATTTTCCGAACGATTTTCCAGTATAAAGTTATCCATGAAGTTTACTCTTAAGAATTCGGGCTTAAAGCTCGTATTAATCAGTCAGCACAGGATCAGGAGCATCAGGAACTAGTTCAGCAGGGACTCCATCAAGTAAGGGTTGATAGGTACTCACGACATCATATCCGACTTCGTAGTGGTTTCCCTGCACGAAGATAACGGGCACAGCCTGGCGCCTGCCCAGCTTCCTCTCACACGATACTCCTGCAACAAGGAAATATTAATTTAGCTTCGAATCTATACCTAGCCGACCCGGCGAACTTTGTTCCGCCTTAAAGGCAATAAATGAAGAACCGCACAACCGATTTTATGCAAACTTCACATAAACCATCTACTAAATAGTCCGAAGTGTAAAAGTGTAAAAAGTGTAATTGTATGTGAGTGAGAAAGCCTCGCACAGCGTCGTCGTCAACATACCTAATAGTTACTTTTTAAAATATATAAGTGTTTTTATTAGTTAACGAAAGTAAACAATTAAGTTCCACAAGATGCCGATGAGAGATCTACGAATTTCTCATCTGCAAGCTGTGGTACTTTATTCTTTATTTTCGTTAACGTAACTAGTGTACAAATGGACTTTAGACCTATATCAGTGTTCGTAACGAAACCATACCGCGATCCAGAATTTGCTTAAATGTGATCAGCGCCATCTATTTAGACATTCTGAACTATTTCTGGATGGGTTATTGTGAATGTTGTGTTTTCAGTGGTAATTTTGGATTGAGTTAACCGATTTTAAACATTCTTTTTTTATTCGAAAGAAGGTTTATTCAGGAAAGTAAAATATGTAAAGTTACGTTAAAAAATGGCTTGCATATACGGTTAAATTCCAAACTTAGTTCAGAAGATCAAAACAATTTTCCTAGAAAAATCCGAAATCTTTTATTATACTTTTCTTACTTTTTTTTTATGTGAAGCAGTTTAGAAAATATGAAACAAATCTCAAAAGTAGTTGAGATTTGTTTCCTATTTTCTCAAGTTATGGTTCAAAAGTTAGAGGAAGGGCGACACATATTTTTTCGACTCCTGGGGCAATTATTTCCAAAAACATTACCATAATCAAAAAAATATTGTAGTAAATCCCTATTCATTTTAAAATGCCTGTCCAACAATATATCACACGTTAGGGTTGTAATAAAAAAAATCTCGCCCTACTTTAAGTTTAGGAAAACCAAAAAAATATTCCCACTTTTTATTTTTACACTTTTTCGACATGGCTGATATACATACATATTGGTACCCAGCTTTTTTAACACTAACAGTCCCTGAGATTATCCGCCGATGGACGGACGGACTGACAGACAGACATGGCGAAACTAAAAGGGTTCCCAGTTTTCTACGAAACCCTAGAAATAAAATGATAAAAGAATAGATTTTCGTAGAGACCAAGACTTTAGATTTAGATTTGGTGATATCTGATCAGCAACCTGCATAGAGCAAGCGCTCAATCCTTCTCTGTGTGAGAGGAGACCTGTGCGTAGCAGTGGGATGAAAAGGCTGATGACGATGATAATGATGATGACTCCCATGGTCCACGTGTGTGTTGTTCTAGTGCCACCAAAAACTATATCCTAAATGTAACTTAACGTAAAATGGCGTCCGAGGCCGATTGTCAGCCACGGCGACTGTTCTCATATAAGGAGATCAGCCAACTGCGCAGGACATATTATAATGCACAAGCATTTGCGCAGACACAGGTGCACTCCCTATTCCCTCACTCTCATAACCCGATGGGACGGAAAATCCGACACGACCGGAGAGATCAGGCGCAGGACCGACATGAACGTGCTCTCCGATACACGGGTGTATCACTCACCAACTTCCAACTCCAGGCTGCTTTGTGAATGGTAGGGGGAGTTCACATCGGTGTCGAGTTGACGATGAAGTACCTGGGACTCGTCCTCGACAGCCGGTGGAACTTCGTCGAGCATTTCCGACGTTTGGCCCCCAAACTGGAGAAGGCAGGCGCTGCCTTCAAGCGGCTCTTGCCCAATCTGGGGGGTCCAAACGCCTCCTGCCGTCGACTCTACGCGGGAGTCATGCGGTCCATGGCCCTTTACAGGGCTCCGGTGTGGGCACGTTCACTGCGGCTTCGAGCCGCGCACTACTTAAACGTGCCCCAAAGGGTGATAGCCATCCGGCTAATCCGGGGGTACCGCACGATCTCCCGCGAAGCGGCTGGTCTTCTTGCCGGGCTGCCACCGTGGGATCTAGAGGCGAGGGTGCTCTCGCGCCTGTATGATTGGCGCGAGGAGGCACTGCGGACGGTCCAGAGGACACGGTGGAGCACACTGTGGAGGTGTGTCCTGCCTGGGATGGGCACCGCCGTGTCCTCGTAGCGGCAATTGGCGGCGGCGACCTCTCGCGCCCAGCCCTGGTTCAAGCCATGGTGCGGGGCGAGAGGGAATGGGATGCCGTCGCCTCCTTCTGCGAAGCAGTCATGCTAGAGAAGGAGGCAGCGGAGCGGCTGCGAGTCCGCACCGGCCATCCCGGCCGTTGCCGTGGACCTGGTAGACACCACGGGCGTCGGGTGTCAAGAGATGACTCCCGGCCACCGTAGGCGTGGGTCTGTGGGCGGTGAGTTTCGGGTGGCTCATCGTCCTTCCGTCTTTCCGTCGTTGTTCCACGCGCTCCTCAGAGAGTGTCAGCAAACCCCTGCGGGGCCCACTAGGGCCAGAACCCGTCGGGGCTGCGGGTTGTTCGAAAGAGTTACCGCGGCCCTGGCACACAAAGGGCTCCCGAAGGAACACGGTGGGTTTTAGTCAGTAAAAGTCTGACACTCCCTTCCGCTGTCACCCACAGCGGGAGGGGTCATACTGATGATTTCCCATCGATATAAAAAAAAAGGCTGCTTTGTGAACGTTTCTAAAACCCACAAAGCGATTTCGGCCTGACCCGGGAATCGAACCCGAGACCTCGTGCTCAGCAGCCAGCTATGCGACAAATAGACCAACGAGGTAGACCCAGTCAACTTTTACATCAGTCCTATGGTTAAAGTATTTTTAATCTTATCACCTATTTGCAGTCTTCTAATACTTTAATGATTGTAGTATATTTTTATATACGGCAAACAAATTAGTGAGCTAAAATTAAATAGTTTATTAAAAATAAGTATTATTTACAGGTTTTAACGAGCATAAACAAACTTTTTGTAGGTCGGTTAAAGCGGTCGGTTGGAGGTGGTGAGGTTGTTGCACTTAAAAAGAACTTATAATGATGCCTTCTTATTTATTTTATCTTTTAGATTCTATTGTGTGTTGCATAGAATTATTAATATGGCATAAGGTTGCTGAAACTTATCCTTTCATGTGTCCTTTTTTGCTATATCTTTCAGGCTAAATTTGATGGCTGTGGTGGTTCACGTGAGTTACCGCGGCCCAAGTTAGGCCCGGTTAGTCAGTAAAAGTCTGACACTCCCTCACGCTGTCACCCAGCAGGAGGGGGTCATCTAATGATTTCCGACCAAAAAAGGCTGAAATTATGATTGAGATAAAAGGGCACCTTTTACTCAGATAATCTTGTTACCCAAACTATTTTAAATTCGTGAGGTAGTTTTCTGGGGTCGCGGGTGAATCTGCGAGGCACAGTCAGTAATGCTTTCATTGCTTGACTTAATACAGGAGTACAATAGGAGATTAATTTGTTATACTTAGTAATTAGACGTATCACATAACACTAATAGGTAAGTAGCATTTAATTAATATATCTGAGCGACATTCGAATGCATAATTTAGTGTAATTAATTATTATATCAATATAGGAGCAACTGAAGCGATTGCTAGTATTAATAGGTAATTAATTAAACACTTGGTGGCCTACTGTTGAATTTAATATTCTGTCTATCTCTGGATTTGCTTACTGAAGGTAGGAATTTGACATTACTTGTATGGGGCTAATGTCAAAATTCTATCTTTTGTATGGAAATTCAGAGATAGATAGGTTATTGGAACGGCCTCTAGTCGTTAAAGAACTAGGGTCTCGAGTAAACGTGGTGATTAACGCTCCATCCTTCTCTGTATGCGAGAAGGTCGCAGCCCAGCAGTGGTACGATAAAAAGGCTGATAATGATGAAAGCTATTGAGAACTGAAGATTAATTTACCAACCCGTATTGAGCAAGCGTGGTGTGGTGATTAACGCTCATTCTTTCTTAGATTGAGAAGAGGTCTGTGCTAGGGCATGCAACTCCGGAATTCCGGAATTCCGTAACTCCGGAATTCCGGATGATTTTTCAGTTCCGGAATTGAGTGGAATAATTCCGGAATTCCGATATTCACATACTTTTGATATTTATTTACTTTTTTTTTTATTATAATCTTCTGAACGCACGCAATTTAACGTCTATGGAATATTCCACTAATCGAATGGGCCCCCGCATTGCTCAGGCTTTAATGGACCAAAGTTCATACCAAAGCTCCGTTCAGGCTCGTCCTGGTTAAGTATCGCCATATGTACAAGGTAGTCTAGTAACACCTGGATATGGTTAATATTCTCCAAATGTTCAAAATGCACCTAGCAATGTTCAGCCTACAGAAATTCCTTATGGCCAGGCTTCAAAGGTACAGAGTCCAGACCAAAGCCCCATTCTGGCTCGGCCTGTCCAAGTATCGCCAAATGTACAAGGTAGTCTAATAGTCTGGAGTATATGCGCGTCAAGACCAACTGGACTTTGAGGGTCGAGAGGTTGGAACCGCGTCACAATATGAACTTCAAGTCGTTCGTGGTGCGAGTTCCGACGCATCATCTTGAGAAGTTCCTCAAAGAAG
>NWSH02000323.1:1206651-1232407 GCA_002382865.2 Heliothis virescens
AGACCTGGATATGGTAAATATTCACCAAATGTTCAAAATACACCTAGTAATGTTAGGCCTACAGAAATTCCTCCGTCAGCTCTGTCAGACCAAAGCTCAGGCTCGTCCTGGTCAGGTATTGTCAGTTCAACATGTCCACTCTCGAACAACGCATGAAGATACAAGATTTATGATTTTTTTACAAAATTATGACCAACAAGCTAAACTTCTCTGAAATTCTTAGCAGAATACGTTTGAGAGTACCAAGTCGGAATCCTCGATATGCCATAACTCGCCATATCTGCAAGAAAAACTGTGTTTGGCCAAAATTTTCCCATATCTCGTATTTGTAGGCTATTATAGAATGAATGTAGTGGATCCATAGACGTACAAAATAACTCCATTATCAGATTTCGTAAAGTTTTACAAGAACTTTTCAGCAAATAAACACATTCTGTAATTATTCTATACTGTCGCATTGTGTGCATGTTATTTTTAATTGAATTTCGTTACAGTTAACTACTTTTAAGGACATATGGTGTTTGCCTGTTATTGTGATTTTTCCTAAACAAAAAAAATATGTATCAATTCCGGAACCAGTTCCGGAATTCCGGAATTAGCTCTCCAGTATCGGATTTCAATTCCGGAATTGAGATCCTTCCGATATTGCATGCCCTAGTCTGTGCCCCACCAAGGGGAACATTTATAAGGCTGATAATGATGATGAAGTCCAATGTGAATGAAATAAAATAATTTAAACCATTTAAACTATAGTTTTATAGTATTTTTCTTGTCTTTGATATTTGAGAATGATGGTCGCGCTGTTGCGAATTTAAAATTAAATTGCTCAGCTATGTATATAGTATATTCTTATAATTGAAATCGATGGTCATGGTACAATGCATTGTAATTAAAACTGATCAATTAATTAACATGATGCGGCAGTCGCTATCGTCACGTTTACATGAATCATTACGAATATAAAGTGATTCCTACGGTTTATGGCTAACATCCTCATTCAAACAATGCCTTTTTGTTTGATAATGATTGCGTTCGAACTAATATTATTAGTTGAAGAGTTTGTTTCTTTGCTTGAACGCGCCAATCTTTATCTATCTATCGCATTTTTATCTTTTATCTGGGTGCGTGAATGAGTTCCCTGAAGAACTAAGCTAGGGTTAAGTAACTTGGCGTGTTCGGACTGTGACATAACGAGTTCTATCAAAGGTCCTACCGTGTTTTGGAAGGCAAAAAATAACTCGGTGGGTCCCGGCCCCCGGCTGGCATTCGAACATCTTTGGCAATCGTTACGGGTAGTCAAAAGCAACGCTTGGTGCGGTCGGTCTGTAGATGGGTGACCATCTTGTCATCTTGTCACGAGTTCTTCCGTGTTTCGGAAGGCACGATAAACTGGTGGGTCCCGGCTGTCAATTGTCCATCTCTGGCAGGCGTTACGGGTAGTTAGAAGCCAGAAAGTCTAACAACCAGTCTTATCAATGCGTACCGTTTTCCCGGGTAATTTGGTTGTGGAGGTCAGATAGGTAGTCACTCTATGTAAAACCCTGATTCTCAGCTACATGCAATTAGACTAGAGGCTGACCCCAACCCAGTTGGGAAAACTAGTTCCCCATTGGATGCGGATGAAACGGCTGGCGGAAACTAGTTTATACTTATCATGTAATAACGAGGAATCCTTTTTTATTTGTTTTTAAAGGGTCTGAAGGACATAGGCTATATTTTACAGGGTATATGGGCAGTAGTGGTCTCAGGAGCGGGTATAACCGCGTGGAACAGCCCATAGTAGGTACATAAATTTATAGATCGAAGGATAGTTTTGTCACTTGGTTCAGGCTGCACTGTGTACATTCAACGTCGAATATCTAAGTAGGTCAGGGCTGAATGTCTGGTATGCTCGTTGGCCTTCGGCCAGAGGTAGAATACTATGTATTTTTGGAGGTATTGCGCTTTATTGATAACGCTGACTCATTTATTGTCTTTTGTGACGTTGTGGGAAATATTTAGAATGTAAAATGTTAAATATTATGTAATTACTGGCATAAGCCGCTTCTAGAGTTATAGTTTCTTCCTAAAATGGGTAGTAAGTGGGGAGCTCATGGATAAGTCAAATCCGCGCGGATCGATCGATCATAAGGTTAAGCAATGCTTGGGGCGGTAGGTCCCTGGATAATGGACGGGTGACCATCTTGGCATGGCCAGTTCTACAATCTTTTGGAAGGCACGATAAATTGGTGGTTCCTGGTTGTTATTTGAACATCTTTGGCAGTGGTTACGGGTAGTCAGAAGCTAGTAAGTCTGACAACATCTTCCAAGGGGTACCTGATTGCCCGGGTAACTGTGTTGTGGAGTTCAGATAGGCAGCTGCTCCATGTAAAACACTGATGGAAATCAGTGTGGTCAATGTGTGGAATCAGCTACATCCAGTGAGACTGGAAGCCGACCCCAACATAGCTGGGAAAAGGCTAGGCAGGTGATTGATTATAGGTAGTTAATAGTAAGAGTACGTGTGTTCGCAAACATAGAAATATTCGCACGCAATTTACGTATAACTGATTCCTAGAACGAGTACATGAAAGGAAATACTTATCTGAATTTACAAAACGAATATTATAATCTATACGGGTCGATTATTCAAAAATGGTTTTAAACAAAAAGATCTATAATAACTGAAGGTCTCGGTCAAATGGTCGGCGTCGTTACAATGTCTCTGCCAAGGTTGTTATTACCATACAATAAAAAAATATATGCTGACCCATAACCACAGAGGCATTGCTGTATATTCAATACATTTGACTTCAGTTACATTTCTTGACGGGGGTCTACAATAAATGGATGTGTAATTGTTAGCTAACTAACAGATTTTATGGTCTTAGCAACAGTGAACAACTCATTGTTTGTTATAAAATAATTAGAATGGAGTATTTTTTGTTCGCTAATAATTATTGTTATACCTTAAAGTTTTTTTTTTAATCCGTAAGATAATTTAATCAGTAAGAATCCATACTAAATAGTATAGATGTGAAAGTTATTCTGTCTGTCTGACATGCTTGCGCGACAAAACTACTGAGCCGATTTCAGTGACATTTAAGAGAAGCCATAGTATACTTTTATCAAGGTGCGGACAGTTGATCATAAGTAAATACTTATTGATGTCTGGACCTTGTGATTTGCTGTACTATAATAACTACCCAGGTACTAGTTATTGTTTATATTATAGCGATCCTGATCTCTCTTCGGTCGTGTCGGATTGCCGTCCCATCGGGCTATGAGAGTGAGGGAATAGGGAGTGCACCCGTGTCACCGCAAATGCTTGTGCACTATAATATGTCCTGCGCAGCTGGCTGATCTCCTTATATGAGAACAGCCGTGGTTGCCAACAATGGGCTAGGACGCCAGCATATTATAGCGTTTACTTACACTAATTATTAAATATTAGACCGATATTGAGATTAATCTTTAAACAACCTTAAACGCGTTACATAAAATTAATTATCGACTTGCGTAATAATATATTTTGAATCGATTAAATCGTTCTTAGCTCGCATTTGCTGTGTTATGTCAGTAAAGTGCATTCATTAAATTATTGGTTATGTTATCAAATTGATATAAATTAACTAACCTGTTGTATTAAGTAAGTACAGACGACAGCACATCAAGTTACCACAATCTGTCAAATTTCTGCACTCGATTTTCAACCTTATCACAATGGAGGTAGGTTAATGTATGATTGGTAAAATTTGACAGATTCGTATACGTTGACCTGCTGTTGTCTGTACCTAACTTTTTTGAAAATATTTTGTTTAAAGCGTTCTAACTACGGATATAATTCAGTTTTTTAGACACATTGGGTATTGCTACAGCAGGATAAAGTCTAACCAATTTTGGTGCAATTGACAGTTGCTGTCCGTCAGAACATATAAGTCAGTCTTCCTTCGTAAACTGGCAGCTGTTAATTGCACAAAAGAATCGGTGGCACTGTTCTGTCCATTTTGCTTCAGTTGACAGTTGCTGTCCGTCAGAACATATAAGCACAGTTTACATACATGTAGAACAGTTTGGAAGCTACCTACTAAAGTTCGTAACGTCACATTCACATACGCATACGCACTGACGAGCATTCATGTACCTTTACCAGTCGTGTCAGTACTGGCTGTCGCGGCAAGAACTACCGCGCCAGCTAGCATTCGGCCAAATTAGGAACTAAAGTATGACAAACATTAAGTCAGTACTATCAAATGTCAACCCTACGGCTTCGATGGTGTTTACGTCATCATGTTGACAACAAGGCATAGCTTCATTACTGAAGTCAGTCTTCCTTCGAAAACTGACAGCTGTCAATCGCACAAAAGATTCGGTGCTACTAACTCGATAATATTTTTTCTTTTAAATTATTTAAAGTACATACTTAGGATTCTCGCGAAGCAGATATAAATGCATTAAATGAGTAAATTAGCACATTTTGTTACTTTTGTATTCCTATCACGCAAGCTGTACCTACACTGGTTTGAGGCGTGCCTTGCTGTGATATTAGTCTTATTATTCTAACTTTAGTTCGTAAGTACCTATAAAGAGACATAAATAATTATTTTCGTGTATAGAAATTAAAAAAAAAGCGTCCGCTGAAGAATTTTTCAAACTGTACTAGAACCTTTTCATTTTTTCGTAAATGTTTATCTTTAAATATATTAACATCATCGTTAGAAAAATAAAAATTCGCAAAAGACAATCGCATGAGCAGGTTTATGACCTAGACATCACCAAAGCAGAGGGGAGCGGAGTTTTTAAACCACAAATTGATTTTTTCCACTCAGAGGACCTGAGGTGGATGACCGAAACCCCTGCGGGGCCCGCTAGGGCCAGAGCCTGTTAGGGCTGCGGGTTGTTCGAAAGTTACCGCAGCCCCAGCACACAAAGGGCTCCCGAAGGAACACGGTACACAGCGGGAGGGGTCATTCTGATGACTTCCCATCGGTAAAAATATATACGGCGGATGACGGAGTAGCGACCCCGCGGGTACCGAGTGCTCCAGGGAGAGGATACCTACTATCCATTACCTCCGGTTAGCCGGAGTAAACAATGACGGGGGATAGGTCTCCCGCCTCTGGCTTGCTTTCATTATCCGTCCAGAGTGAAGTCGCTAGAGCAGGGCTTATTTAAAGTAACAAGACTCAATGCGTTAGAAACCATGTTAACTTAAATCTATGTAAGTAAAGCAAAGGATAGAAGAGAAGCTAATAGACTATTATAGAGATTATATTATACAAAAATATAATAAGTATTTACGTGTAAATAGTTTCACTAAATGGTTAGAAGAAGTTTAAGTTTAACAAGCTAAAATTTAACTAGTAGTAGCTACTGTAGAAATCTATGCCAGTATCACAAAAAGAATAGCATAATGTATGAAACAAAAAATAATTCTATAACAGGAAACCCAAAAACGGGGTTAATTAACCCTGTAACTCTAACTAGAACCTAATAAATAACCATAACCGATATAATTTGCATAAAGTTTAAACTAAATGCCAAAACATACAATTTTAAAATATATTTTTTCTGCATTTAAACGCCATATGACGTAAAGGAACGCTAATTAGTTTTTCAAAGTTATTTAAATGAGTACAAATGACTTGGCTCTATATTTGTTCCAATGCCAAGGTCAGTAACGACGTTTGGCAAATGGATCGTACATCTTAACCATTTGCTCAGGTGGAGGTACCACAAAAAAAACATTCAAAAGGCGTAAGGCCTTGGGGAATAGTTTATGTCGATTTTCATATAATTATTATTTTGTGCACATTTTTATGGTTCTAGGATACTACTCGTTTTTTCGTGTTTTCCGATTTCCTATTACATTAAATTTGTTGTTATATAAGTATGTAGGTATAATTGTACATAGACAATAAATGACAAAAATGGTGTATTGTTATGAACAGATTAACGAAATTCTATCGATAGTCGAAACGTTAGATTTGAACATCATAATATTACATCGATAAATGTATAATCAGCCTCTCTGTGAGCCTTCTAAACATTTCCACAAAATGAAATCCAGTCGTATAATTTCGTGTATCGTAAACCGAAATAAAAATACTCAAACCATCATTATCACTGAGTCAACAAACTTTACATTTTTAGAAAGTACGTAATTAAACTGCTTTCTGTGTCACACTACTTATCAAGAGACTACAAGATTACTATAGTAGGTAACCCAAAAAACACTTCACTTCACTTCATCGTTAACATGTTAAACTTGCCAAGAGTTTAGAAGCGAGCCGTTAACCTCCGGGCACAAAATAAGACGTAACTAGTACAATTTCGTAATTATCTCGGCATTGACTTAGGTCGTGGACCACGGAAGCTGCGTAAATCATAACATATGACTTACATAGCTCACGGTTTTTGTTTTATTATAGGTTATTAATTATTATTAAGTAATTAGACCTTGTTAGGGCTGTCCTATCAATGTCATCGAAAGACCATGAGATATCAGAAATTCAAGTGTACGAAACCTTCTATGGTTGGTTTCATTGTCGCCTGCATAAGAGTCCAACTTATAACGAAGAGTAGGTTTTCAAACTTTCACAAAGCAGCCAAGAGCATGAAAATTGGATGAGTTTCATACTATGCTTAGGAGGGCACGTAAAGCGAGCATACAATGCTTTTCAGTAGCAATCGTTGTTACAATTCCACGTCAGATGCCGGCAGGCGGATGGTCTCTTAGGGTCAACGCCTGGTCGGGCTGCGGGATAGTAAGCGCTATACAAAGTACTCCAGAAGGAACAAGGTCAGTTTAAATCAGTAACAGTCCGATGCCCAATTTCATCAAGAGCCCTTAAGTTCTGGGATCCCCTAAAAGGGTTTGAGGGACCGTTAGAAGACGGTTTCGTTTTCACCAACCGTTAGGGGTTAGAATGTCGGTGAAAAAACATGTTATTAAGGGACTGGTTAAGGGGAGCTTTTAAGTAAAGGATCCCATAGTTAGGTGGCAGTGTAATGGATCTTGTTGAATTTGGGCATGACACTCCCTCATGCTGTACCCACAGCGTGAGGTGATTTCCCACCAAAAAAGACCGTCAGACGGAAAATTCTGACACTAGGGCTTGTTAAGTGTTGTGATTACATAAATCTGCAGCATACACGGTTATCATTTATCTTATTTAAAACACACAAAACTGTCGGTCCTATGTTTTTATGAGAGAGCCTCTGGGTCCACTCATACTATTATATATAACACATAAAGTATATCTAAACATAACAGACCGATTGGCGAACTACGTCTAATTTTTATATAAGGCCTTACATTTCACAAAATATACAAAAAATTGTATATATTCTAATGATATTCATGTACCGCCGGTGCTACGTCAGCAAAAGTAATTTATAAGATGACCTGCGTTTAATACAGTTCTCAAGGATTTTATTAACTTTGGTAAAGATTTGTCAAACGTTACATTAGCAATGTGAAGCAATATGGCTCTTTGTTTATATAATTTATCACCTGTACATACAATATTATACTAACATTTGGAATACAAATACTTAGTAAGGAATTGAGCAGCAGGACATTCTACTCAGTACATTAAGCTACTCCAATCTATAAAATGCTGTGGGGTTTCCTATTAGAATGTAGTACAGAAATTATTATAGCCAGGGAGTTGGCAGATATTTTTGAGTGAATATTTGGGGGACGATGAGTCCTTGTCCTTTGTCTGAGAACTAGTCTTACCAAAGGGTATCGTGTTGCCCGGTTAAATGAAGTGAGGAGGTCTGACAGGCAGTTGCTCCTTGTAAAACACTGCTACTCAGCTGGTTAAACTGGAAGCCGAACCCAACATAGTTGGGAAAAGTTTGGATAACTTTTAGCATATCTATAAAACTGTTGATAAAGCCAGGTTAAAGAAGTTTTCCATTAGATAATATTTCATAGGTACCCGGAATATGTATGTACACAGAGTATGGTAAAAGACTCGCTGTTGTACCTAGACTGTAGTGGTCAAAAACAACTAAAAGGACTAATCTGCTTATACCTTCGGGGAATACCAGAATACGATAGGATGGAATATGGTAAACCCACAGCAAGGAGCAGGTTTCTTTACAATTAGTTATAAAAACGGCCTATTTATTAAACTTCTGTTAGGTGTAGTTTTTATGCATTGCAGAGAAAACACATCAAACTACCACAATGTGTCAAATTTCTGCAGTAGTTTTGCAGCCTTATTACAATGGAGGTGGGTTAAGTTTCGATTGGAAAAAATTGACAGATTCGTATATGTTGACCTGCTGTCGTCTGTACAGAGGCTGCGGGTTGTCCATCCCAGCCGTCGCGGTGGATTTGGTAGACACCACGGGCGCCGGGTGTCTAGAGACGACTCCCGGCCACCGTAGACGTGAGTCTGTGGGCGATGAGTTTCGGGTGGCTCATCGTCCTTCCGTCTCCTAGGAGACGACAGGCCCGCGTCGGCGGCGCGCGTTGTTCCACGCGCCAGAGTGTCAGCAAACCCCTGCGGGGCCCACTAGGGCCAGAGCTCATCGGGGCTGCGGGTTGTTCGAAAGACTTACCACGGCCCTGGCGCACAAAGGGCTCCCGAAGGAACACGGTGGGTTTTAGTCAGTAAAAGTCTGATACTCCTTCACGCTGTCACCCATAGCGGGATGGGTCATCTGATGATTTCCCATCGATAAAAAAGGGGTGTACAAAGGGACTTATACTAAATGCTACAATAGGAGCCCATGCAAACTGTCAGCCGATAGTCCTATGATTGGATGACAGCGTATTTGAAGGTGATTGTGAATCCAATCAAACTGTTAAGTCGATCTGATATCGACCGGATATCTGATCGTTGTAATGTGCGCATTACCATTCATCTCCATACGGACCTATGTGCCCAATCAAACTCATTATCTGCCTAGCCTTCGCCCAACCATTTTGGGGTCGGCTTCCAGTCTAGCCGGACACAGCCGAGAACTAAGCGGGCAACCCGATACCCCTTGGTAAGACTGGTTGTCAGGCCTTCAGGCTTTTGACTACCCAACGACTGCCAAAGCTGTTCAAATGACAGCCGGGATCAAACCAAACTATCGCCGACTAAAAGTCTGCAGTGTCCGTGCACTGCATTTTAAAGACGTATGGTCAGTCCCACAGGTTCCAGATAAAGTTCTAGATAGTTATCTGACAGATAATCCAGAAGATTTTTTTTTTTATTTGGCATCTTTTTTATGGCCGTATCTGTCGAATAGCTATTTAGACCTTATCTAGAACTTGTAAAACTGGTCATTAATCATTCACATTGGTTGTCAAAAAACAGAAACAGGTTTATTTATCAGCTGTTGCAAGCACAACAATGCACCTTATTATATAAACCGACTGAAACAAAGTGTAATGACAGTTAATAAGGTCGTCTACTGGCGTTTGCTAAGATACATAGTTAATTATCAAGTGAGTAGCGCGAAGAAACATTTCTACAGCCTTATCTGTCAATAAGGCCATAGAAATGTACAGACGACAGCAGTCAACTTAAACGAATCTGTCAAAATTTACCAGTCAAACCTCCATTGATTGACTGATTTTCAACCAGAAAATCTATTGCAGAAATTTGACAGATTGATGTGATGTCTGTTCTTAATTTTGAGTACTTTTCCTTGGTAATATCTGGCAGGTAGCTTTTTAGAATCTTATAAGGAGCCTTTGAAACTTGCCCCAGGTGCCTGGAACCTACGTGTTACTACGGGAAAACCCGGGTTTTTTAATTTAACGCGGACTAAGCCGCTGGCAGAATCTAGTAAGATATATATATATCCAGATATACGTCGAGTTACAAGTAACCCTGTATTTGTATCCCTTTTCTATCGTCCCAAGCGTATATATTTATATACTAGCTCTTTTCCCGCTGTTTCACCCGCGGCCTGGGGTAACTACTTTCCTAACCAGGACAAAATATAGCCTATGTTACTCGGGAGTAATCTAGCTTCCCAGCAGTGTACATAAAACCCAATTGGTTTGCCAAATTTTTTTCATATCGGTCCAGTAGTTCCGGAGCTTCCAGGTTACAAACAAACAAAAATGATCCCTCTTTATTATAGAAAGTATACTATAGAAGTTAATTAACTTAAACGACAGATCACTTCGTGTTACTGTATGGATTTCAAGCAATCCTGTGGCCGAGGCAGTTGATAATGTATCTTTTAAATACATTCTAAATTAAATTTAAGTTTACCCAGATCAGATAAAAGGAACACAAGTCAAGCTAAGCAGGACGAAAAGTAGTTTTGGTTTGTTTGAAATCGCATGAAAAATGTATATTTGTAGAGGAGGCCTACGTCGAAAGACAAGAAGTTAGATAAAGTAAGAAAATATAATAAAAAAATATAGCTAGTCAGATTCAATATTTTATAAATTTTAAAAGCAATAATGGCTTATAAAATTTTTATCTATTCGAAATCACATTTCTAAACGTATTCAATCTTAATTACCGTTTTAAATAACGATCAAATTTATCTAATGTTTATGTTTTTCGATAAGAAACTTGTTCTGTAAACGCCTAATGCATACACAATAATATATCGTACATAAATTAAACAAATAGCACAGCATAAACAAAAGACAAACAAACAAAAGTTAAAACAAAAACAAAATGACTCACCGTTTAACTCCTTCATTTTTGTACAAAATAAACTTCAAACGGTAGAAAAAACTGGTTGGATAAAATTAAATATGTCACTTCGCAGCGTTTATATTAAGTAAGTAAATATTTTAAATATTTCTAATTAAATTCTTGGCTATGAATAATTTCGGTTTGGCGCACGCGCAGGCGACCGCTACACTGAGCATTGTCACAGGGTTGGAGTCAATATAACAGTCAGTATCAAGGATACTAATACTATATCTAGTTATCAATTATAAGGATTTTGTCGCTATAAATATTTATTCTAGTTAATTTGTACGTTCGCATTCTTAAAAATTTTGAACCGAATTTCAAAAGTAATTTAGACGCTTTTAGTTATTTTTTATAAAAAAAAATAGGTCATGTATCGTGCTTTAGTGGCAATAGGCATGACGACAGGGTAAAAAATAAGCAAATCCATTTAGTCCGTAATTTAGATTATTGCAAAATATTGGACACGTATTTTTTGTTTTTGAAATACTATAAATAATAACAAAGATAATGAGTATTAAAGTTCGGGAGTGGGGGGTCATGACGTCACGCCTATGCAAAAATCGTACGTAGGCGTGACGTCACGCGCAATTTCAACGGTCTATAACATCGTAATTATCTGTTAAGATGAAAAACGAAAAAATACGTATGCAATATTTTTTTATAATCCAAAAGACGGACTAATTAGATGTTTTTAGTCGTCATGCCAATTGTAATTTTTACTCAGTCGCCACCGGTACTAAATAATATAATAGTCAGTATTTAAATAACAAACAAAAGCTTTAAATAATTCCTGAAGTAATTAAATATATCTTTACTAATATATTACATAATGTGAAAAAGACTGTCCGTCTGTGGCCCGTATACGCAAAAACTACCAAACCGCTATAAATGAAATTAGGGGATATTACCTAAGTATATGTACGGATAAGTACACGAACTAGGATGCAGTAACATAAAAACGTGAATAAATATTAATTCTAGGCACAAAACTTCACTTCGGGTTTTTCGCAGTACAAAACGTTAGGTTAAACTTTTACTGGTAGGTACAGTCAGGTAAAACATGATCTATCCTGTTGTATAATCTTTGAGGAAAAGCCGGGGGGAAAACCGATGCGGACCGAGAACCAATGAGAAAGTACAAGCAATAATGTTGTATGTACTCGTATGTTACTTTTTAACATGCAAATATACGAGTATAATATGCACATTGACATAATCTATACTTATATAATAAAGAAGAAACATTTTTGTTTGTTTGTTTGTACCGTAAAGGCGTCGAAACTACTTACCCGATTTGATTTTTTTTTCAATGTTGGGAACCTATACTATTGTCAAGTAACATAGGCTGTAGGTATTATTTCCCTCGGAGACGGGTGAAACCACGGGAAAACCGCAAGTATGCGATAAAACTATTAACTACTAGCAGTTTAATCAGTTAGCAGTATAAAAGTGAAGAATAATATAAAAAGAAAATGTATCGCTGAACAACGGACAAAATGAGGGGGTTTATTGTTTATTTTGTTGTTGTCATAGTAACTCGAGGTACTACCTACCTACATACCTACAGATAAAAACACTCGACCGACAATATGCAGTTATGTTTCGATAGAACTGATAACCAGTCTTAGGATTATATAAGCCCACAAGCTAACTAAGCAATTGCTTAGGGGACGGCTATCCACCGTGTGCTGTCTAATATTTTTTTCAAAATCATGCTGTGGTGTGTAGCGCTTTTTGAATAATTAACAAAATCCAGCCTCTATACATGCCCATGGTTCACGTTGATAGAAAAAAAAAAAAACCGTCCAAGTGCGAGTTGGACTCACGCACGAAGGGTTCCGTACCATTATCTATAAAAAATGAAAGTAACTATTACCTACAACTAACCAAAATACTAACATTTTTCGGGCAACAAAAAATAACTTTGTTTTTCATACAAACACATGAATAACAAAGTTATAATTTGCGGTTTCACGCGTTTATTGTATTGGGACCCCTCTTAAAATATTTTTTGATTTTTTTTTGTATTTGTTGTTATAGCGGCAACGCAAATACATCATTTGTGAAGATTTCAGCTTTCTGGCTATCACGGTTTATGAAATACAGCCCGGAGACAGACAGACAACGGAGTCTTAGTAATAGGGTCCCTTTGGGTACGGAACCCTAAAAAGGATCAATCTATTGCCTTCAACAATATCACTTATTTAACCAACACTGCACAGACATTCGTTCACAGGCAAAGTTAATTAAAAATACTTTTGAACGAAGTCGACTGTACATATTATATTATAATTTGTTTATTTATCATTGTGATATTGACGTTACACGTGTCGTTTGCATCTATACTACGTTGTCATGTGACTGCCGTTGTCTGCAGGTTTAATATACTTCCTATAAGATCGTGAACTAATTGATAACTGTGCGGAATAGATTTTCATGAAATTTGGCAGTATATCTATGCTAATATTATAAAGAGGAAAACTTTGTTTGTTTGTTTGTAATGAATAGGCTCAAAAACTACTAGACCGATTTTAAAAATTCTTTCACCATTCGAAAGCTACATTATCCACGAGTGACATAGGCTACTTATATTTTATCCGGGTACGGGCAGTAATTCCCACGGGATGCGAGTGAAACTGCGGGAAAACGGCTTGTATCTTATATATATCAGAATAACGTTAAGTTAGGAGTTATTAGGAGGGAATAGGGAGTGCACATGTGTCAGCGCAAATGCTTGTGCACTATAATATGTCCTGCGCAGCTGGCTAATCTCCTCATATGAGAACAGCCGCCGTGGCCGACAATGGGGTAGGACGCCATAATAACAATTTGCTTCTTATTTTTCTTCATGTTGTTGTTATTTAAAATATTGTGTCTACACTGTGCTGTTAGTATAGTAATTTGCCTAATTTTTAATAAGTTTTGTTTATTGTATCATACATTGTACAATTGTTTGTTTTCCCTAAATAAATAAATAACATATAGGCTTATTTTTATCTTGGTACGGATAGTACTTCCCCCGAAAAGAGGGCGAATCGGCTGGCGTCATCTAGTCTTATTTATACTAGTATTTCAAATGTGATAGGTCGAACTCCAGAGACCGTTGTAATCTAGTTTTTATCCGAGTGCGGGAAGTCGTCTAATGCAATCAATGGCCAAGAGAAGTTATAATCAAAACTGCTGTCTGGCAGCTCAAGCTTCCATATCGAAAAGCCACTCAATTTTAAGCACTGCTCAAACATTGTAGGTATCCCAGACAGTAAGTAGTACTAAACTTGAGTAACATTTGAGTATTTCGAGGCAAGATTAAGGTCCTATATTTTTCGTGTAACTGTCAAATGAACAAGACAATGCCGTTACTCAAGCCAGACCTAGACTTAAGGACTAAAGTTTAGTCACGCGAAATTCTTGCGCGCTGAACTCAGGCGCATAATTTAGAACGTACCGTGTTATGTCATAGCGAGATATGCACTAAATGTTTTGATATTGTTTTACCGTTGAATATGAACGAAGTTGGAGTAAACTTCTGTGCGGTGTTTAGGTCTACTAGTATTATAAATGTGAAAGTTTGTTTGTTAATCTTTCACGCAAAAACTGCTGAACCGATTTTGATGATATTTGGCAGTAATATAGCTTCTATATCAGAGTAAAGTTTAAGCTACTTGACGAGGAAAGTAGTTCGCACAGGACGCGGCTGAGACCGATGGCAGAAGTTAGTGTATTTTAATAGGTAAAGCATGGTGACTTGATGAGGTACTGTATAAAACTGCAGTTTTATATTAACCGCATCTACCGTGAATTATACTATAAGGTGTTCTTCTTATGTTCTATCCGATTGTCGGTCATAGCGGCTGTTCTCATGTAAGACGATCAGCCAGCTGCGCAGGACATATTAAAGTGCACAAGCATTTGAAAAGACGCAGGTGCTCTGTCTATTCCCTCACTCTCGTAGACCGATGGGATGGCAATCGGACACGGCAGGAGAGAGATCAGGACCAATATTAACGTGCTCTCCGATGCAAGGATTCATCAATCACCAACTTCTAGACTTCGGGCTGCAATTCGAAAATTTTTGAAATTCCACAAAGAGGATTCAGTCTGACCCGGGTATTGGCTCGAGACCGTGTACAAACAAACAGACAAACATGAACTCAAAAAGTTATAGATATTGCAATATGCATATCGGGAAGTCTAGCTGCATTCAAAAATACAAGGCGAAATATTATTTTAATTATGCAAAATATTATGTCACAAAATCTTTGTTGATGTCTGTCGTCGATAAAAGCTGTCGGAACAAGAAGATTGAAACATTAGAACAACAAACACGTTTCTGTTCAAAAGATTACAAGTATCAAGTGGTGCTGATTCTAATTACATTTCAATAACTTGATCACGTAAGCCAGAATATTTTGAACTCTAACTTAATGAAAGAAAGTGCATAATTGTCTGTGAGAGAAACAAAATTTGGAGCATGCTCCCAAAATGAAATTAAAAACTGTTTATCTACGATATTAATTTAATTTGTAATGTTGATATTCAGTTTCCGCAGATACTGGGTTTCTTTGAGGAAATGTTATTTGAGAAAGAGTTTCCTTAATGTGTTATCAGGTGAATCACAGAGGAGCCTCTACAGTCTCTCTATAGAGTGCAGCTTAACTAGTTGTTCCCTGCGGTCCCGTCTGCTTACCGATAGGACTACCCGCATCCAAATAAAAAGTAGGTCAGACGCTAGACTGTTTGTGTACCTTCATTTATATTGGTTCAGTAGTTTTCGTTAAAGCAGGACAGACCGAAAAACCGAGTGACTCTATTACACAATACTCTAGACACTACTATACTCGTACAATGTAAAAGCCTTCGCAAAATTCTGCTTAACCCCTAACATGTCCACCAGAAGTGATTAAATACATGTTAAATCCTCTTCCCGGTTCTACAACCATCAAAATATTGAAATAAAAACGAATATAATCACATAATAACAATAGTTGAGTGTGGGCCCGACCTTGAGCATCGACAATACGACAATTATATAATTAGTTGTGTACTATGTTAGCATTGACAGGCCCAAGTCGCTATGTTAAAGAAAAAAATTAACGAATAATATATAGCAGCCGTTAAGAATGTCCATACTAATTTAGCTTGCTATGAAGACATGGCTGAACCCAAAGTGTTCCAGAAATGAATTTGAAAGGACTTCACAGCTGTAAGGAATTGAAGTCACCTGATTAGCCTTTTCCAGCGTAGGAGCACCTCACAACATGATTGAGGATCATGTGCTCCAGGTGTGCACCAAGTGCTCCGCATGAGCATGGATGTAGATGGATATTGCGGCAGGGGACGACCAAAGATGGAAAACCGATGGAAGGATTTCAAGAAAGTCGATATGGTTAGGAAGAATGTTACTTGTGAGATGACGGCAAATAGAAGAGAATGTAAGGAGAAAACATGTTGGGCCGACAACAAATAAATTGGGATAAGGGCAGGAAGATGATGACTAGCCTTTTCAGAACTTTGTTTGGGTCGGCTTCCACTATAACTGGGTGTAGCTTAGTATGAGTATTTTACACGGAGACTACCTATTTCACCTCCACGACCTAGTTACACGGGCCACAAATAATTGTCGAAAATCACCAATTTAAAGTGCCTTCAGAAATATGGAGGAAGACGTCTTGACGAGATGGTTGGTCACCCATCCACGGACTTTACTTTGCGACCTATCGAGCCATGTGGCCACTTAGCCACGAGCTCCAGTCCACGATCCAGTTAGGAATAGAAAATGTTTTCCGGCCGAAAAACCAAGGTTTTGACATCCGCATCGTGGGATAATTTAAGCCTACCATAATTAGTAATAAACACCGGATACACATATTAATTTTATCAAAAGCTGTGTATTATGCGTTCACTTTCTCATCTACGTCTTATAAGATGTCATTGAGGCTTTATAAATCTGAGAGGCTATTTAAAGTCCTTGATTAGTTAGGAGTGCTAAAGGCAGGTGACAATACCAATCTATGCCAGTGGTTTGACCCACGCAAGGACCTCTTGGTGAACCTTGACTTTGACAATGAATAAGATACGACGATGATAACTGTTGACCATACTGTGTGTCCAACCTATGGGTGTACAAGTAGTCGACCATAGTATCGGATAACCTTTTCCCATTAGTAAGTACTTGTTAGGCAGTTTTTGTATCAGTCGTGGGATGCACTTCAAGTAAGTCAGTAACTATTTAGCATATTTCGTTTAAATTAGACATAATAAGATCGGAAACGGCGACATTGTACATAATTTGATACTTGGCGGTCTACTTCAAAAACATTGAACCAAAAATGTTAAATACGTACCGAAGATAGATGGGAGGTCCGCAGGTAGAATTAAGCAGGGGTTTGACGTCATAGACATTATATTTAAGCGACGACCTTATGTAGTCAGTACATTTAACATAGTGATTACCATAAAATACAAATCTTTATATTTGAACCACGCATATTTACATGATGCAATGCTAGTTGGCAAAGGTGTATCTGCAATTCTTTTTGGTTCTAATATATATCATGTGAAGAGCTCGTGGCTAAGTCAAAGCCGCACGGATCGATCGATCATAACGTTAAGCAACGCTTAGCGCGGTCGGTCCGTGGATAGATGACCATCTTATCATAACGAGTTCTTCCATGTTTCGGAAAGCACAATTAACTGGTGGGTCCCGGCTGTCATTTGACCATCTTTGGCAGTCGGGTTACGGGTAATCAGAAGTCAAAAAGTCTGACAACCAGTCTTACCAATAGGCATCAGGTTGCCCTAGTAACTGGGTTGTGGAGGTCAGACAGGCAGTCGCTCCACGTAAAACACTGGTTCTCAGCTGCATCCGGTTAGACTGGAAGCCAATCCCAACTTAGTTGGGAAACGGCTAGGCAGATGATGTGTATCTTGTGAAGGTCAGTCTGAGAGCTGTGTGTTTAAATTATTAGGGATAAATGAAGGAGTCAATGTATCAGGAATTAAGGTCATAGCAGATCCGTGCGTTGTGACCGCAGAATGGTTCGTGACGTAGCAAGATACACGTGCAATCGGTTGTCGTGATCTCGATGAGGTGCAAGATGTGAGCTTTTGAAGAATTTTAAATTGTTCGATTTTTTTTAGGTAGCTTATAATTCTTAATTTGTTGAGGAATTTAGTACGTTAGAATACGTAAGAAATACCCATCTGTGTAATGGTAATGGTAGAAAATTTACTCTTAGGCGCCGTCAAGGAACATGGTGTTATATTAATGAAAATGAGTACAAAGAATATTGAACAATTCTACAGACAACATTCGCGAAACTAATCTTGCCTCCTTAAATAAAACCTACAATAGGATTATATTATCAATTATGTATAGTATATTGAAGAGAAGAAGTTAAGAATGCCAAAGAATTCACTGACACAAAAGAAGCCCGCTGTCCGCCTATGTCTTGGACCGAACAAAAATGTTAATTGTTATAAGCGGTCCGCGAATCCGTGTCCTCGCTCACGGCCTAGGACGAGCTCGACTGTCATCACGATGCGATACGACTATCTGACGATCATTTTCTGTGATATAACGTTGAATGGTTGGGAAACTTAGTTAACCCTGAATTTTTGTTGGTGGTTGCTGAGAACTTAAGCCTTAGAAGGCCAGGTTTATAGGTTATGATTGGTTGTCACTGCTACAGCAGTTGGTGCTGCAGCGACGTATAGGTGAAACAAGTTTAGCAGCAATTCATTGCACGTGGTCTGCCGAGCCTTTTCCCAACTATGTTGGGGTCGGCTTCAGTCTTACCGGATGAAGCTGAGAACCACTGTTTTACATGAAGCCACTGCCTGTCTAACCTCCACAACCCAGTTACTCGGGCAACCAATACCCATCAGTAAGATAGGTTGTCAGACTTTCTGGTTTCTGACTGACTATCCGTAACGACTGTCAAATATGGTCAAATAACAGCCAGGAAACATCAGTTAATCATGCATACCGAAACACGGAAGAATTCGTTATGACAAGATGGTCACCCATTCACGGACCGACTGCGCCAACCGTTGCGTTGATCGATCGATCCGCGCGTCTTTGATTTAGCCACGAGCTCTTCACTTCACAATTAATTAAAGCACTTGGTCAAAGGTGGCAAATGCATTGTGCATTTAAATTCTTTTTGTCCTATCAGTTTCGAGGTAAAAGATCATGAGTTGCAAGCTAGTTGCTGGGTGTCACATCGTCAAACGTGCTCATGCAGGCACAGGGATTGTACACACTTGGAAAAAATCTAAGTGCAGACCCAAATACTGCTAGGCACATAATTAAATCAGTAAGGTTGTACACTTCAGCTTTAATTTCTGTGATGTTTCTATAATTAGCCATAGCCGCAGTTAGACTGTCATGTGTGTCCCATTGAGCTGTCCGTACGTCTGTCTCATCATGTCCTGCAAAACTGTGGGAGACTAACAAAAGGGACTTAAATTATCGTCGTCTTCGTGACAATGTATGGTTTTTATAGTAATTGCCTCCTCTTGCATAAGATGATGTTAATATCAGTTACCTACATACGTCCTGTCCTGTTGTAAGTACTTAATATAAAAATAGAAATACGAAAGTGTGTGAGTCACCCTTTTACTAAAAAGACAGATTTTGATCAAACTTGGCAGTAATATGGCTTGAATATCAGAATAACATATAGGCTATTTATTATCCGAGTCCGGAAAGTAGTTCTCTTAAAAAGCGGGTGAAACTGCTGCCGGAAGCTAGCACGCATGTAGGGTGTGACTGAAATTCCGGCGATTGTTCCAGTTGAAACTATGCATGTCGAAAAACACTCAATCTTCGATTATAAACGATCTTTAATTTAATATTATATTTATGCCTAATTTCACCAACAGCCTCTAGGGATCCCTAACAGGTTTGGGTGACCGTAAGAAGACGGTTTCGTTTTCACCAACCATTAGGGGTAGAATGTTGGTGATACTACATTCTATTTCCCTAAATAAAAAGCTCCCAGCCCACTGCCCAGCCCCTGNAATCCCAACTTAGTTGGGAAACGGCTAGGCAGATGATGTGTATCTTGTGAAGGTCAGTCTGAGAGCTGTGTGTTTAAATTATTAGGGATAAATGAAGGAGTCAATGTATCAGGAATTAAGGTCATAGCAGATCCGTGCGTTGTGACCGCAGAATGGTTCGTGACGTAGCAAGATACACGTGCAATCGGTTGTCGTGATCTCGATGAGGTGCAAGATGTGAGCTTTTGAAGAATTTTAAATTGTTCGATTTTTTTTAGGTAGCTTATAATTCTTAATTTGTTGAGGAATTTAGTACGTTAGAATACGTAAGAAATACCCATCTGTGTAATGGTAATGGTAGAAAATTTACTCTTAGGCGCCGTCAAGGAACATGGTGTTATATTAATGAAAATGAGTACAAAGAATATTGAACAATTCTACAGACAACATTCGCGAAACTAATCTTGCCTCCTTAAATAAAACCTACAATAGGATTATATTATCAATTATGTATAGTATATTGAAGAGAAGAAGTTAAGAATGCCAAAGAATTCACTGACACAAAAGAAGCCCGCTGTCCGCCTATGTCTTGGACCGAACAAAAATGTTAATTGTTATAAGCGGTCCGCGAATCCGTGTCCTCGCTCACGGCCTAGGACGAGCTCGACTGTCATCACGATGCGATACGACTATCTGACGATCATTTTCTGTGATATAACGTTGAATGGTTGGGAAACTTAGTTAACCCTGAATTTTTGTTGGTGGTTGCTGAGAACTTAAGCCTTAGAAGGCCAGGTTTATAGGTTATGATTGGTTGTCACTGCTACAGCAGTTGGTGCTGCAGCGACGTATAGGTGAAACAAGTTTAGCAGCAATTCATTGCACGTGGTCTGCCGAGCCTTTTCCCAACTATGTTGGGGTCGGCTTCAGTCTTACCGGATGAAGCTGAGAACCACTGTTTTACATGAAGCCACTGCCTGTCTAACCTCCACAACCCAGTTACTCGGGCAACCAATACCCATCAGTAAGATAGGTTGTCAGACTTTCTGGTTTCTGACTGACTATCCGTAACGACTGTCAAATATGGTCAAATAACAGCCAGGAAACATCAGTTAATCATGCATACCGAAACACGGAAGAATTCGTTATGACAAGATGGTCACCCATTCACGGACCGACTGCGCCAACCGTTGCGTTGATCGATCGATCCGCGCGTCTTTGATTTAGCCACGAGCTCTTCACTTCACAATTAATTAAAGCACTTGGTCAAAGGTGGCAAATGCATTGTGCATTTAAATTCTTTTTGTCCTATCAGTTTCGAGGTAAAAGATCATGAGTTGCAAGCTAGTTGCTGGGTGTCACATCGTCAAACGTGCTCATGCAGGCACAGGGATTGTACACACTTGGAAAAAATCTAAGTGCAGACCCAAATACTGCTAGGCACATAATTAAATCAGTAAGGTTGTACACTTCAGCTTTAATTTCTGTGATGTTTCTATAATTAGCCATAGCCGCAGTTAGACTGTCATGTGTGTCCCATTGAGCTGTCCGTACGTCTGTCTCATCATGTCCTGCAAAACTGTGGGAGACTAACAAAAGGGACTTAAATTATCGTCGTCTTCGTGACAATGTATGGTTTTTATAGTAATTGCCTCCTCTTGCATAAGATGATGTTAATATCAGTTACCTACATACGTCCTGTCCTGTTGTAAGTACTTAATATAAAAATAGAAATACGAAAGTGTGTGAGTCACCCTTTTACTAAAAAGACAGATTTTGATCAAACTTGGCAGTAATATGGCTTGAATATCAGAATAACATATAGGCTATTTATTATCCGAGTCCGGAAAGTAGTTCTCTTAAAAAGCGGGTGAAACTGCTGCCGGAAGCTAGCACGCATGTAGGGTGTGACTGAAATTCCGGCGATTGTTCCAGTTGAAACTATGCATGTCGAAAAACACTCAATCTTCGATTATAAACGATCTTTAATTTAATATTATATTTATGCCTAATTTCACCAACAGCCTCTAGGGATCCCTAACAGGTTTGGGTGACCGTAAGAAGACGGTTTCGTTTTCACCAACCATTAGGGGTAGAATGTTGGTGATACTACATTCTATTTCCCTAAATAAAAAGCTCCCAGCCCACTGCCCAGCCCCTGCTGGTTAAGGGGAGCCTTTAAGTAAAGGATCCCATACTTAGGTGGCTATATAGGGATCTTGGTGAAATTGGGCATTAAACTTTAATTTAAATATTTACGATATTGCTACTGAATCACATTCTTGACGTGACACAACGCTTGTCCATTTACCTAAGGACAAATTGGTCCTTGATCCAGCACCTGATCGTTTCATATCTGCGCAGACGCTGTTAGCAAGTTACGCATAATTATAATGTTATAACTCCTTCGTGCTTCACGCTTTTTAGATTGAAACTATTTTGTTTAGTTTTAGACTACAATATTGCAGCTAATTCTGCAGATATGAGTCAGTTATTCATTTGTTGTTATTGTTATCTTAATCAAAAATATTGGGCACTAGGGGTAGGTGTGAAGGAACTACTTTTAGTACATGGATAAAAAGTAGCCTTAATATTACATCTCTACCGAGTTTCACCAAAATTCCTTCAGTAGTTTTTGCGGGAATGAGGGACAAACATCCATACATACATATTATACTTATATACACACAAGCTTTCGCGTTCATTAGAAGGATTCTTGGAACCATATACTGGTTCTTGGCATCATCGGTTTTTGAAATATATAAAACTAGGTTCTGCATGCGGCTTCGCCCGCTTCCCGAGGGAACTATTTCCAAAAGAGTCTATTCTATCTCTGTACCAAATTTCATCAAAATCGGCTCACTGGTTTAGGCGTGAAAGCGTAACAGACAGACGGACAGACAGAGTTACTTTCGCATTTATAATATTAGTAGGGAAGTAGGGATTACCTTACCTCTTATTAACCACTTATGGTTTCGACACCATTATAAATTACTTTGACAGTGATTTTAATGACTTCCTTTGAATAGCAGTCAAGGTATTTAAAAACTGATACACATCTTTTGCAATAATCAGTATCCTATCATGGGGCTAGTGAATTGATCTCAATTGCAGTTAAGTCTAAGTCAATTGTGCAGCCCTGAGATCACATGCGCAGGCGCCGCCTAGTTGCAAGGCTGCACGCGATCAACGCATATTAATATTGACGGTTTTGCATCAACCCTTTCAATATTTCTTTAGGATTTTAGGGAAACCTTGCTTAATATGTATTACAAATGCGTAAGTCCTCCTATATGTTTGTCTGGCTTTAACGTCAAAACTGATTAAAATGAATGAGTTTTGTTATACGTAGAGTAGGGGAGTGCACCTCATCATCATCTGCCTAGCCTTTTCCCAACTATTTTTGGGGTCGGCTTCCAGTCTAACCGGATGCAGCTGAGAACCAGTGTTTTACATGGAGCGACTGTCTGACCTCCACAACCCAGTTACCTGGGCAACCTGGCACCCTTGGTAAGACTGGTTGTCAGACTTTCTGGCTTTCTGACTACCCGTAACGACTGCCAAAGATGTTCAAATGACAGCCGGGACCCACTGTTTATCGTGCCTTCCGAAACACGGAAGAACTCGTTATGAAAAGATGTCACCCATCCACGGACCGACCGCGCCAAGCGTTGCTTAACCTTATGATCGATCGATCCGCGCGGCTTTGACTTAGCCACGAGCTCCTGCACCTGTGTCTGCGCAAATGCTTGTGCACTATAATATGTCTTGCGCAGCTTGCTGATCTCCTTATATGAGAACAGCCGCCGTGGCCGGCAATCGGCTAGGACGCCATCATCATTAGTATAAAACCTGAGCAAGGATACAGGCCCTATTTTATCCGGGTATAGGAAATTTTCTAGGGACTCACACAAGTTTACCAATTACTCGACACTCGACACACTTGGTGAGCAGTTGAGCTCTCACCAAGTACCAGGACAGCATAATTAACATGAGCATATCAATAACCGAGTTGACGCTATTACTCACTATGTACCAGGACGACATAAAATACATGAAGTAAATTCCTCAGAACGCGGATGAAATCCTTTCGAACCGCTAGTAGAATATAAAATGAATAATCTTATCTACGCAGTTGAAATTTAACCGATGCTGTTACAGCCGATATAAGAGAATAGTAAGCAAGTCAAAGAAATTACCTTCCTTTGATAAAAACCCGTAATTCAAGATATACATTCGTGGGTCGATTTAAAATTAGGGTCAAAGAAATTGAAGGGTCATTTAAGTACCATCTGCAGCCAGAGAGTTAGCTAATAATATCTCCCTATCTGAATAATGAATTTACATTGATAATGTAAAACTGGATCACCTTGCAACATCCTATTGTGTGTTAAAGCGCAGTTTTTGTTAGCTTTCTCGGGAATTCTGTGTCGTTTCCGTGCTGATCGTAATAAAAGATCTTTGTAATCCCAAGTAAATA
The DNA here is from genome assembly GCA_002382865.2 of Heliothis virescens. Classification (NCBI taxonomy): domain Eukaryota; kingdom Metazoa; phylum Arthropoda; class Insecta; order Lepidoptera; family Noctuidae; genus Heliothis; species Heliothis virescens. The sequence goes on from NWSH02000323.1 coordinate 1,230,787, forward strand.
TAAGCGATTATGCGTTTTTTGTTTTTGCATTTTCGCGTGCGATCCGGGAAAAAAGGCAGAAAGTTTATCGAGTGTTATTTATAGTTTTTAGAAAATTTTAAGTATGTATTATTGTATTGTTTGGACTCATTGACCCCACAGTCAAACCATTACAACGGTTTTGTGGGGCTTAGCTTAAATATTTTATTACCTTTATGCTAATAAATAAATAAATAAATAATAATAGTTGAGATTCGGAGACCTGCTAAGGCCTATATCATTATGTAATGGGTAAAAATTAAACATCTATTTTTCTGTGTGATTATGAATTATGATTTTCAAAACTATAAATAATAATGATGCAAGATTTCAGTAGTAAACACAGAATTGTTTTATAAGGAAAATTGCGGTACATACATTAATTACCTGTACCTAATGTACATTAAAATTTTCCATGTATTATTAGGAAGCTAGAATTAAAAACTTCCTTTCAAAAATTTCTTGTAGTTTATGTTTCTAACTTGAACGCTATAGGGTGCACCTAAATCGGACGCACACTTATACTCCGGCTGTGAACGAAACCATAGCGCGTTCTAATTCGACGCCAACGCCATCTAGGGAGGGGCGCGACAACAATTGACTCCAATATATTTTGTATGGTAATGTCATTTTTCTTATCAATTTTTGACTGAATTTAGTGCAAAAAAGTTTTCAATACCGTTCAAGTGTTTTTAGTAGGTTTACATCTTTTCCTGTGTGATTAAGAATAATGATTTTCAAAACTTTATATAATAATGATGCAAGATTTCAGTAGTGGACACAAAGATGTTTTACTTATAAGGAAACTTCGTGATACGACATACATACATTAGGAGGTACCTATCAGGGGGTGATTCTCTAACGCAAAACATCTTTACAACCAAGAAATCATCGTTGCAACATCTATAAGTACGCGATCGCAGCGCTTCAACGATGTCGACGGCGCGACATAGAACTAAAATATGGTTCCAAATGTATGAAAAATCATCCTCACCTTCGACGACAACGACGACTTCGCTTTCGATTTTATCCTTCAAATCGAAAAGCTTGTCATTTGTGAGGTCGTCGTTGTTGTCATCTATGATGTGTCAGTTAGAGAATCGCATGGCTGTATCTAATGTACATTCAATTTTCCATGTATTATAAGGAAGCGAACTTCCGTCCAAAAATTACAAAGTTATAATGTTACAATGCCTTTAGTGGATGGGTTCAAAATACTTACGAGGAAACACATAAATTGTAGGCACACTCCGCACACTTATACTCTGGCTGTGAACGAAACCATAGCGCGTTCTAATTCGACGCCAACGCCATCTAGGGAGGGGCGCGACAACAATTGACTCCAATATATTTTGTATGGTAATGTCATTTTTCTTATCAATTTTTGACTGAATTTAGTGCAAAAAAGTTTTCAATACCGTTCAAGTGTTTTTAGTAGGTTTACATATTTTCCTGTGTGATTAAGAATAATGATATTCAAAACTTTATATAATAATGATGCAAGATTTCAGTAGTGGACACAAAGATGTTTTACTTATAGGGAAACTTCGTGATACGACATACATACATTAGGAGGTACCTATCAGGGGGTGATTCTCTAACG
>NWSH02000323.1:1232507-1254306 GCA_002382865.2 Heliothis virescens
CGACAGGCCCGTGTCGGCGGCGCGCGTTGTTCCACGCGCTCCTCAGAGAGTGTCAGCAAACTCTGCAGGGCCAACTAGGGCCAGAGCCAGTCGGGGCTGCGGATTGTTCGAAAGAGTTACCGCGGCCCTGGCACACAAAGGGCACCCGAAAGAACACGATGGGTTTTAGTCAGTAAAAGTCTGATACTCTCTCACGCTGTCACCCACAGCGGGAGGGGTCATTCTGATGATTTCCCATCAATAAAAAAAGAGGTCGACCCATCATCAGACTAAGCAATGCTTGGATAAGCGACCATCTTATCGTTAGGAGTTGCTCAATGTTTCGAAAGTTGTATGGGAGTTTCTTTAATCGGAAGATCAGATTTTTTATCAAACCCGTTGCTGGTGGGATACAAAATTATTTGTAAACTAAAATTCCAGTAAAAAACATTTTAATGATGTTAATATGCAAATTTAACTCATCAGTTTGTCGAGCCTTTAGAAAAAATTAGACAAAAACTAATTTAATATGCGCCAAACCTGCTCATAGGCGATTTATTTATTTAAAAAAACTGTTTTAATCAAAATAGATATGGTAGGTTCGTGTGAACGCTTTAGATTTTGTTATTATATTATAGACGTGTATATTTTTATTTTCTAGATTTAATGGCCGGCTTTGATTAAAATGTAGATTGGAGGGAATTGTCTTCAGGATATATTAAGTATAAAACATTTTATTTTTGCCAGCAGTCGTCATTATCGTCAGCCTTTTATCAGATTGGCGATTTTAAACTTTAAAGTCGAGGTTTCACAGTACATATAACTTATAATAGTAACATTTTTTGAAAATTCATAGTACCCTTACTCTAGCATATAGTATTCTGATTTGGAAAACAAAATGAATAAGAGTATGTTAGTAATTCCCGCTTAATATTTCATCATATTGTTGTCTTCAACCAGATCACGGGACTATAGAGTCCCGGATTTTTGGAAGGCGTGATACAAAAACCACCAATTATCCCAGTATACACTACATAAACGTATATATTGTTGTTATTCTTATATCTTGAAACTAGCAACAAAATGTCTACACTTATTCATCCTATTTAGATTAGATCGGACTTCAATTGCAGACAAATCTCTCAAGTCTCACGTGGATTGGACACTTCTCGCCGGCGAAGTTACAATCTCCGTTGAAGTACCCCTTTGGCACCCTGTGATCCTCAAAATGGATGAAAAGGCACCAACTCACCTCGGAAGGTTGGGAAATGGACTAGGAAGGAATCCACCAACAACGGGGCACTCGATGCCGGCCGGCCAGCGGGAAACTCTCACTGTACTTCCACTGATTATACTGTCCTTGATTTTCCAGGTTTTCATGGTAAAGTAAGCTATCTTTTAGCGGAATTAATTTTCATATAATATATTGCGCGTATGAATCTCGGGACAGAAGACAAGACATGATGTGACAGACTAGTGTGAAAGAAAAGAACCATCATGACAACTAGGACGTTTAAATTTAGAAATAAAGAAGAAATGAAAGTGGCCAGGATTTTTATGCTTGTATGTATGTACATGGATTTCTATAATAGAAATATTATTAGGAAACTTATCTGCGACTTTAGACAAATTTTACTCTGTTTATAGGCTGGAGTAGGATTAGAAAAAGACATTGGGTCTTATATAAGCCCTATTAATGGTCCCATAATAAATATGCGTTACTTTCTGTGACCCTCAAGATTTAAATGATTACTAAATAGAAAAGAAGTAGAAAAAAATAGAATAGAAGTTTATTGTTTCATACGTACTTTTTTTGGTATTGGTTGGTAATTTTTTATTTTTTTATTATCGATTGGAAATCATCAGAACGACCCCTTCCACTATGGGTGACAGCGTGAGGGAGTGTCAGACTTTTACAGACTAAAACCCACCGTGTTCCTTCAAGAGCACTTTGTGTGCCAAGACCGTAGTAACTCTTTCGAATAACCCACAGCTCCGACAGGCTCTGGCCCAAGTGCCAAGTCAAGTCCCCGCAGGGGAGCCAGGGTACATCACTTCCTTTCATGAATCATTATTAATTTATATAATCCTACTTATTATTATAAACTCGACAGTTTTATATGTACGGATGTTTGTTCATCTTCTTCGCAAAACCTTCTGAAACACTTGGCAGTGATGTAGCTTATACAACAGAATAACATTTATATAGGGTAACAGGTAACTAGTGACCGATACTTGAACCCGTGATAGTACTTATGATTGAAACGTGACGTGAAACCGCTATGCACATATAACAATTATAATAAAAATGTATCGTATGGTGATAATAAAATATAATTAATACGCATATGCAACTGATGTACTTCCTGACTCTTACTTATCCCTTGCTCAAACCCTTACAGCCAGTTTGAATCTGATCTAAATCTGAAGATCTGACCGATAGTCATAGAAAAGAAGTCAAAATAAAAAAAAGTCCATGGCATCATCTATCTGATAGCTATCTAGAACTTTATCTGAAACCGTAAAATTGGCCGTAAAGATCGTGAAAACAAAAAAAAAATAAAAAAAATACACTCACCCAATAGTACAGTCAGCACCAAAACTAAATTCCACAAAAACATTTTTAGTAAAAATAAATTACTAAACAAAAAAAAAAAATCGTCAAATCTTCACGGGACACGTCGGTGCGCGTCAAATATCGTCCACATTTGAATCACTTACAATTAGCACCGGTTATATACTTGTGTGTTGGAAAACTCCTCCGGTAGAAAAGTTAAAAACTGTATGTTTGTTTTGTAATGAATTTTCCTACGTACTGATAATACACTTAATACAGAATGTATCGAGACTTTGAAGCAATTGTTTATGACAATTAAAATATAATTAGCTAAGTAACGTCATTTGTGCGTAGTAGTTTTTAATTTTTACTTTGATTGCGTGGTTGGTGGTCAATCACTGCGCACATTTAAACTGTTCGTATTTAAAACTTTAATTAACCGAACAAAAATATCCTATCAAATAATAATAATAAATAGAAATACCTATTAGATAGACATCTATAAAAATATTCTAATCTAAAAACCTTAAGAAGTGCGTGTGTTAAAAAAAACCTGTTTTACTAGATTGTATTCAACAAAAAAAGAAACGCTCGGCTTTTTATAACACGTAGGCATGTTGAATCACATTTCTAATTAAGATAGAAAAAGCTAATGGATAGTTTTTTTTAAATAAAATGTATAAAACAAACGCAATTAACTATTAAATATAACATGTGTAATGTACACAGTTGTTTTGCTTGATGAACATATGTATAAAAGCTACACGCCTAATATTTAATAACACGCTAGATTTCATTTCTTTCATAAATTATTATATTAATAACAAGTTTCGTTAAAATCCGTCGAGTAGTTTTTGTTCCTATAACGGTTACAGACAGACAGACAGACAGACGGACAGACAGACAGACAGACAAAAAATTTATTGATTGCATTTTTGGCATCAGTATCGATCCCTAATCACCCCCTGATAGTTATATTGGAAATATATTTAATGTACAGAATTGACCTCTCTACAGATTTATTATAAGTATAGATTTCAGAGCCGAAAATTGTTGCACTGAAAAAAAAAAACTATCGATATATATTTTTTTAATTTTGATTTTGCGTCTGAGTGTACCCACTAGTTTTTGAAAGCTCGTGATTTCTAAAGGTCAGTTTCAAAGATCAAAATTGTCATAAAGGTTAGACTTTCAGCTAGTTTGACCCAATATATACAGCTATCTACATTACAAGTTTGTATTAACCAAAAACCTACATAATTATAAGTTTGTAATACCCAAAGACTGGCAAAATATTTTGACTTTTAATTTTTGTAAGAAGACTTCTAACTAAATTATAAGCAGCGTGAAAACCATAGGACAAGATTATACTATACTATAAAGAGTTAAAAAAAACCCAACACCAAGGTGTGTGTCTTGTATGTTTGTGTGAGTAATTATATTATCAGGTACTCGTCGTCATTATAGTCATTTTCTCACATCAGAGACCGATTGACCATTCGCCATTGAAATATCATCACGCTTACTATTATTTTTTATTATCATTATATTATTCTAAAAACATATGAATTAAATTTAAAAATATTATTATCAAAAGATAAATAAAAACAATTTAAAAAATAGTTAGCCACCGATATCGAGCACAGGGTCCAAGGTATCGGTGGTTAGGGTCCCAGAGACAGAAACCTTCTCACAATGCGAGCAGTATCAAGGAGCACGGCCTTCTGAATCAGTCCACTGACCCAGCCGCCTAACGAGAGCCTCATGAGATGTTGGTCGAGGCTCTTGGCCATTAAGGTGATGACAGGACGACTTGGCCACCTACTATGGAGACAAGTGGGCTTGGTCGAAGGCTTGGAAAGTGTGGAAGCACAATGCGGAGCTCTTTACCTAGCAGGACGAAAACTTGAATAGTTTTTTAGGACTGGCGATGAGGCTCAAAGGATTCACCTCTGACGGTCAATGATAAAAGGACATATCATCTTCGGAAAGTAGCACTTCATCATGGACATACCTAATCACTATAATATGCCCATAGTTGACGCAATGGAAGCTTTAGAAAGAGAAAATCCTCATAAATCAGTACTATCAGCGTGAACTACAACGGGCTACTTTCTAAAGGGTTTATAGGGGTCTATAAAGATAACCCGGCCAATTACGTAACTACCCAATTTTAGTTCTAGTTCTAGTTTTTTGAAAGTGGTAGGGTAGAGAAAATCAAAAGTATCTCCGATTGATATTTATGAAATACTACATATAGGAATTAAATACTTAAACATTTGTGCTCTAAACTCCCTTAATAAATAGGTTATCTAACAAGAAATATTTTTTTCAAATCGGACTTGTTGTAGTTTGCCTGAGATTACCGCGATCAAATAAACGGTACAGGTTCGTCCAGGTGCGCGGAGCATTCTTCACGGACCGCGGGTGAAACCGCTGGCGGAACCTAGCGTAAAATACTATAAATATAATTTCTCAGAATATTATATTAATGATACACGATCCGTTAACGACAGGTCACATTAGTTTCGAATCAAACCACCGCTTCGTTGTTATATATCAATTAGTTTACATACATTTTTATGAGGAAAACGCTGTTTTTTGCCTTTAGGTATGCTACAAATTATGCACGTATTAGATATGATACTACATAGTTACAATATGTTTTCATATGTAGTTATTTATGGGTTGATATTTCAAATTGACATTTTTTTACAGTAAATGTTGTTGTTTTCTATGGGTCTTTTTGGGCGAGTTTTAATAACTAGCTTCTAATTCGTTTCAACCGCTCCGTGTTATATCCGTACCTATATAAAAGTAGCCTATTACTATTATGCTCTTCTGATGTATAGGTCTGTTATTGCGAAGTTTCCTCAAAATCTGTCTAACAGTTTTTGCGTGAAAGAGTAACAAACACACGCCCTTAAAATAATAAGTAGTAGGATGATCTTTATGGTGGAGTTCAAATATACCTCTTGAACAAAGTTCAATTTGCATAAAACCTGTTTTAATATGGACTTTAGATTGTTATAGAACTCGAGTTACTATTATAACAAAGCTATTAAGTCACGCGTTTATTATTATCGGAAGATTTTCAGACACATTGTGTGAGGAAAATTGCAATGCCAAGTCCGAACGCGGTGCGTGCTCAAGCGACGCCATTTTGGACGCTATTTTAGCAACAAAAACAATCATTAGACTTAATTATGGTGAATACAGATCCATACTTTTTTGGTACCTGATGCCTATTTGTTGTTTTAACGTTTTAAATAAAAATAGTTAGGTATGTTTACTTTGGGCTCAATCTATACTTAATATTATAAAGCTGAAGAGTTTGTTTGTTTGAACGCGCTGATATCAGGAACTACTGGTCCGATTTGAAAAATTCTTTCAATGTTAGGTAGCCCATTTACCGAGGAAGGCTATAGGCTACTTTTTATCCGGGTGCGCCGACTAGTGAAACCGCTGGCAGAAGCTAGTGTTCTGATGTAGGTATGGCAACGAAAACATCGATTTAGAAAAACATGGGCAATTATTATATGCTGTTTTTGTAGCACAATGGCGTCCAAATCGATTGTCGGCGGGCGTAGCGGCTGTTCTTTCTAAGGAGATTAGCTGCGCAGGACATATTATAGTGCACAAGCATTTGCGCAGACACATGTGCACTCCCTATTCTCTCACTCTCATAACCCGATGGGACGGCAATCCGACACGACCGGAGAGAGATCATGCGTAGGGCCCACGTTTACATGCTCTCCGATGGTGTGTCAATCACCAATTTCCAGATTATGGGCTGCTTCGTGAAAGTTGTTTAAAACGAGAATCGTATCTGAGACCATCGCATAGCAATCTCGCTTAGCAACTACTGAGCTAACGAGAATATAGCTATCTAATTCCTCATTTAAAATATGCGTACAAAGAGGGTCGATAAAAACATTATTGAACTACTTTCCCTTCAGTTAGGTGTTGAGCCAAAAACCTATTAAATAACGTTAATCGTTGTTAATTAAAGTGCGTAAGAACCGGGTAGGACAACCTGCGGGCAAGGCCTTAGATAACACACATGACGTTGAAGTACTTTAAGTAGTGTCAAGTGTGTGTAAATGAAGTCCTAAGGAATGCCCTTGCTCTGCATTGTTATCGTTTAAGAGAATGTTATACCATCGTAGGACGAGTTTATTTGACGTTTCTAATGAATGAACATCCTTACTGATCCCTACTTAATATTATAAATGCGAAAGTAACTCTGTCTGACTGTCTGTTACACTTTCACGCCTAAACCAGTGAGCCGATTTTGATAAAATTTGGTACAGAGATAGAATAGACCCTGAGTAACAACATAGGCTAACATAGGCTTTTTATTCGGATACGGGAAATAGTTACCTCAGGAAGCGGGCGAAGCCGCTGGCAGAAGCTAGTATTTCATATGCGAAAGTAACTCTGTCTGACTGTCAAGACTTAGGTACACACATAGTTTAGAGCCTAAGAAAGTACGTGTACTTCTTTTTATCCAGCTGCGGACGTTTCCTCTGAACACAGCGAACATTCTAGTAGCAAATATACTCACAGTAAAATAACTTTATTGTTAAAATCGATTAAGTAGTTTTCGGCGTAAAAGCCGGACAAACATTTGAATTTATAATATTAAGTAAATTTACTATTCATGTTTTATAACCGAACAATTATTCTAGCCAAGTTTAATAACATTAAATGAATAAATAATGCCTAAATGGAAATCTGTCAATATTTGCTTTACACTATGATAAAGCCCTTGCGTCGCCTTGGTCTACATTGTATTATCATTCAGAGATATTGCGATAAAAATTATAAACACGATATAAGGGTTGGTGTAGACTGGTCTGAACGTTTACTTAATTGCAATAATGTATTTAATGGCGTCCTAGCCGATTGTGGGCCTCGGCGGCTGTTCTCATATAACGAGATCAGCCAGCTCCGCAAGACATATTTGCACAAGCATTTGCGCAGACACAGGTTATGAGAGTGAGAGAATAGGGAGTGCACCACACCCTATTCTCTCACTCTCATAACCCAATGGGACGGCAATCCGACACGACCGGAGAGAGATTACGCGCAGGACCGACATTAACGTGCTCTCCGATAGACGTATGTGTATGTATGTTTGTTACTTTTTCACACAAACACTACTTTACGGATTTTGATGAAACTTGGCAGTAATATAGCTTATATATCAGAATAATATAAATTACTTTTTATAGGTACGGGTACGGGAAGTAGTTCCCTCGGGAAGCGGGTGAAACCGCTGGCTGAAGCTAGTATAATATTTGAATTTTATGTAGTTAAGAGTGTGTAGATATTGTATAGTATGTGTTACATTTCAGTATTGCTTAACCACGAGCTCCTTCCGACAAATGAGATAAGTTACAAAATACTAATTCTGTATGTATTTTTTCCTATCATTGGAAAAACAAAAGTGAAGTTCTTTTACGGAAATATTGTCGAGGAAATAAATGCATTTTTACTTAGTGGAGAAGCTGCGGGCCACTCCCAAGTGCTGGATGGAACACCACATGATCATGCGTCATAGATAGCGAGGAATCCCCAGCCAGGCAATATGATTTAAACATCGATAACGAGTAAATGCCGGTCATACTGTACTGGTTAGCTTACATCGATGTTATTTTTGTGTATTTAGTACGTACTGGCTTCTGCCAGCGACTTCGTACGCGGATCATGTCGCTTATGCCAGCGACAATGCGTTTTCCCAACATTTCCCTTCACTGCTCTGCTCCTATTGATTGTAGCGTGATGAAAAGTATACTATAACCAGCTCAGGAGTATGAATAATAATTGTACCAAGTTTCGTGAAAATCCGTCGAGTAGTTTTTGTTTCTATAACGGTTATACAGACAGACAGACAAAAATTCTACTGATTGAATTTTTGGCATCAGTATCGATCCCTTATCAACCCCCGATAGTTATATGGAAATATATTTGATGTACAAAATTGACTTCTCTACAGATTTATTATAAGTATAGAAGAAGATTTGAAATTCATTAATAGAGCACTCTGTACTTATTTTTCACCGAATTGGGACCTTTTTGCGCATTTACGTAACGTATGTACAATTATCTTATATTTTAAATGTATAATATTAGTAAGTATTATCATTAGAAACATCGTCAATAAGAGTATCCTCAAATTAACAAAACATTGTTTTTTACACGTTTCTTGTGGAAATGACGGCTTAATAACTACTTTTAAAGTTTAACCTGGTTATCATAGCTTGAAATGCATATGTCGAGGCGGAATTGTAACAACACAATAATCAGGGCTTACGCTTAAACTATACACGAACTCACACATAAAATAACTAATTCAATTTCATTTATTATTAAGGAAGATATAGGAAAGAATTTGTATCCATACAAGTAGGTCGTTTCGTCTATAAAACTCAAGGTTTAGATAAACTGAAATGTAAATAAATTAACATATTTTAGATAACCAGACGGGTCTTATTCGCGATGAAATTGTAAAGGTTTTACGATACCTCTTTTCACCCTATCTATTGTAAAACCTTTACAATTTCATCGCGAGTAATACCCGTCTGGTTATCTAAAATATGTGTACAAGTCGCGAAAGTTTAAAAACATTAAATAAATTAACATTAAAAGAAACGGTTGTTTTGTACATCCACATTGATAACTAATACACGTACCTATTATTTTATATGAATGTACTAGTTTCCGCCAGCGGTTTCACTCGCTTTTTGAGCCAACTAATTCTTGTACCCAGATAAAAAATAACCTATGTATAACTTATTCAGATATATTACGCTATATTACCTACTGCCAAGTTTCAACAAAATGCACCCAGTAGTTTTAATGTGAAAAAGTGACAAACATACATAGATAAATCCTTACAAACTTTCGCATTATAATATTATGTAGAATTAATAGCAAACATTAGTCGAAACGCTGAACCACTTTACTAGTACAGATTAACTAGAAATTGTGGCAAGGCATGCCTCGGTGCAAACGTGCCTCGCCTCGTGTGCACACAACCTAATATTAATTCCATCTCAAACTAAGATATGGAATGTAAGATATTTGCTTAGATAAAGTTTATAGTAGTATTGTCGTAAAACTATAACATAACTATAGGTATTTGGAATAGTCATGACTTATGTTAATTGTTCTGTGTAGTAGGTATTTTGTGGTTTGGGTGTTTGAGCTGCAGGCGTAATAATATAATGATAGAACGTTCATTTTGTCGAAAATTAGTTATACTTAATATAATTCATTATATTGTTGAGTTCAGAATTTCTTGATCTATCAATCGATGTAGATATTAATAAAATCCTCACAGAAATAGAGTTATGTCTCTTCCAGACCACGGGACTATATGTAGAGTCCCGGATTTTTGGAGGGCGAACGTGGGGCCGAAGCCAACACGCTGAAGCCCTTTTAAGACAACTTTAATGAAAGTAATGGCGACACAAAACCGACGATTATCCCTTTATACACTATAGAGATGTACCTAAGAACAATCCCCGGTTATGTGCTGATAAATATGGAATACACTACTTGGGCTATTGTGATGGGTTGTTGATGGACTAGGATATGGGAAACTATAGGGACTATAGCTATGACTAGAGTTATGTTATTATTATAAAAAGTTAAACAGAGTATCCGTGCATCGGAGAGCACGTTAATGTCGGTCCTGCGCCTGATATCTCTCCGGTCGGGTCGGATTGTCGTCCCATCGGGCTAAGAGAGTGAGGGAATAGGGAGTGCACCTGTGTCTGCGCAAATGCTTGTGCACTATAATATGTCCTGTACAGTTGGCTGATCTCCTTATATGAGAACAGCCGCCGTGGCCGACAATCGGCTAGGACGCCACCTGATAGAATATTATATAGCAACGGCGACTACCTGAGATTCAAGGAACTGACTGTGAACTGATAAGACAAAGAGTGTAATATTATGTACGGACGCCAGCACATCCACACAGCACAATCTGTCAAATTTCTTCAATAGATTTCCAACCTTATCATAATAGTGAAAGGTTAATGTTCGATTGGTAAAATTTGACAGATTACCCGAATCTGTCAACAACAGTTGACCTGCTATCTGTGTAAACCACGAACTGATAATGAATATAATTATGGAGCAATTTAAATTGTCAAAATGCCTATATCTAATTGGCACTGATTACTAATGGCCGTTCCCAATATTCCATCTATCTATTGATTTGCTTACTAGAGATATTAATTTGACATTACTTGTGTGGGGCTTATGTCAAAGTTCTATCTCTAGTAAACCAATCTATTGATAGATAGAATATTGAATTCCTCATTAAGAGTTTATTTGCTAATCATGTGGCAGAAGATAGTGTCATGTTCTTGGTGATTAACTAAATAGACAATTAGTGAAACAATAGAATTCTTACATTGGAAAGTTATGACATTCGCTCAAAATCGTTATTTTAATTTACTGTGAAGAAAAATAGTTTCATAATTTGCTTAAAGTAAAAATCGCAAGCTTTTTGTTACAAATAGAGTAAGATTAATACATCTAAATTCATTAGCCTACATTACCATAGTATCTTTCTATATAACACCATTATAAGTATGCAACTTTAAAAACTACACTCAAAAACCTGATTGTGTGAGTGCAACCATACACTGGATTACTACTACCTATCTGTCCTTTAATTTCCAATAAGAGATTGAATTTTGACAGCAAACCACGGATAGTTAGATTATGGAAATCCGCTGTAATGATTACAATGTAGAAATAGATACTGGTCGTGGCTTTTCTAGTTGAATACATTACGAATTTATATTTAATAGTTTAATCCATTTGTGTTATTAATTATTACTCAATCAACAGAACTATGGAGTACCACTTGTTCATACAAATTATTCGACAAGATATTGAAAATCTTACCTTGCTTCGCCATGTTTCGCCTGTCTTCTCAGCACCCTGGATAATGTTCGACTGGCTTCTTCTCCACGAAACCTCACCAGTGCAGCTAATTGTATTAAACTGTATTATCTACGATGCAACATTACCACCTTATCTTGCGGTCATAAAACTGCTTGTCGTTCAAAAGTGGACCTTATCTTCTTGAGTATAGGATACTCTTGTTATTTATAGTTAAGGTTGTGGTGTTCGGCGTCAGTTTTATACTCAGCAAGTTGTTATATGAGGAGTATGTTGACGTAAAAGATGATCAAAGTTTAGGTTTCGGCTATGTAATTAATTGTTGATGATACAGCAAGCAAACGATGCGGTTTGGTTGCTTCAAGCAACCACATACACATTTGTGACATATTGGTCTAGTTGTTGCATAGTCGACTACTTTGTGAGAGGTCTTCGTCCGTCATGGGAGGACGAAATCGCTTTGGGGTTCTACAAAAATTCACATAGCAGCCCGGAGTCTGGAAGTTGGTGATCGATTAACCCGTGCATCGAAGCACACGTTAATGTCGGATCTCTCTCCGGTCGTGTCGGATTGCCAACCAATGGGGCTATGAGAGTGAGGGAATAGGGAGTGCCCCTTCTTTCTGGTCGTTCCCTCAATGCTGAGGATCGTGCCTGTATGTCAATCTTCTCCACTCGGTCCGGTTCTGTGCCATGTGTACCGCTCCCTGTATCTGGCCTCCAGTCACCTTCTTGGGCTGGTCCACCCATCTGGCTGGCGCTCTTCCTCTAGCGTGCTTCCCCTCCATTTGTTATGCCCCTGTGTCTGCGTAAATGTTTGTGCTCTATATCCTGCGCAGCTAGAACTGCCGCTGTGGCCGATCATTGGACTTAGACGCCATTATGGGATATATGAGTAGTATAGTTCAATCACTCTCAGCCTTTTTACTGTCCCACTGGTGAGCACAGGCGACTTTTCATATAGAGAAGGAATGAGCGGTAATCACTACGCTAACACATTTGTGTTGTCAGACTTTTCAATCTAGATTTCCTCAACATGCTTAAAAAAGGTGCTTTGGTACTGACCTGGATTCAAACCCACGTATCATAGTTGAAATACTTGACAGGTTGGTGCTCTACCCAATAGGATACCACGAGTATTACGGCAAGTTTCATAGTAACCAGATAAAGTTCTGAGTAGCTGCTATCTAGATATATGCTATCTGCCATAATCATGCCATAGAAAAGTTGTCAAAATTAAAAGTATTTTTATGTTATGATGAGTTCCCTGACAGATCAATTTTTTCCATCCCACGCATACTGCTTTAGAGCGATAAAAAATGAACCAACGAAATAAACTTACTTTTAAATATTGTCTCTTTGTTAATTACCCAGTAAACTATTATAAATGAACTCCATAAAAATAATGGTAAATGAGCTAAATAAACAATGTAAATAAATTAAGAGAAAATGTAAATAAATTTAAAGAATGTCAGATACTTGGAATGAAATGTGACTTGCGTCAATAGAGATTGAAGCGAGTTACTAGAACTAGGGTTGTGTATATACGAATAATTTCAGTTAAGCTAAAAAAAGTAAATATGAATATCCTTTAACTCTGTTTGTCTGTTACGCTTTCACGCCTAAATAAGTGAGAGAGATAGAATAGACCCTGAGGAACAACATAGGCTACCTCTTATCCGGGTACGGGAAATAGTTCCCTCGGGAAGCGGGCGAAGCCGCTGGCAGAAGCTAGTAATGAAATAATAAAAACTCAGTTACTAGACAAAAATATTTCTATGGCACCATCTGTCACACAGTTATTTAGTACTTTAACGTGAACCTGTGAAACTGGCCTGGTCTTAGTCATTGGTGTCCAAAATATTCTTAGAAAGTAACTTTAACAAAAGTAACATTTCACTTGCCTGACCTGGAATCGAACCCGCTCTCATACTTGAGAGGCAGGTGCTTTAACTACTAGGCTACCGCATTACGTATCATCATCTGCCTAGCCTTTTCCCAACTACGTTGGGGTCGGCTTCCAGTCTAACCGGATGCAGCTGAGAACTAGTGATTTACATGGAGCGACTGCCTGTCTGTCCTACAACCGTTACCCGGGCAACCTGGCACCCCTTGGTAAGACTGGTTGTCAGACTAACCCGTAACGACTGCCAAAGATGTTCAAATGACAGCCGGGACCCCTAGTTATATGCCTTCCGAAACACGGAAGATCTCTTTATGAAAATCCACGGACCGACCGCGCCAAGCGTTGCTTAACCTTATGATCGATCGATCCGCGCGACTTTGACTTAGCCACGAGCTCTGTTTATAAAATATTAGAACAAACTAAAACTGAGTTAAACTAACATTGTTGATTTATTGCCTCGTGGACATAAAACATGGCTACAACAGTCTGAGACATTGTTAACGGCTAACAGATGTAGAAATAAATTAGTTTTTGCTTGTTATGAAACATAATTATACTAACCAAGTCTGAGTCTTTAAGATAGGCCCCCTTTTTTCAAGAGGCTTGCGTCCAGCGCCAACCATCTTTGTATCACCATCCGACCGCCTCCTTGTTGATCGAAATAAACTTGTTCGATGAGATAATTTGTCAATTTCATACAAAGAATACTTTGACTCGTTGTGTCGCGCAGTTCCGCTGACGGTCAATGCGGTTTGACTCTATGACACGATCAGTCTGGCGTCAGTCCAGTCCATCAGTCTGGTCAGAATGATTGGAGAATGAAGGTGTAACCGGTTGATTGACGGACTGATGGTACAAAATGTACCGTGTTTTTGGTCCGTCAGTCTTTCGTCTGTCTGAGACTGATGCCAGAATGACGCCAGACTGATTGTGTAACCCTTGTCTTAGAGAGAGTCTGTCTTTGACCGATGCCAAGCTGACGGACGAAAAACATGGTACATTCTGGACCAGACTGATGGAATGGACTGACGCCACACTGATCGAGTAACCCCTGTCTAAGGCATGACAGAATTATAGCAAGCAGACCCGATGGGCACAGATAGTATCTAATTATTCTCAGTAGTACATGAATGGCAGCTATTATGTAACTGGTATTGGGATCACAGTTGAATCCGGTTCACGTCAATAGATATTCAAATATCAGCCGGATATGCGGATCTCTGGCCTATTTGAACTAGTGTAATACGACCTTGTGTTGTCCTATCGTTTTATTGTATATTCAACTTATTCTGTACCGCGGTTTCACTTGCGTTCCGCGGAAATATAGCCCATATCACCAGAGGGTACCGTAGCTTCTCAACAGTGAATGAATATTTCAAATTAGTTCAGTATTTTCAAAATCTTTACAAAAAGACCTGTTTATAAAACTTAAAACAATAAGTAGTACATTGTATGATCATGAACACACTAGAAAACAGATTCATCTTCATGGGTATATTACGTCTTACCTATAAAAGTCACATATCGATGTATGTATTTATGTGTCAGAGCCAGTTTCAAAAAATTAAGTAGTTCATATGACATTATCTGTTAGATAGCTATCTAAAACATTATCGGGTACCTCCGTAAGTTGCCCTTAGACTTCTGATTCACTTTAAAATTTTCATTTATCCAACCTCATTGAAAAATAATTCAAACCTCTTTTCTAAGTATTAAATTTGGCAATAGAGTGTCAAGACGTAACACTGGCCGCTAACACAAAAAAAAGACCGTATCAAATTTCAGCCATATTGTATTTGGTTAGTTTTTGACGTTATCGATTTAAATTATTTTCTTATTTAATGCAAGTGTATATTTTATAGTGAGAGGATTTTGTGATGAAGGTAAATATTTATTCTGTTATTTAAGGCAACTGTTGGCTTTGTTATTGCCAATTCCTCAGTTGTATAGTAATGGTATTTAATTTATAGTTCCTATTTACGACTTCCAAATAACAATGGGATTTGTGAAAGGTACAGACAACAGCAGGTCGACCTACCCGATAAAATATAGCCTAAGTTTCTCTAGTATTCAAATCGCTTCTATAGTTTCGGAGCCTTTAGGGTACAAACAAACAAAAAAATGTAACCTCTCAATTATATTAGTATGAAAGTATAGATAACTTTACTAATATAAGGTATTATAACTAGCTTGACTAATATCCAAAATTACTTGCAGACTTAAAAGTAATTACGTTGAACATATAACAATCTGCGAATGTTATTCTCTACATGACAATACAAAATGTTACGTGTATTTATGGCGTTAAATACTAATTATTTTTTCCGGTAATAAGCAGAAAATGTATTGAGACTACAGACAGCACATCAAGTTACTACAATCTGTTAAATTTCTGCAATAGATTTTCAACTTTATCACAATAGTGTAAGGTTAATTTTCGATTCGAAAATTCGGGTGGGTTGACCAGCTATCGTCTGTACCAGGTTTATTAATCTACACTATAATAATATTTATAAAGAGTAAAAACGATTTGGTTGGTACCTTATATATGCTTCGACTAACGAACCGATTTTTCCGTTCACTGTTCGGACGTCATATTTTCTCCAATTACGGAAAGAAGTAGTCCTGTGACCACAGGGAACAGCTTGCAAACTACTTCGCAAAAAATGAGAATTTAAAACGCTTGACTAAGTTTTTTTTACTTACTTTTTTTAGACTTACTTTTTTTTAATAATAAAAACTTGTACGCCTGATTATGGCCGAGTATGGCTAGAACTGGATACTTATAATCTAACAACAAATTGTACCCATATTCATACAAATAAATGTTTCTTTCTTTCTTTCTAACATTTGGTCATAACAATTATTATTCTGACATAAAGTCCTTCAAGCTAATTAGATCTATTTGGTTCTCACACGCATGTTCAGCCATGCAGTGCCTTGGTAACCCAATCCAAAGCCTATTCCTCAGCCAGAGACCTTGGGGTACGCGTGTCATTTCCTACAATTCACCAGACACGCATTTGACCTACAATGACAAATTCTTGCTTGTGACTTGCGTGTATGTATGTACTTCGGTACATACTTACATTATAAATGCTCAAGTTTTTGAGGATGTATGTATATTTGATACTGTTTCACGCAAAATCTAGTACTTGCAGTAATTGAAATATATAAATAAATAATCATCATTACCTACTACATTTGCTTAAACATTGTTTTGTATATTTCATTAATATATCTTAGCTCCAGCTTCTCTTGCAATGTATAACTTTCTCAGGGATAGCTTGTACCTAATGTAAGAAAACTATTGTTAACACCTGCTTTTTTAAAAAAGAGTGTCCATGGAGTTTCTCGCCGGTTCTTCTCCATGAGATCCACTTCTTTGAACCGTGCAACTAGCTTGACGTTTCATAAGAGCCTACCCTTTTAACAACGACGTTGAAATCGGGGTCCAGTTCAACTGGATGCAGCCGAGTGGAACACCGCAGCAGTGTTTTACATGCAGCGACTGCCTATCTGACCTCCACAACCCGGTCAACCCAATACCCGGAACAAATATAATTATTTTAAAATAACTAGGAACATAATTAATATCAACGCCCATACTAAACAATGTCATGTTGCATTTTGTTACACTATATTAATATATCTATTGCATTTTTTGCAAGAGTTTTTTCATAGGTGCAGCTAACCTTAGGAGCAATGCGTTCTAAACTGGTTATTTATCAATTAACAATGTGAGAATCAATCTCAAAGACCAGGAAGTAAATACATTTAAAAAACCAACTAAGTGAGATTCCGTGCTCGTGCATGAAGGGTTCCGTAGAAATAATTACGTTTGTTGCATGGCAGCTCCCTGAAATTCATATTTCTAAGTATTTGTTGTTAATCATCTGGGAAAATTTTAGCTCTCTGGCTATCACTGTCCATTAGACAGTCTGGTGACAGACGGACAGACGGCAGGACAGCGAAGTCTTAGTAATAGAGTTCCTTAATAATAGGGTTCCTTAGTAATAGAGTCTCGTTTTACCCTTGAACCCTAAAATTCAAATTCAAATCGGGTGGGTCCAGCAAACTGTCATGATCACTAGCTAAAACAAACTCCATATTTATTTTTGATTATTTAATATAAATATAAACGAATTGGATCTCTATGGGTAACCCATTCATTAAACTAGTTCCAAATATAATTTAAATCTTAATTAATAACCTTTTCCACATAGTCTTGAGGGATTTGGTTATTCAGAGGTATTATCCAAAACTGAGAAATATTGCAAAACTCAGTATCTTGAGTTCCTTGCTACTTTGATTGAGGTAAGTTTTTGCAAAATCACCTATATCATGGGAAAATAGCATTCACGGCGTATTTCACAGGTTCTAGATTAAATTCTAAATAGCTACCTGACAGGTAATTTCATGGAAGAGTTAGTCAAAATTAAAAACATTTCTATCTGTAACCTGTGAACCGAAACTGTGGACTTTATCTTGAACCTGTGAAATTGCGCGTTAAAAACGCAAATTGTAAATTTTCCACGATCTAAATAATCTGAGTAAAGGTCTGACAACCTTTTAAAACTACCAGGAAAAACAGTTTTAATAGGTAAAGGAACAAATCGGTCGTCGTACATTTTTAATGATAGTAAACGAAATTATAGATTAAATCGGGCGCTACCTAGGAACCGACAGTTTTACCTCAGCTAATAGGATAATGCAATGAATGCATAATGCATTTACCTGGAGTAGCCTTCGGGCTGTTTAAGCTCGCAACCATTTTATCGGCAGGTAAAATTGGGTAAATTCACCGTAAATGAAGACGTCGCTTTAATATTCAGATTATTTTTTTATTTTACTTAGTCAAATCGATCATATTTAAAAAAAAAAAATTAACGCCAATGCTTCAAAGCGCCTGATATATTTCTGGTTTGCCACTGCACTATGAGAGTGAAGAAATAGAGAGTGCACATGTATCTGTGCAAGTGCTAGTGTAGTAGCCGACAGTCGGTCTGGACATTATTGCTGAATTTAAGTTTCACTCTAGGCAAACCTTTTTCTTCCACCTCATCAAGGCATTCTTCATTCTTTAACTGGCCTTCTTCGGCCATTGAATTTTAAAGTTAAGCCTTTTTAATACAGCTTATCTAAGTTTTGTTGGGAAAATTATCTTATATTTCCCTCCCCAGGCTACGAAATTGTATTCAAAGCAGCGTGCGGCACGCTTGGAGCAGTCTCCGAGGACCGGTGTCGACCACACGTCCAGCTCCCCTGAGCTGCCGGGCATCAGGAGCAAGGGTAAGCGCAAGCACCCTGACGACTACGGCAAACCTGTGCTCGACAATCAGTCGGCTTCTGAATCACAGCTGGTAAGTTTAAGGTGTAAGCAATATGTATCTATTGTGGCAATTTATTGACCTTTGCATACTTTACCTTATGTAGTTTATGTAAGAAATGAAGCCCCTTAAGTTTTTATTTCAAGCTTTTGAATAAAGATTTAGAGACATAGAGACATATCACTCCATATTTCCAATCAATAGGGACAGTATTTGATTCATTGTCCTTGGAAGTTAAGATTTTATACTTTATCACTCAAGTGTCTCAGAGGCTTTTTAGTCAAGTTATCTAGTAGAAAATATCAAAGCATTTTCGTTCTAGCTCGTACGGGACAATGCTTCGAACCCTACTTCTCCTCGGCTAGACCATATCCCTGGTAAGGGCGACACGTGTTCCAGTCCGGTCAGGTCTGACGGCATGGACCGCACTGGTGCCATCCAAGGGATGTGCACCAGTAGGAAGTGCACCAGGGCCTATTCCCAGAGAGACCCTAGTAACCAGCCATGGAAACAAGACAGGTCCAAGAACTGTGCTAAACAGACTGCGAACAAGGTAAAAAGTGCCACTGGTATATGTTCTACTCGCATCTCTTGGGAACTATTTCCCGCATCCGGATATAAAATCGACGTCTGTAGTTCTGATGATAATAACATTAAAACTGTTTCTTTTTCCTTACAGAAACACGGATCATGTAAGTACCACCAAGATTGAGTATTTACATTTTCTGCCAGAATTTATTTTAATGTAGCTGTATTGTAGGTTCACCAGTTTCTTATGAGTCCGAGGAGCCACTCTCGCGGCAGATCCGGGACATCCATAACGATGCCAGGAAGAGCACGAGGATCATCAGGGATTCTAGAGCTAGGCTTCTTGAAATTCAAAAGGTGAGGTATCCCTGTGTCATGGCTTATAAATGCCTTGTGATTTGTATGAAAATCTTGGAGCACTTCCTTACTTATTATTCTTTCAATTATAGAAACTTTAGAAATGTTGGTCAAAACTAGGAATTTTAAAAATGATGCCTAGTAATGTTGTCTGTTATTTTCTAAAAGCTTTCCTTAAATATCATTTATTCCATTCGGCTATTCATATCTGCCTTGAGGTCAGTTAGCATTAAAATCAAATTATATTTAAAAAATCAATATTCCGCGTTTCTATCAATGTCCATATTGGTACGACTATAGAAATAGAATGCAACTTAATTAAAATATTTAAATATTTATCTGTAAGCACTTGCTGTACAAATTCCTCTAAGAGACTCTATTCACAAAGATTCCTCGAGGTACATTTGACTGGCTCCAAGCTAGCTAGGAAGCTCCAATTGTTTGCTTAAATTAGTACACGCATAAAACGCTTTGTTGTCGCGACACACAATGCGCTGCAAATTCAATAGCATCCTCGTCGGAGTCACGTAGGGCACGCCTCAACATTCATTTACACCGATTGTCATGTTTAAAACTGATTTATTCATTTCGCGTCGAATTGTGGTTGCTTCCAATATTCAAAAGGGGTCACTGATTATTCGATGCAGTTTGGTGCCAATATTGGTTTTTGAACTTAATTATTGGAAATAATTTTATGCATTATATATCTTTTTGTTCACGAACGCGGGCACACATACTTGTGTGTAAATGTATGTGATACATAATGTCTTTGTATGAGTCGGTGACTCTACCAATGCTGAGCGCTTCCAAACTTACACACACAAAGACAATGTGCATGGTACATTTACACATAGCTCATCCTTTTACGTGAAAAATGACAATCGGAACTTGTTCCCAGAAAGCCACAATAACAGAGGCAGATGTAAAGGAACTGGGTGAACGGAATGACCTGCTGCTTCGGGAGATGGAGCGGTTCGACCGCATGACCAGGACCATTCAGAAGCTGGTGGGAGCTGAAGTGCAGATGAAGAAGAACGAACCTCAGAGGTGCATGGATTATGTGCCAGGGAGCGCTTATGGTAATAAACGATATATTTTTTTCACTCTCCTGAATATGAGACAAGCATATACTTTTTTTTCGAGCGGATAAATGAGTAGGTGTTAACGATATCTATCGATAGTAAAAAGTCATTCCCTATTTTTTCTGGTCATCGAATAACGCCTGAACGGCTGGACCGATTTCGGATGATTCCTCGTTCGTTGTAGTCAGGAGGAGGACCTTATGATAAAAAAAGTTGCCCCAAACGTGGGTGAAACCGAGGGAAGAGCTACTACCTACTAAATATTTTCCACAAATGCGAGTAAGATCTGCATGTAAAGGTAGTATCCAATTAAAATTGCATCTACGAAATTCATTGCAAATAAACTATAGGAAAGTTTGCTTCTAAAATCACATCGTACAACATGCCAAAAAGAGGAGAATTGTAGTGCAATTGTATGTTAGCTTCAACAATTTCTAATCAACGTCCCACATTGTTGCCGGGATGAGTTTCCAGAATATTCCGCTGCGGAAATTTTGCTCTCGGACGTATTTGAGCGAAATATTTTTGACGTGCACGTGGAATGGCTGTTATTTGTTATGCTTTTTGTACCTTAATTTTGTGGTGGGTAGAATAAATTTTCCTAAAGTCATTTTGTTTTAAGGAATAAATTGATTTTTATTGTTATTTCTTGTTCCAGAGCCAGCTCTATACCACGAGATGAAGATGAATCACCCAACAGTGCTCCTAGCGGGTCCCCGCAGTAGCCCGGCCCCAGGTCTGGTGCCCTGCGGGCCTCAAACGCGCAGCAAATCCGTACGTCCCAAACACAGTCCCAGACGCAAACGATAGTATATAAAACACAAAAATGTAAAAAATAGCAAAATATACAAGATTGTAACGAATATTGTGTTTCTTTTAAGGAGATTGACCTGACTCGCAAGCTAAGTGAGAGCTACGACATGCAAGAGAAGTTAGCCGCTGATAACGCCGACTTAGAAGTCAAGAGGTTTCATTGCACGCTTTTTATTTTAGTACAGTATTTACGATACAATATAAAATATAGAGGCACGATAAACTGGTAGGTCCCGGCTGTTACTTGACCATCTTTGGCAGTCGTTACGGGTAGTCAGAAGCCAGAAAGTCTGACAGCCAGTCTTAGCAATAGGTATCG
>NWSH02000323.1:1256055-1289621 GCA_002382865.2 Heliothis virescens
CCAATCGAACATTAACCTTCCTCTATTGTGATAAGGTTGAAAATCTATCGCAGAAATTTGACAGATTGTGGTAACTTGATGTGCTGTAGTCTGTACATGTGCATTGTAAAGTTTGTTGGTAGATAGAAAAAAGACATTTAATTAATACGGTTGAAATCTGAAGCCAGAAAGTCTGACAACCAGTCTTAGCAATAGGTATCGGGTTGCCCGGATAACTGGGTTGTGGAGGTCAGACAGGCAGTCACTCCATGTAAAACACTGGTACTCAGCTGCATCCGGTTATACTGGAAGCCGACCCCAACATAGTTGGAAAAAGGCTAGGCAGTTGATGATACAAGATAGAGGGTTATGGAGGAAGACAACGTGCTCCGCCAACTCCTTATGAAATTGGATTTAGGGTAGGAATATTATGATGATAGGAACAGTAGTATCTTTGCTTACTTAGTGCTGCACACGAAGTGCTGCTTGCATTTGCATACAAGGTATGCTCAATTCCAGAAACTTGACCCCAAGTGTCATCCTGAACCTTTATCATATTTTTTGCTTGACAAAGGATTTTAGCAACATTATATCCATGAAGTATTTAATTCAAAAATACTGGCCATAAAACATCTATCAAAAAATTCAAAAATAGAAACCCCAATCAAGACGTCAGATGTCATTTCAAAAATCCACAGGGATCCCAACATAGTACTGCAAATCATAAAAATACAAAAAACATGAAATTTTAATATTCATCATATTGAAATAGACCGAACCATGGACAAATTAAGGTATGTACTTGCAGGTATATATTGTACAAGGAGCTGATGACAAAAGACCAGAATCTGGAGACCTGTAGGGCTCAGATCAAGAGGCTGCAAGGAGAACTCAAGTTGATGAACAGAGAGAATACTTTACTGCATGAAAAGCTGGATAAGAACAATCCGGAGGTGACGGTCTTTGTGATGATAAATCTGCCACAGATCTTCCTGATCTCTTATTTACCGTTCCAGCAATTCATGACGTTCTTAGAACGGTATTAGGTGGCGTCCAAGGCCGATTGTCGGCCACGGCGGCTGTTCTCATATAAGGAGGTCAGGCAGCTGTGCAGGACATATGTGACATATATGACAGTGCACAAGCATTTGCGCAGACCCAGGTGCACTCCCTATTCCCTCACTCTCATAGCCCGATGGGACGGAAAATCCGACGTGCTCTCCGATGCACGGGTGTATCAATCGTCAACTTTCACTTCCGGGCTGCTTTGTGAAAGTTTCGAAAACGCACAAAGCGATTTCGGCCCGTCACGGGAATCGAACCCGAGACTTTGTGCACAGCAGTCGGCTATGCGACAACTATACCAACGACGCAGCAAAGTAATACTGTCTTGTATCAAATCTGGTGACGTTGATGATAATAATTTGACGAGTTTTGTTTATCCAGGGCGATGCAACTCCGGTGAACCAAGATTCCAGATGTCAGCAAGATACTACAGATTTATGTGAACAAGTGGGTAAAGTTGAGTTTTAATTAATATAAAGTACTTTTAGTGATCAAGATCTATTGTAAATAATGTCCGCTTGTACTTTACTTCAAAATTGATAAAAAGAATATTAATCAATATTGGCTTTTCTTTATTGAAGTATAACAAAGTTTAAGTAATTTTTTTATTAATATTTTTTAGTAATTTTTAACATACCAAAATTGCTAATTACAACTGCCTCGTTAAATGAGTGCCAAAGTGAAATTGGATGTTTGCAGAAAAACGGTTTGGGTGTTATGGTTTAAAAAATAGCCTAGCCTTTCTCGATAAATGGCCTATCTAACACTGAAAGAATTTCTCGAATCGGACTCGGCTCGTGAGATAAGTGCGTTCAAACAAACGAATATAGATAGAAACAATATATAGATAGAAACAGGGTTACCTTTAAAATACTTTTAAAATATATTTCAGAGCGAAAAGTCTGTCGATTCTACTCAAGCGGAGGCGCTTTTTAATAAATTGGAAGATTACAAGAATTCTACCGAAGGAATAGTAAGTATTTTTTCCCTACATTAACATTAGTGTGAAGTTTTAACGTTATTGTTCTTTCTAAGTACGTTTTGGATACGAGGAACCTGTTTTTAGTGTTCCGTTCCGTGGGTAAAACGGGACCCTATTACTAAGACTTCGTTGTCTGTCTGTCTGTCTGTCCGTCCGGCTGTCTGTCTGTCTGTCTGTCTGTCTGTCTCCACACTGTATCTCACTAACCGTGATAGCTAGAAAGCTGAAATTTTCACAAATGATATATTTCTGTTGCCGCTACAACAACAAATACTAAAAATGAAAAAAAAAATTAAGGGGAATGGGGTACGGAACCCTTCATGCGCGAGTCCAACTCGCACTTGGCCGGTTTTTTTAAAGTAAGAAATCGCCAATCCGCCTTGAGCAGTCGTGGTGATTAGCGCTCATTCCTTCTCGACTAAAAGGCTGATGATGATGACGTAGTTTAATAAATATTTGGTTTATATTATTAAAACCTGCATTCCCAATAGTTTACTAAGTATACTCAGTAACCTATTGCTAATAACTTCATCGTAATCCAGACAATACTACTTATTATGTTGAGCCAACAGCATAACCTACCACAATTTGTCAAATTTCTTCAATAGATTTTCAACCTTATCACTATAGTGGAAGGTTAATATCCGATTGGTAAAGTTTGACAGATTCGAGTAGGTTGACCGACTGTCGTTTATACATTTTTGACTAATTAGCCACAGGACGTGATTAGTGGGAGATCTGAGAATTCTGTGTGTAATAACCACGTTTGGCACATTGCTATATTATTTAGTGCAGGTACCTATTATCTTAGATTGTATGTGATTGGCTGCTAATGAGGTCGTTTTCAATATTGTTTTTCCTCCCATTTGATTATTGTTTTTATGTCTTAGTTTCGAATATGAAATGCCTATCATGTAATAACTCTAGTTTCTGCTAGCGTTTTCTCCCGCTTCGTGATTGAACTACTTTTGCACCCGGATAAAAAGTAGCGTACCTATAGAAGTTACTAGCTTCTGAAATAAAACTTAAAATTTTCGCGTTCCCTTTTTTTCCTGTTCCTGTGGAAATTTCGAGAAATTCTTTCTTAGCGGACGCCTACTTCGTAATATCTACCTGCATGCCAAATTTCAGCCCAATTCCTCCAGTGGTTTGGGCTGTGCGTTGATAGATCACTATGTCAGTCAGTCAGTCACCTTTGAGTTTTATATATCTAGATATTACTGCCAAGTTTCATCGAAATCAATTAGCCGTAAAAAAGTAACAGTAATTAATATTAGTAGGATTGAGCTGTGATTTTACAAGATTCTACGCCATATGAAAAAAGAGAAAATATTGAAAAAGTATTTTAAAATTTGCTTGAGAATAAATAAATTTTATATAATAAGAAATCAGTTAAAGTGACACTACAGTATAGATAATATTACCGTGGTGACACTGGGCTATTATTTAAAGTACATTTTCGAGAATCAATACCAGTCGTTGCCAGTTTTTAACGTTCAGTAAATCTATATTGTTGCTTAAGTAATTAGTTTCAGTCAAAGACCTGTACTTGACTAGGGATTAGATCAGATTAATTTTCGTAAGTACATACTTTACAGTGAAAATAAAGTGCTTTTAGGTATTTGCTGGGATTGCTAAGAACTTGGTTCCCGGCTTTAATACGAGGAAGTGTAAGGGTTTTTGGGGTCACTGTCCTCTTAATTGATGTAGCAAAGTGATAAATTTGTTTATTATTTTGCAAATAAAAAATGACATTGGAGTCCCAAGGCATATTTTTCATGAATGATGAATCTCATGAACCATGATAGCTGAAAGCTAAAATTTACAGCTGATGTATTTTTGTTGCCGCTATAACAAAAATACTGATAATCACAAATATGTATTAAAATAAGAGTTTTTAAGGAGCGGCTTCCATACAAGAAACGTGATTTTTTGTATACAGAACCTGAATTCGACTCGCCATTGGCCGGATGGGTCGGTTTTCTACATTTCGACATGTAACGGTGAATTTCTATAAGCGATCTATCCATTATTTTGCGAAAGGAGATTTAATTTTGACACTAGCCCCGTCTAAAAATATCAATCAAACACCCGTGCATCGGAGAGCACGTTAATGTCGGTCCTGCGCCTGATCTCTCTCCGGTCGTGTCGGATTGCCGTCCGATCAGGCTATGAGAGTGAGGGAATAGGGAGTGCACCTGTGCACAAATGTGCGTGCACTATAATATGTCCTGCGCAGCTGGCCTATCTCCTTATATTAGAACAGCCACCATGGCCAGCTAGGACGCCATTATTATTATAAAAATGTCAAATTTTAATCCAGTTCTCCAGTCGCAGAACAGTAGATAGATCGGCTATAGAATTACACCGTTAGATGTTTTGCTACCTTCCAGGAGAAACAATTAGGTGGCTTGGAGGTCGAGGTGCGCCAAGTGAAGATGGAAATGGATCAGATGAAGAATGCCGCGAAGAGTGCTTGCCGCGGCAGTGGGGGCACCCCCAACACTTGTTTTGAGCAACCGGTAGCATTCTAATGAACTATACTCATTTTGTTGCGTATGTGTGTGTCACCGTAAGATTGTAAATATCATTAGACTAGCTTCCGCCAGCGGTTTCACCCGAGTCCCGTGGCAACTACTGCGTGCACCGGAATAAAAAGTAGCCTATAGCCTTCCTCAATAAATAGGCTATCTAACACTGAAAGAATTTTTCAAATCGGATCAGTAGTTCCTGAGATCAGCGCGTTCAAACAAAGAAACAAACTCTTCAGCTTTATAATATTAGTATACATACTGTCGAGTGGCTGTCCCTGATTGGGCGGCCTTACAATAGACCATTCTGTACCATACCCAATCAGGCACAGCCGTCTGAAAGTTCATAATTTGACACTCGTAAGATTGTCAGCTGTCTGTTTGGTGTGGTTCACAATATTTCCACAGTGTGCAATCTCTCGAGATATATTGGTTATAGATACACTCATTTTGTCATGTAGAACGATCACCAACACGCGTGCCCAGCTATATATTTAATATTTGTAGGTATTAATTGTTTACTTACACAAATCAATATTTGTTTATTGTTTTCAGCCGGGACCACCAGTGCCTCCTATGGCGAGAGCAGTTAGTATTGTTTTTTAAATTCTTCTTTATTGCTTATGTATTAAGGCTTAATATTGAATGTTAATTTTGTCTTTCAGTGTGGTGTTTGTCCTCCTTGCCCTGCACCATGCAACCCTAACGCT
Source organism: Heliothis virescens (assembly GCA_002382865.2). Classification (NCBI taxonomy): domain Eukaryota; kingdom Metazoa; phylum Arthropoda; class Insecta; order Lepidoptera; family Noctuidae; genus Heliothis; species Heliothis virescens. Next base: position 1,261,323 of record NWSH02000323.1, read on the forward strand.
CCACCGGTAAGCACTGGTATTTGATTTTGTACCATAATCTTATAGTGATTAAAGTGAAAATTGCTTAGCAACATTGCTTTTCTGGTTCTTCCCAGACTCCCGCTGAGAGGGAAGTGCAGAAACTAACACTACAGCTGCGACAGACAGAAGAAAGCTTCAAAACAAAAGTTGCTGAGGTACCACGTCTTACGAGCGATAGCTCAATAGTCTATAACTAAACCCTGTCCATTTTCTATACAAAATATGTCTCAATTCTCCATCATGCTTATAAAAATATCGATTTTCTTGAGCACTAAGGTACGAGGTCATAATTGAGTTTTGTAGTAAAGTGCTTATGCCTGCCTATACTACGTAAAAACAGGCCAAGTGCGAGTTAGACTCGCGCACAGAGGAATCTGTACGTAAGACGCAAAAACAAGAAAACGAAAATAGAGCATATTTGGCAACTCCTGGGTTGGAGACGTGGAACGCCGTCTATGAGGTCCTGGGCTTGGGATTCGAAATCTGTTGCGAAATCATTTAACGTTTTTTTTTGTTTATTTACTTTTAAGCGCCTATCTGTTTTAGTTATCAAGCAAAAATCTGCAAATAATCACGTCTATTGTATGGGAGCCCCCTATAATATTTAATTCTTATTTTTAGTATTTGTTGTTATAGCGGCAACAGAATTAGTTATGAAAAAGTCAACTTTCTAGCTATCACGGTTCGTGAGTTACATCATGGTGACAGACCGACGGACGGACAGCGGAGGCTTATTTAGGGTCTAGTTTTTACCCTTTGGGTACCGAACCCTAAAAATGATTTTCGGATTAATTATTATTGGGTTTGTAATAATGTTCTTCCATCATAACATCGAAATAGTCTTTGAAATATTAGCGAGATCACTTGAATTCGTCGATCTGTAATATGAAATGTTGGATTTTAGATCAATCGCGAATTGGAGTTGTTCAGGTTGCATTTCCACAAGCGTCGAACTTCATTACTTATGAACACGGTGCCACGACACGACATGGTTGACGATTCAACTATGTGCACTCCGGAATCAAAGACAGGTGGCATTTCTTAAAACTTTGTATTGAAAAAGTTTATAGAAATTTTCCTCTTGACTCCATCTCTTAAGAACTCCAAAAATTCGACATTTCATATTACATTATTAATTCTCCGTAATACTGTCTTCTTTCGCTAAAAATGACCAGCTGTCTAATTGACACAGTGGAACTCTTCAACGCTTTTATTTTTGCTAAGATTATTAAATATGTTTCGATCAGTAACTTTGTATAGGTTTAAGTTTAATTACTGTTCATTTATCAGTAAGTTTGCGAGAGCGATCGCCGAATTCGGTATACAAATAAAACTTATGAATGTCGAATTGTGTGCAGTGCGCCATGCTTCGAACAGACCTTATGAAAAAGAAAGAAGAACTGGAGAAGGAAAGATGCCAACACCGCGAGGTCCAGAACAAATTGAGGGAACTGGAAATGAAGTTCGAAGGTCTCGCGACCCACACGAATATGCTACTAGGGACCAAGGAACAGGCTTTTGAGCAGGAGGTCAATGTGAGGACTTTGAAGCAGTGCTACAGAGAGGCAAGGGAGGAAATCGATGAGCTGAGAACCTTGATGAAGGAGCAAAATGATCAGCTGCAGGATTACAGAGTCAAAGTAAGGAGATTTAATAAATTCTATAACAGAACTATCCATTGTTTTTGGGTTTAGAGATTGTATTTGACATAATTATGAAGCTAATGTCAAAAAATAATCTTTTATTGCAAAACAACGAATAGTTTGGTTTCAGAAATCTAGTACAAGTTGGCTATTTTTGTGATGTTTGCTGTTGATGTTTGCGTTTTATTAATTAATGTAGCAATTTAGTGCAATCGCTTACTATTTTGCAGCGTTTTGAGTCAAAACACTGATATAATTATTATAAGAAGCAGTTAGCTACATGTTGCTATTATAACTTAATGGTTTATTTCTTGTTTCCTCAGTATCTCCAAGCTCAGCAACTAGTAGAGGAGCAACGCCGACAAATGGATATGATGGATATGGACAACACTAGAATCAGCGAACAAATTAATCTTGAGATACAAAAAGTTAAGGTACAGTAAAAAAAAACTTCTATTGTGTGGGGTTTAAGGGAAAAACCGCAAATCGTACTGCTGAAAAACGGACGAGGCTCTTGCGACCGACTGGTGGAGGTATAACCACCACATAGCACCAAGTAGAAAATTAATGCCCAATTTTACCAAGATCCCCTATACTGCCATCTAAGTATGGGATCCTTTACTTAAAAGCTACTCTTACCCAGCCCCTAAATAGAATGTTTCACCGACATTATGACCCCTAATGATTGGTGAAAATGAAACCGACTTCTAACGGTCCCCCAAATCAAGCTCGCTCGGAGATGGGCAGCAGCATCTCCGAAGCTGAATGAATATGTCCCACACTGTGCTCACCACGTATGCAATTCCGCCCCAACTCGAGGAAGGAGTTTGTTAAGTTTTTCTGTTGTGGTGATGACTATCGCGTGAAATAACGGTACAGAACGGGAAAATTAGATAAGATTTACGGCCAGTTTTGCAGGTTCCAGATAAAGCTATAGATAGTTATCTGACATATCATGCCATAGAAAAGTAATCAAAATTAAAAACATTTCTATGGCACTTAGTGTCAAATAACTATCTAGAACTTTATCTGGACACTGAAATGTTATATTAACGTTTTGACACCCAAAGAGGTTTCATATTATGCAACATTACGAACTATTCCACAATATACGCTAGCTCAAATCTCACGGTGTCAGAAGTTTCTCTTGTTTCACGGAAACCTTAGAATTTCCTTCCACTTCCATAAATGCGGTCCCGAATTTCTCATGGAGCGATTAAAATTTAATTAACGTCGGAGTTAATTATCGAAAAGTTTGTTTCTTACCGTGGAAGTCGACTGCGTGACTTTCAGTTTGTTCGAAACAAAGTACGAACTTCTTGTTAAAGACGCGAATCGAAAGTGTTTCGAGTTTACAACTTGTTTGCTTCGGGTGCACATCATTTTTACTTGTACAACAAATTGTGGAATACGTTTGAATTGTTTAACAGAATAATTATTATGTAGCTCTGGTAAAGACTTTACTCTGAAGGGTTTACCTGTTATTTTATTTGATACATTCGCTGCCGCAATTACTTATGTACGTGAACAGAAGTACCGTTTTCTTTGCTGTGCAGATGTTTAATGGCACTACCACAAGTAACTTTTCCAATGTTCTTTTGTATCAGCTATAATGCTATATAAGCTGCGATGTGTAAGCCATATTACTGCCAAGTTTCATCAAATTCCGTTCAGAAGTTAATGCCTGAAGAAGTGACAGACACATAAATTAGCCTGTATAATCGTGTGATGTATCATCATCAGCTGAAATTCCAAGAGAAGCTTCAAGAGCTGGCGCCGATCCCGGACTTGTTGAAAGCCACGCAGATGAGGCTGAAGGACGCGCAGCAGGCACAGGCGCTTGCTGAGCATAACGCGGAGCAGCTCGCTAGGGAACTCAACTGTGCCAGGGAGAAGGTAACTCCTCTATATAAACCTAGCTAAGAGGACTAACTAGATCCTTATTACTTGTGAAACGTGGCTGTGGTCACGCAATATGGACTTGTGTTGTTACAGTGGATCTAAGAAACGTAATTTTCATTGACTATATAGGTATACAGGTGGCTAATTAAAAAAAAATCTCATACTCATACAAATCGGTTATAGAGTTTAGAGGACTTCTGTGCCATACACACTATGAATGAGTGATAGAAAAATGATAAATTTGCTTAGCTACTGCTGATACTAGTGGCTTCAACGCTTCGTTTTCCTTCGAATGATATCAATTAACTGTGGATTTTTGAATGAATGAATTCTGAGTGATGATGAGATGGACAGGTTATAGAATATCCACCGTTAATCAGCATTGTTAAATAAAAGGCGATGAATGATTAATATGATGATTTTTTCTTCCAGGTCCATGCGCTATTGCACAACAGTTTGAAGCCTACAGCAGAGAAGGCGCAGGAGAAGTCTGCGGACGACAAACAAATGGCAATGATGCAACAGCGCGTGGCACAGATCACAGAGACTAATATTGCGCTCAAATCCGAGATCGAAAGACTCAAGTGAGTATTCAGATGTTTTACAAGAAACTAAGTATTTTAGAAGGCTCACAAAAAAATATTTTTTTTTTTGCTCGATTTTTTAACTTCGACGTCATCCGCCTGGCCTTTTCCCAACTATGTTGGGGTCGGCTTCCAGTTTAATCGAATGCAGCTGAGAACCGGTGGTTTTTACATGGAGTGATTGCTTATCTGACCTCCACAACCCAGTTAGCCGGGCAACCCGATACTCATTGGTACTAGCCGTAACCACTGCCAAAGATGGTCAAACTGACAGCTGGGGCCCACCCATTCGAAACACGGACGAACTCGTTATGACAAGATGGCCACACATCCAAGGACCGACCGCGCCAAGCGTTGCTTAGCTTTAGAATCGATCGATACGTGCGGCTTTGACTTAGCCACGAGCCCTTCAACACATAAGTATACAATATATTTTTTCGTATATTTTTGACACATTGTTCTGTCGCAGGTCTAACGTGATTCGCATGGAGGAGTCGGTGCTGGCGAACGAGAAGCGTCTGCAGGAGAAGATGCACGAGTGTGCGCAGATCGGCGGCGAGCTGGACCGCGCGCGCGACGAGGCGGCGCGGGCGCTGCAGCGCGCCAACGAGCGCACCGAGACCATCCGCAAGTCAGTACCCACACTTCTCACCCTAGACTATAGATCAAAGTCAAAATAAGCTAGTTAAATTAGTACTTTTTCACGTTAAATTACACATTCTAGTGAGACCGAGGTTACAAACCCAACATAACCGTCACTTTTCTTAGAACAACTTTCTTTACTATACATTTTTTTCGAAGTTTAGGTTATTAATGAATTTGGGCCTTACAGTCTTGTGATGATTTTTGGGAGATTTTAATTTTATATCGCAAGAATTTAAGGCTTTCTCCTAGACTTTCTCCTAAAATAGGCATCACTTTTCAAGTTGATTTATACTTTATGCCCTAAGTATGATTTCGTTTTCGCGTGTTTACAGATGTATGCAGACTACAATAGCAGAAATGGAAAGACAGCTTGCTGCTACTAGAGCTCAAGTAAAGACCGCTGAGAAAGAACGCGAGGAGGTAAGTACTAGTGCTATACTTTACTCCGTTACCACAGGAAACAGGAAAGTTTAAAAGTTACTCGAATATGTTGATAGGCCCATGTTGACTTTAACTAATTAAATTTTCATTTTTTCCCGCTCTAGTTGCAATGTCGTATGCAGTGCCAGATAAGACGCCTGAATGACAACTTTGAGCAGGCGCAGCTTCGCATTCTGGGGCTTCAAACTCAAGTCACAACCCTCAGAAGAACTGTCTCTAGCACGGGCGACGGTGAAGGAGACAACGAAGCACAGGAATGCACCTGTAAATCCTTCTTTGATAATCCTTGAGGACCCTGAAGGAACCAGTAGACCACGGCCCATAAAAACACCCCAAATACGGTCTACTGCAGATTAGTTTGAAGTTTCTTAACTGTGATTAGCATTGCATGTTTGAGGGAAGTAATTTTTGCAAAGCGAATATTTATACGGTCTGTAAGGTCCCTTTCAATGTCAATCGAAATTCTCGGAAGATTGCATACGTTTGATGAATCCTGACTTAATAACCCAGTGGATAGTTGTTTAGTCCTTTGCTGGTTATCCGAGCGTATCCAGTTTACCCGAGCTGACTTCTGCAGGTATTCAGGCGTTTGGCCGTACCGTGGGAATATTGGAACACCTCACACCACACGAGAAAAGGTACTCTACTCAATCAAAATCAAAAAAGATACTAAAATTAGTTAAATGATCAGTGTATTGTTGTAGATTGGAAGGGACCGTGTACTGTTCGAATGTTGTTAGTTGATCGCGTGTACTGAGGACCTCACTCCTCGTGCTATCTTAGCAGCATTGCTTGTCTAGGTGGTAGTGAATATTATGCCCGTTCTGTCCCAAATTGAAACGTTGCATCGAAATAAAATAAACTAGATTAAACTTACTGATGAGTTTTATTTTTATATATTTTATTATTTATTTTTATATTATAACCAACAGTATGTTAGTAAAGAAACCTCTGTTCAGATCAAACTTTCAATACGACCACACAACACACATCTTACTATAAATAAATAAAATGTTAGGTTTCAAAACATTTTCTAGTTATTTAGTGCCAGACTCCACCAAAGAGGAGATGAGTAGAGATTTTCGAGAAGAAAGTTTTTTCAACTTGTCTCTGTCTACTGAAGATAGAGCGAGAGAGATAGGCAGGAGATAAGAGAATAGAACTAAGCCCAGCGGTGCAGAGTATCAGCCGGAGAGCCGTAGCCGGGCCACCTCCCCTATGACTAGAAAGGCAGAAATGTACGTAATGTATGTATGTAATGTATGAAATGTAAATGTACATACACATATCTCTGCCCCGCTATACTCTGATATGCTTATCAATCGCCGTCATTTGCTTCCCTATTGCACCAAATAGGGTATATAAAAAAAGACCAAAAAGGTTCACGTAAACAAACTCCGTATAGATTTATTTATAAAATAATTGTCTTGTTTAACCAACATCAAGTTGCAATCTTCTCCTTATTGTCAGTATCAGGTGGTAGTTGATCCCCTCGTACTTTGTGCACATTGCCGGCGGCAGCGAAGCATGAGCGCAAGGCCTCCTGCGCGAGGTGAGTGTCCCGGTGAGGAGGCCTCGCAACCTCATGGAACAGGTCGATGGCTTCGCACATGGCTGTGATAGCGTCCTGTGTTCGTTCTTCATCCATCAGCTTTGCTCCTTCCTGGTGAAAGAAATACTCTATGTTTTAATACAATGCTATTAGAAAGATATAAATTAGATGGAGCTGTGAACTTTAGATCTTTTAGACAAGACTAATGGAAAGGCTGATTAACCAGAAGCAGAGGCTTAATCCCAGAAAAAGTTTTTGCCCGTTTGACCTTCACAAATGATGATAGGACACACAAGACCAAAGAGCCTAAGTCATTATCAACACCACAACCAAACCAATAGTTTTTATGACTACCTGGTACTGTTTGACACATCGGTTGACAGTTTCCATGTTAATCTTGACGAGGTTCCTATCGATGGGAGATGAGCACTTGATACATCTATTGGGTAACGCCTGGAGATTCGCACGAAACTTGCTCGAACACGCTATGTTTGGGCATCTGCACAGGAAAAAAATATATAAGTTTTCAGCTTTACTCAGGTCTTAATTCACATCATTAATGATCTTTCTCGTTATATCCAAAGTGTACCTGATATAAGGAGGGGTATCTCCACTCATCATCTTCAGCGTAGGCCAATCTTCTTTACACGCTGTGCAGTCACACCTGAACCAGTAGCGCGAAGCCAGGGACCTTTGCCTCTCCTTCAAACCCCTCATCATGAAGTGGGGCCCGTAGTTCTCAGCCACCGTCTCACCAGGGACCAGGGGACGGGTCGCGCGTAGCACTATCTTACGGCCTTCGAAGTATCTGGAGGAGTAATAAATAGATTCAAGTAAATATTTTTTATCAGCTTATAGGCAGTAACGTATAATTTGTAAATGTCCTTAAATTCTATCGTTGTTGGGTTGACACAAGTTTCATGAAAAATCTTTACCTGATGTGGTTTTGATAACTGTAGATGCTTATTGAAAAGAACAGAAATGAGTACAGTTCGTATCAAATAACTCGTATGTATGTTTCTACGAAGTTAGCCGTTTAAGTTCTTGTACATTTTTGGACCAGCCAGTGTTTCATGCAGAAGTTATCGAGGAGTTTTACTTCACCCTTTTCTTTAGAAGGCACTAGAACGAAATCCTACCATGCGTGCGCGACCTCCTACCTATTTAACCTCGAAGTTCAGAACCGAAGTTATTAGATGTGTTTTTGATTAAAGATTCTAAAATATCTGTGCACCTTGCCACTCCAGGATAGCAGTCATGGTTGAATAACGCGCCGACTGGGAAGATGCCCACAGCTACGTACACTGGCTTGGAGCCACTGAACGTGTGCGACCCTCGCACCGTCTCGTACATCTCATGCGCGTTGAACTGCAGCAGGTACAGGTTGCGCACGATCAGCTCGATGATGGCCAGGTGTGCTGGTCACAACAGAAATTAGAAATGTGTTACTAAGCAGCCTTCTTCTTATCGAGTGAGCTGCAGGTGTAATCACCTGACAAGCCCTAGTGTCAGAGTTTTCTCAAACCCGCCTGACGGTCTCTGACGTGGAATTATAACTACGACTGCTACTGAGTAGCATTCGAGGACGCCAACTTCCAAACTCCAGGCTGCTTTGTGAAAGTTTCTAAAACCCACAAAGCGATTTCGGCCTGACCCGGGAATCGAACCCGAGATCCGTGGCAAGGCAGTCACGCTATGCGACCATTAGACCAATGAAGCAGTGGATGTGGGTTTCTGAAAACCACACAGTGGCGAACCTTGGAGGAAGCTTTTGTCCAGCAGTGGACGTCTTTTAGTTGAAACGGTGACTATTATAAAACAAAGTTTTCTGCATCCGTCTATTCGAGATATACTCAAAGAACTACTGTTCGCCTTTCGTGCTGTTTTTCTGTTTTCAGTGATTCATGATTTAGGGTTTAGGTATGTATAGGGTTTAGCTATATATTTACCTCAAAGAATGGGTTCAAGTTTTATTATATTATTTAAATCTTTTATTACCTAAGATCCTTTCGAAAAAATAAAACTTACGATTTTTTAAGCAAATTCTGGTCACACATTTGGAATTTTTGAAGGTCTACAAAGTTGTGCCCGGGTCCTAGGTTTGAATCGGGGTTAGTTAAGAATTTCAACTAATTGGAGTCGTGCGGACATAACGTTATTCTTCTCACGTAGATCCAATTATTCAATGGCACACTGAGCGCATTTGAGCCGTCCTATTATGAGGACCTATCGGGTTTCTCAAGATGGTAATTTTAGCTTGGAGTTTATTGACAAACAAAGGTGTAAGTATTGCTATTCTTAGTACTTATTTGAAAAATAAATTAGTAGAAGACAGAAGTGTTCTGGTTTTCAAAATTAAGAAGTGAAATTACGTCTAACAAGATCTTGAATTCAGATCATTTAGATAAAGATATCTTGCTATAATATATTACTAGAACTTACCCGTTTCTAAGTTATCTTGTTTACATTTCTTGAAAAATCCTGCTTTCTTCAGACACTCTGTGAGGAACAGCGCCATGACTATCCTCTTCAAGCAGTCTTCTCCCTTCCTCTCTGTCGAATGAGTGCACAACGCGTATATCTGTGCCGCTCTCAACTCCAACTTCTCTTCCATACTCATTTTATCATCTACTTTCACTTCTTCCTCATCTTCTTTAAAATTCTTTTCAGTAAAACTCTTTATGCCTTTCTTTGATCTATTCAATCTTTCTTTCCTACTTTTTATTTTAGATTTTTTTGCAACTCCTTCGATGTCATTCAAGACTGCACCTTCAACTGTTTTGATCCCGTTGCCTACGTATTTGGAGTGTATTGATAAACTGGTGTCGAGTCCTGCTTGTGTGATCATGCGCAGTGCTATGTGGCTTAGTATTGACATTCCAGATCCTGTAGAACAAACAGATGGTAATTAGAAACAGGGTTTTCTCACGTAACCTTATCATCATTAATACTTACCTATGAAAAGGTCTAAGAACTGGCACTCAAACGAGTGGTAACTGGATACAGCTGCATCTTTACACGCTGCACTGCAGAAAGCGACTCCTGAGCACTTTGGACACCAAACAGGAGCTTCATTTTCACAGTCATCTAACCTGAAACAGGAAACATTCTTCAACGACTCAGAAGATCTTTGCTACAAAAGTAATCGTCCAGACGGACTGTCACAGTGGCTATTCTCTGCAATGAGATCAACCAGTTGCGTAGGACATGTTATAGTGTACAAGCATTTCTGTAGATACAGGATGAACTCTCTATTCCTTCACTGCCATAGCCCGAGGAGAGGGCCATCCAACATGACTCGAGAGAGATCTGGTTCAAGACCGATATTTACATGCATGCATATTTACATTGTGAAATAATCACCATCTTCAAGACCCCGGAGTGCTTTGTGAAAGTTTCTTAAATCCTACAAAGTGATTTCTTCCTAGACCCCGTGCGCAGTCCCACTTGGTGATTTACTAGAAAAAGTTTAACAAGACAGAACATCGATTAAAGCAGTTCCCTAATGCCTTACCTCTTGAAACAATGCAAGCAGTGTGTGCCATAGAAGTCAGCAAGCAGGCATGCGGCAAAGGGAGGGTCAACCAGGACCACGTCACCCGTCTTGATTGGCGCGTTGGCGACTGCGAAGCGGCCCTAAGAGTGACAAACAAGCATGTAGCTACGAGGCTGAAAACATTGAGGGAAAGTGGAGTATATTTACAGAAATTACAGAATGCACAGTTGAAAAAAAATACAGAATTTTTGGAGGAATTATNAGGCAGTCACGCTATGCGACCATTAGACCAATGAAGCAGTGGATGTGGGTTTCTGAAAACCACACAGTGGCGAACCTTGGAGGAAGCTTTTGTCCAGCAGTGGACGTCTTTTAGTTGAAACGGTGACTATTATAAAACAAAGTTTTCTGCATCCGTCTATTCGAGATATACTCAAAGAACTACTGTTCGCCTTTCGTGCTGTTTTTCTGTTTTCAGTGATTCATGATTTAGGGTTTAGGTATGTATAGGGTTTAGCTATATATTTACCTCAAAGAATGGGTTCAAGTTTTATTATATTATTTAAATCTTTTATTACCTAAGATCCTTTCGAAAAAATAAAACTTACGATTTTTTAAGCAAATTCTGGTCACACATTTGGAATTTTTGAAGGTCTACAAAGTTGTGCCCGGGTCCTAGGTTTGAATCGGGGTTAGTTAAGAATTTCAACTAATTGGAGTCGTGCGGACATAACGTTATTCTTCTCACGTAGATCCAATTATTCAATGGCACACTGAGCGCATTTGAGCCGTCCTATTATGAGGACCTATCGGGTTTCTCAAGATGGTAATTTTAGCTTGGAGTTTATTGACAAACAAAGGTGTAAGTATTGCTATTCTTAGTACTTATTTGAAAAATAAATTAGTAGAAGACAGAAGTGTTCTGGTTTTCAAAATTAAGAAGTGAAATTACGTCTAACAAGATCTTGAATTCAGATCATTTAGATAAAGATATCTTGCTATAATATATTACTAGAACTTACCCGTTTCTAAGTTATCTTGTTTACATTTCTTGAAAAATCCTGCTTTCTTCAGACACTCTGTGAGGAACAGCGCCATGACTATCCTCTTCAAGCAGTCTTCTCCCTTCCTCTCTGTCGAATGAGTGCACAACGCGTATATCTGTGCCGCTCTCAACTCCAACTTCTCTTCCATACTCATTTTATCATCTACTTTCACTTCTTCCTCATCTTCTTTAAAATTCTTTTCAGTAAAACTCTTTATGCCTTTCTTTGATCTATTCAATCTTTCTTTCCTACTTTTTATTTTAGATTTTTTTGCAACTCCTTCGATGTCATTCAAGACTGCACCTTCAACTGTTTTGATCCCGTTGCCTACGTATTTGGAGTGTATTGATAAACTGGTGTCGAGTCCTGCTTGTGTGATCATGCGCAGTGCTATGTGGCTTAGTATTGACATTCCAGATCCTGTAGAACAAACAGATGGTAATTAGAAACAGGGTTTTCTCACGTAACCTTATCATCATTAATACTTACCTATGAAAAGGTCTAAGAACTGGCACTCAAACGAGTGGTAACTGGATACAGCTGCATCTTTACACGCTGCACTGCAGAAAGCGACTCCTGAGCACTTTGGACACCAAACAGGAGCTTCATTTTCACAGTCATCTAACCTGAAACAGGAAACATTCTTCAACGACTCAGAAGATCTTTGCTACAAAAGTAATCGTCCAGACGGACTGTCACAGTGGCTATTCTCTGCAATGAGATCAACCAGTTGCGTAGGACATGTTATAGTGTACAAGCATTTCTGTAGATACAGGATGAACTCTCTATTCCTTCACTGCCATAGCCCGAGGAGAGGGCCATCCAACATGACTCGAGAGAGATCTGGTTCAAGACCGATATTTACATGCATGCATATTTACATTGTGAAATAATCACCATCTTCAAGACCCCGGAGTGCTTTGTGAAAGTTTCTTAAATCCTACAAAGTGATTTCTTCCTAGACCCCGTGCGCAGTCCCACTTGGTGATTTACTAGAAAAAGTTTAACAAGACAGAACATCGATTAAAGCAGTTCCCTAATGCCTTACCTCTTGAAACAATGCAAGCAGTGTGTGCCATAGAAGTCAGCAAGCAGGCATGCGGCAAAGGGAGGGTCAACCAGGACCACGTCACCCGTCTTGATTGGCGCGTTGGCGACTGCGAAGCGGCCCTAAGAGTGACAAACAAGCATGTAGCTACGAGGCTGAAAACATTGAGGGAAAGTGGAGTATATTTACAGAAATTACAGAATGCACAGTTGAAAAAAAATACAGAATTTTTGGAGGAATTATGCTCATATAGTCTACCACCATCATCATCTTCCTGCCCTTATCTAAACTTATCTAGGTTCAGCGCAGTATAGATTCCTGTTCCATACTCTTCTATCTGTTGTCATCTTACAAGTAACATATGGTTTCCGTGGGTCTCCCTAACTATAAATTTGTCTCTTAGAATCTACTAAAACTAGTTTACGCTAATCTTCTGTACATAAAGCTCGTAGCAAGCAATTCCATATGCAATCTACAGGCAATTTCCCTACTAGCGACTACGAGATATCATTCAAACTGCTACGGAGTTTCTACGGGAATCGTAGCACCGCTACGACATAATTCACAAAGGAACCGTGGCTAAAGGACTTATTATATGACTATCCTATTTAGTGTTCCTATTCCGAACAATGTACAGAAATGGAATTCAATTAATAAATGATCGTTTTATTTACAACAAAAATATATACACTTATGTACAAACTTAAGTTACTAAAAAAACAAAAATAAAACTAAAAAGATACATTCAATTATAATTACCTATGTATAAAAAAATCATCCCCATTTCTGTCAATGGGAATCGTGCCCAAATGGCTGGCCATAATATAATTTGAATTTATTAAGCACAGGATTTTACAGGCAGTCAGGTAGAAATACAAAAGTAGAAATACATATTTATTTACAATTGCATTATTAAACCACGTAAATCAAGTATTGAACTGGGCCACGAATGTAACCATGCAAAATAACTTCATATAAAATATGTACAGAGTGACCTCAATTCTTATTTTATCCTACAGGGCATTGCAAAAATACTGATAGCTGAATATATTGTTAAAAATAAGTTAACTAACATATTACCTTGGTTTCATCTTCAACAATTTTCAGCAGTTTGGAGAGGGAAGGCATGTTTTGTTTAGCACCCCCCGTCAGCGATATGCCTTGAAACAAATGATAAAGACAAAATAAACAAATGAATTGAGATTCCAGGGCCTACAGGCAGACATTTATTTCCTCGGTAATGAAGCCTAAAGTTCAGTTTTATATGTTCCAGATAATATACATTATGACAGATGCTGCCATAGAAAAGTTGACGAAATTAAAAACTTATCTATGACACTGTCTATTAGATAGCTTCATAGAAGTTTATCTGGAACTTATGAAACTAGCCGTTAGTGTTCTTGAGTTATGTAACTTAGGAGTTCAACAATCCAACGAATAGAGGTTCAAAGTGAAAGTCAAAATCGTTTATTAAAAGAAGGCTTATTAAATTAGCATTTTTTCACGTTAAAATTTACAAAAGACAGAACACCCCTTTCACCAGTGTGATGATGAACAAACTTCCCAACAACACGGCTGTCTATAACATTTTGAGTATTGCATTATAATTTGTTATTATTTTACAAATATTGACTCTTTTATATTATAAATACGTACATTTCTATAGCATTAATTAAAGCCATGTAAAACACATTGTATTCGATTCATAATAATATCTTCTATGATATATTCCATTTGAGTAAGATTACTAATAATCACAAAGCAACAGATTATGCCGCAGGGAATATTGCAGCTTTCAATTATTGCATGAATGTTTCAACGCATTAATCTCTGCATGTATATTGTATACATGTTTGTGCATTCAACGATTGCTGTTATAGAGTGGAATTAAAAAAAAAACGTGGATAGACTTTGATATTTCTATTATTTTGTCAAATAAAAAAAACTTTCAGAGCCGGTTAAAACTTTTTTCCTTCTATATTTCATTTTGAACTAATTCCAACCGCGGTAATTGTTAAACCCTGTTCTAAAATATTTGCCAGAGGAATTGAACTAAATTATTACATCAACTGCATTTCTACTTGGAACTTGGAAACTGAATTCTATGCAGAGAATTGTAATTTAATCTAGTTAATGAAGCTGTGTCCGACATACTTTCGAAGGCATTTGGCAAAAATAATGTTGTTCTGTTTTTAATATTTAAGGTATCTCTCCGATGTGGTCGGATTACCGTCCCATCGGGTTATGAGAGTGAGGGAATAGGGATTGCACCTGTGTCTGCGCAAATGCTTGTGCACTATAATATGTCCTGCGCAGCTGGCTGATCTCNCTACGAGGCTGAAAACATTGAGGGAAAGTGGAGTATATTTACAGAAATTACAGAATGCACAGTTGAAAAAAAATACAGAATTTTTGGAGGAATTATGCTCATATAGTCTACCACCATCATCATCTTCCTGCCCTTATCTAAACTTATCTAGGTTCAGCGCAGTATAGATTCCTGTTCCATACTCTTCTATCTGTTGTCATCTTACAAGTAACATATGGTTTCCGTGGGTCTCCCTAACTATAAATTTGTCTCTTAGAATCTACTAAAACTAGTTTACGCTAATCTTCTGTACATAAAGCTCGTAGCAAGCAATTCCATATGCAATCTACAGGCAATTTCCCTACTAGCGACTACGAGATATCATTCAAACTGCTACGGAGTTTCTACGGGAATCGTAGCACCGCTACGACATAATTCACAAAGGAACCGTGGCTAAAGGACTTATTATATGACTATCCTATTTAGTGTTCCTATTCCGAACAATGTACAGAAATGGAATTCAATTAATAAATGATCGTTTTATTTACAACAAAAATATATACACTTATGTACAAACTTAAGTTACTAAAAAAACAAAAATAAAACTAAAAAGATACATTCAATTATAATTACCTATGTATAAAAAAATCATCCCCATTTCTGTCAATGGGAATCGTGCCCAAATGGCTGGCCATAATATAATTTGAATTTATTAAGCACAGGATTTTACAGGCAGTCAGGTAGAAATACAAAAGTAGAAATACATATTTATTTACAATTGCATTATTAAACCACGTAAATCAAGTATTGAACTGGGCCACGAATGTAACCATGCAAAATAACTTCATATAAAATATGTACAGAGTGACCTCAATTCTTATTTTATCCTACAGGGCATTGCAAAAATACTGATAGCTGAATATATTGTTAAAAATAAGTTAACTAACATATTACCTTGGTTTCATCTTCAACAATTTTCAGCAGTTTGGAGAGGGAAGGCATGTTTTGTTTAGCACCCCCCGTCAGCGATATGCCTTGAAACAAATGATAAAGACAAAATAAACAAATGAATTGAGATTCCAGGGCCTACAGGCAGACATTTATTTCCTCGGTAATGAAGCCTAAAGTTCAGTTTTATATGTTCCAGATAATATACATTATGACAGATGCTGCCATAGAAAAGTTGACGAAATTAAAAACTTATCTATGACACTGTCTATTAGATAGCTTCATAGAAGTTTATCTGGAACTTATGAAACTAGCCGTTAGTGTTCTTGAGTTATGTAACTTAGGAGTTCAACAATCCAACGAATAGAGGTTCAAAGTGAAAGTCAAAATCGTTTATTAAAAGAAGGCTTATTAAATTAGCATTTTTTCACGTTAAAATTTACAAAAGACAGAACACCCCTTTCACCAGTGTGATGATGAACAAACTTCCCAACAACACGGCTGTCTATAACATTTTGAGTATTGCATTATAATTTGTTATTATTTTACAAATATTGACTCTTTTATATTATAAATACGTACATTTCTATAGCATTAATTAAAGCCATGTAAAACACATTGTATTCGATTCATAATAATATCTTCTATGATATATTCCATTTGAGTAAGATTACTAATAATCACAAAGCAACAGATTATGCCGCAGGGAATATTGCAGCTTTCAATTATTGCATGAATGTTTCAACGCATTAATCTCTGCATGTATATTGTATACATGTTTGTGCATTCAACGATTGCTGTTATAGAGTGGAATTAAAAAAAAAACGTGGATAGACTTTGATATTTCTATTATTTTGTCAAATAAAAAAAACTTTCAGAGCCGGTTAAAACTTTTTTCCTTCTATATTTCATTTTGAACTAATTCCAACCGCGGTAATTGTTAAACCCTGTTCTAAAATATTTGCCAGAGGAATTGAACTAAATTATTACATCAACTGCATTTCTACTTGGAACTTGGAAACTGAATTCTATGCAGAGAATTGTAATTTAATCTAGTTAATGAAGCTGTGTCCGACATACTTTCGAAGGCATTTGGCAAAAATAATGTTGTTCTGTTTTTAATATTTAAGGTATCTCTCCGATGTGGTCGGATTACCGTCCCATCGGGTTATGAGAGTGAGGGAATAGGGATTGCACCTGTGTCTGCGCAAATGCTTGTGCACTATAATATGTCCTGCACAGCTGGGTGATCTCCTTATATGAGAACAGCCGCCGTGGCCGACAATCGGCTAGGATGCCATCATTTAAGGTATTGATTGCTAGGGATTTCAAATATGATGTTACCAGGTTTGATTGGAAAAGCATGCTACAAAGAGTTGAGTATGAATGTGGATAAAAGAAAAGATTAGTGCCTGAAAGATGACATAAATAAAAAGGGAGTGTATTCTATGTTAATATGACGACCGACTATAAATGGGAGGGGTAAATATATTGCGACCCTAAATAACTTGAGAACAGGTCCAGGACAAAAAGAACGTTAGGGTCATAGTTCTTGTCAGATTTTTTGTCGTCACGGAACGTTTACAGATACAAATAGACATGGGTTACACGATCAATCTGGCGTCATTCTGGCATCAGTCTCAGACTGACAAAAGACTGATGGACAAAAAACACGGTACATTTTGGACCATCAGTTCGTCAATCAACCGGTTACACGATCATTCTCCCATCATTCTGACCAGACTGATGGATTGTGCTGACGCCAGACTGATCGTGTGACCCCTGTCTTAGATATCAGAGTGTTGCTGAGCTGGAGGGAACTTGTGCATACTTGTGCTAGGAATTTAGTTGCGCACCCCTATTGACTTTTGGGAAAACTGTACCTGGTTTCTCTTCAGTCAGTTTAGGCTGTGCCGTGTAGTCCAGTGACTCAATATCTTCTGTAAGCCGCGTCTTCGCCTCCTCATCAGCGCCCAGGAGTCTGCCAGCCAGCTCGTAGGACACCTTAGCTCTGGTAGCCTCACCAGCACCTGAAATTTGGAAACCAGGTCCTTTAACAGCTTTCAAAGGAACTATGATGATCGTTAGTAATTTTGGTGAGGAAGAGCTACAGAGTCACGGATTATTTTATTATCATCAATGACACATATGTATTTACCTTCACGCATTATCTAACTAATTAACTATTTAGAAAATTATTTCAACTACCTAAATTATCTTTCTTAATAAAAAACAGCCAGTTCAAAAATTGAAATCATTTTTGCTGCTGCATTGCTGAATACAAAATTCAGTGCAGTGACATTGATAACCCTTCAGTGGTCGGACAAACGTACCGAACCACCCACCGCAGCATACAACCGGTACTTTATACCCCGAACATCATAATTAACACCAGGTTTCCATGCTAAATGCATTTGATATCTAATTTTCTACCTGTCAGGGGATTTCAGGTTAATATCGGAACGAAACGGAATATTTTGTTTGCATCCAGTTGGAATTTGAATTAAACAGAGAACTGATTATATCTGTGATTGGCTGAATATCCAATTTCTGTTTTGAATTATATATTTTGGTACTAATTGACAGGATAATTCTGTTTGGCAGAAATATATTTGCAATAGCGTCTGAAATAGATTATTTAAATGACACCTGCCTAGCTTTTTGCAACTATATTGGTGATGGCTTCCAGTATCACTGGATATAGATGAGTAGGTACCAGTGTTTTACGTGGAGTGACTGTCTATTTTAGCTCCTCAACCCAGATACCTGGGCAACCTCATACCTACCCACACTGCCAGTGTGACACTGGTAAGAGTGCTTATCAGAGTCTTCGAACTAAACGTAGCGACTGCCAAAAATGTTTGAATGACAGCCGGGACCCACCCAAAACATAGGTTTATTAAATAATTCAAACATAAAATATACCTCTAAGATAACCTTCAACAAGTTTCAGAAGTTTGATAAACTTCGAATTCCAGAAAACTTGGTCTTACAAGGTCAAGTGAAAGACATCGATAAATAGAATTTTCGACCACATTTTATACGGTCTTCTTCAAGGCCTTTCATCCTTTACAGAGGCCGTTTTTCATTAAACTCCCGTACATTGAGGACTAGGATCTGTAAGTAATCTGATACGCATCAGCAATCAGGCTTTGAGGCAAACATACATGGAGATGGAATTCGCTTTACTTTGAAGATTTGCTGTCCCTTTGTATGGAAACTTCTTTGAGAATGTAGATTGAATTATTTTTTGATTTTATCGTGATTATTTTAAGCGTTTTACTAGGTTACGATCTCGGTGTTCTTCATATGGTACAACCTAGATAATCTGCTCTGGGGAGTCTCCTCAATTTTATGTTACCTTTTTAAGGCAAAATTCTAGCGGTTTGCGGTACTGTGACGCACACAAATGTATCTTCTGGTCTACCTTTAGCAAACAGAAACAAATTGCGTGCGAACATTTCCAAAATGCTCGCCAAATTGCAACCCTTGTGTGCAAACACAAACTAGCAGAGGATTCGCACCTACGCGGTCTAATTACGGTGGCAAGTCGCCTTTTACATTTTCACTGTAGAACCCACGTAAAACTGTAGAATCAGTTGAGATAAGTTATGATACGTCCATGGTGAAGCCCTGAAGACTGTTGTGCTCTACGGGTGTATAAGTACAGCACCCATGACAGTTAAGGTGATTTCATATAATCTATTCGTCAGTTTTCGATTAGGTAGTACTTCTATAGTCTATACAAACCATGTCGCATTTCAATCTGTAATCTCAAAACTATGGATAGATAGGTTATAGGAATCCGCAGCTAGTTGCAATACTCAATCTACTAAACATACCCACTGATATTTGATTCATCTGTTCCAATCACGGCATACAAACTTCCTCTATACAAAGTGAACTCGGTTATAACCACATTCCTACGCGTATGCAGTTCCTGAGCTAACCAGTACAACTATTTGTTTTAACCTGGAGTACTTCCAATAGAGCTGCAACTATTTTCCTCTAGTCGAGCTGGCCTGGAATGCTCCACACTGCGGGTTTGCCCGCTGTGTATTAAGTAGACTAACAAACTATCTAGATTGAAGCTTGATACATGGCAATATAATTAAACGTATTATTGGCTAAATAAAGGCTGTTGGAATACATGCTTTCGTGGACTAATCGTACAAAATATTTAAGTTGACGAATTTGTTTGTCTGAACGCCCTAATTTCAAATACTATTTTCTGATTTATAATACTGGTCAGATTTGAAAATACATTTTTAGTTGTTATTATATAATCCAGTATTTCATCCAGGTGTTTGAAGAAGTTCTCGGACGCGAGTGAAACCACTAGTAGGAGCCAGTTAAGATATTATTTTTCTTCATTATCTGATTGAAATTTTACCAATCGAACATTAACCCTCCACTATGGTGGTAAGGTTGAAAATCTATTGAAGAAATTTTCAAATTATTTGTATGTAGATGGATGTGCTGTCGTCTGTACATTGATTTCAAATTGGTGACGATGGTAAACTAAATAACTGAGTAAATATAATTCTTAAAAGTAAAACTTACATTGTAGAATCTCACGTTATTCCCTGGATGTTATAATTTTATATTACAGTAACACAATTATTTCAAGTTTTATTAGAAACCAGGACTGTAGTTTATACTGTAATAAGTTGATGTGTAATATTACCGATGTGATGGTGTTGACACGTGTCTGCAAACTGCATGATGCATTTAGCTTTAGAATATAGGTTTATTATAGTGGCTACATTGTTGATACTTATCTACTTTGTTGCCACTTAGGTTTACTATTTCGAATTCGCTACAAAATATTTATAGTATGATTGTGGAATTATGTCTGTTTAGTTCTCGTTATATGGAGTATAGAAGCAGTCAGTTTTTTTGTGTAGGGCATAATGTTACATTGCTGTTACATTCTCTGATCTTTACGTACTAATGTTCTGTTCGCTCTTTCTCTTTCTCTTTGATCTTCTTTAATTAATAAATTACTATTCTTGTTAGTCGGGTAAAAAAATACTTCTTCTTATGACTCACCTTTATAACAGTGCCCCATTCTCCAATAGTACTGAGCTCTCATTTTCGCCGGGAGCCGTTCTTTGAGGGCCATCTTCAAGTCTTCCAGCGCCGCCCGGGGCCTGTTGGAACGCAGCAGAATTTCCGAGCGAAGCCACAGCGATAAGGCTAGCGAGATGCCACCTTCGCTGATGGCGTCATCACCACCTGAAAAAGCAGTTCAGATTAAATGAACTTGTTCCTTCGTGTTTCAGATGGCTCGGTAAATTGGTGGGTCCTAAAATCCTGAAAATTACAACGCATTTTGTGCGCTTCATAAACACTTTTAGAAACTTTTTTTTTTTAAATAAGACAAGTAAAATACCCGCTCATATTGAGAACATACTTCTTTGGGAAGTCTTCGGGTATCCAAAACATCGTCTTCAACATCATAATTATCGACATACCCCTTAACCCTTTACCTCCACAGGTAAGGTCGAAACAAAAGGTCAAAGGACAAACCAATCAAAAAGAAAAGGTGCGTCAAGCAATTTACTTCTCAGCATTAAGACTGCTAGGAATAAGGTTACAAATAACATTGCCCCATTATCCGGCTGATCTATTTGACACGCTGCGCGCTGTTGAGAATGCCTCTGTGGTTGCTGTCTCTCCCTGCCCTAATTACTAAAGTCCCGGATGGATTAAACGTACCACTATTCTGATAGAATGAGGGTATAGGGTTAAATTTAAAACTAAAAAATAAATTTTGTAAGTGAATTTATTGATACTTTAGGCTGATAGATCACCACTTTTCGAACGTAAAACACAAAAGACAGCTCCAAAAACGCTGACGCTGAACCACGTCCTATGACAAGGGTTACAGGATCGGTCCAGCGTCATTCCATTGCATCAGTCTGGTCAGAATGATGGGAGAGTTATCGTGTAACTGGTAGATTGGCGGACTGATGGTCCAGAATAAACCATGTTTTTCGTCCGTCTCGAATCAGTTTGAGCCGGGCCAGACTGATTTAATGGAATGACGCCACACTGATCGTGTAACCCTTGTCTATGTATTTGGGAAGAAGTTGCGCAACAAACTGCCTAGCAACACAAGTCTGTCTGTTAGGTTTGAAGAACCATAATTATACAAACTTTAAAAATGCTTCGATGTTTCTTCCATAATTAAAAACAGTCTACAACTTAGCGGTAGGCTTTGCATTTTTCCTATAAACTAATTTTAAATTAACAACTTTGTGAAAGACAATTTTTTAGAGAAAATAAATTTAAACTTTCTAGAATAGGGCTTCAGTTTGAACAGTGGGGCTTTGGTTTCCAAGCCGGCGCCTCACCAGACACCTTATTAAAAAAAAGACTTGCTTCATTAGTCTTTGCACATTTTTTCAGCTTGACAATTCCAGTAAAAACGCTGGAAGGTGGTAATATGCAGCTCTGTTGAATTTCTTGTGTAATAGTACGATTTGCATTGCTAATGCTGGTTAAATATATTTTTTATGTGACTTGAAATTTAAATAACTTTAGAGAAAATTAGACGCAATTGAAATCATCGCCTTGCCTTTTACGACTATTTCAGGATATCTTAATTACATGGAGCGACTGCCTATCTGACCTCTTCAACTTAGTTACCTCGGCAACTCGATACCCCACGGCAAGGATTACGGCCAGTTTCACAGGTTCCAGATAAATTCTAGATAGCTATCTGACAGATTTTTTATGGCATGACCTGTTACACTGACAAAGCTATCTAAAATTTTATCTAGAACCTGTGAAAGTGGCCGTATATTTCAATTTAGCAATTAAAATCAAGTCATAAAACATAAGTCTTGAAGAAAAACAAATGCGTGGGACCTTTTTCTTAGAAGTGGTTTCATTTCACAAAGATTGAAAACATTTTGTTTTACGATGATCGAAACTGAATTATTACCCGCACGTCCAAAAGAAAATAAAACAAACAAATTTCTTTGAGTTCCTATAAATAGACTACATTCAAGAAATTTTATTATTCCTGCCGTGAGGTCGTGACCATGGGCTAGTTTACGTTATAAATATTAAATTAAGGGTACCGAAGTATATATTTATTTTTCCTCTTTTTGTTTCACTGGTTTGTAGGTTACGTTTCATTTGCAAGGCTTCGCATTTTCACTTTGATAAAATAAATATTAAGTACCTACTAGCTTCCGCCAACGGTTTTACGAGTAAAGAAAAAAATCGCCTATATGTTATTCTGTTACATGTATATAAAATCCGTCCAGCACTTGTTGAGTAAAAGAGTAACAAATATACATACATGCCCACAAATTGTCGCATTTATAAAATTAGTAAGATAGTAGCACAGAATAAAGATGTACCGGTAATGAAGCTAAGCCTTGTTGTCAAAATTATGATGTAGGGTAGTTATTTGGTAGTACTGACTTACTTAACTGTCAAACTTTAGTTCCTAAGGTCATTGGGCGAATTGGACCCGCTTTGCGAAAAGTGGCGGACATGAATGTAAATGGTCTTAATTTAAAGGGAATAATAAGACCTTTCATTATATATAAATATTGCATTCAAATTCCATGGAGAAGAATGTACAGGATCGTTTAAAAATATACGACGGTGGAAAGGCTATTTGGTTTAAGCGACATTTTGGGCGATATTGAGTTATATACATATTCGGAATCAGCAATTTTTTCTCCGTCGAATGATGCCGGATTCATTTAAATCTGAGCACTTTTTTGGCGCTTGAAACGTCTCTATTTTTGGGTGGTTTCCAAAGTGGCAGTGTATTATATGACGTCATTTTTGCATAATTTTTTTACTAATGTACTTGAACTATACAATGATTTAAAGAATCGAGACATAAATCAGTAGCCCTTTCTCAGATAAAAGATTCAATATCGATTAAAGCGTTTTTCTTGTTTCTATTTCATATTGACATGTGACTTAAATCATTTTTATTTCCATACATTTTCAACAAAATACGACGTGGAGTGTCGCTTCCGTCGCTTATTTTTTACCAATTGTAGTTAAGAAGTGACTTAAATCTTTTTTCCGTTCCCTGAAAAAAAGTGGCTTAGGGCAATTTGTATTAAGCGACATTTATCTTCTTAATTTAAGGTCCGTTTTATATGGTATAAGCATCAACACCTCGACGTTTTCAAATTCATTTAAATTAAGTTTACTCCGTTCCAATAGCTGAAGAGGTTTTGTTTTTATGATTTTTTTTCGGAAATTTTAAACTTTAAATGGCTCTCCTGTAAAGTTGCAAAAATGTCGCTTAAACCAAATAGCCTTTCCACCGTCGAATAAATAAATCAAAATGATTTTCAGAGGATTGTAATAGGTCACAACGATAGTTTTGCATGCTAACCGACTTCTCAAAAGAAGGATGATCTTATTTTTGATGTCCAGGATCCGTGAGAACTGGAAACCCTGAAAAAATCGAAGGGCAACTCTCGAAAATTGTAGGCACACATGGAGTAAAAATTTGACGTATCACACACAATAGCAGTTCAAAACCTTTTTTCTGTGCAAAGATCTCGCCAATATGAATTTAATCAGCCCAAACACGTAGTAATTGCTAACATGACCCGAGAACTTTGGACCTTACCTGCATGCAGAGACGGACAGAAATCAAGAGAACTCCTCATAGTTAATGTAGCAATTACTACGTGTTTTGGCTTATTAAATTCATATTGCGCAGATCTTTTGCACAAGAAAAACGGTGACTGCTATTGTAGTGATACGTCAAGTTTTTACTCCATGTGTGCCTCAACAACTTTTCGAGAGTTTTGCCTCGATTTTTCTAGCGCGTTTCCAGTTCATCATCGGTCCTGACATCAAAATTAAGATCATCCTTCTTTCTGAGCAAGTCGGTTTAGCATGCAAACTAGCGTTTGCTGAACCCTAACAATCTCTGAAATCATTTGATTATTATTCGACGGGTGGCAAAGGTATTTGGTTTAAGCCGACATTTTTTGCAACTTTAAGGAGAGCCATTTAAAAGTTTAAAATTTCCGAAAAAAATTCATATAACCAAAACCTCCTGTTCAGCTATTTTATTTTTTTTTTTTTATTTTTTTTTTTTTCTTTTTTAATTTGGATTTTTTAATTTTTTTATTGTTTTTTTTTTGTTTTTTGTTTTTTTTTTGTTTTTTTATTTGTTGTTTTTTTTTGTTTTTTTTTTTTTTTTTTTTTATTTTTTTTTTTTTTTTATTTTTTTTTTTTTTTTTGTTTGTTTTTTTTGTTTTTGTTTTTAAATTTTTTTTTTTTTTATTTGTTTATTTTTTTTTTTTTTTGTTTTTTTTTTTATGTTTTTTTTTTTTTTGTTTTTTTTTTTTTTTTTTTTTTTTAATTGTTTGTGGTTTTTGTTTTTTTTTTGTTGTTTTTTTTTTTTGTTTTTTTTGTTTGTTGTTTGTGTTTTTTTTTTTGTTTTTTTTGTTTGTTTTTTTTTTTTTTTTTTTTTTTTATTTTAGTTTAGTTGTTAATTTTTTTTTTTTTTTTTTTTTTTTGTTTTTTTTGTTTTTTTTGTTTTTTTTGTTTTTTTTATTTTTTTTTGTTTTTTTTTTGGTTTTAGTTTTTTTTTTTTGTTTTGTTTTTTTTTTTTGTTTTTTTTTTGTTTTTTTTTATTTTTTTTTTTTTTTTTTTTTATTTTTTTTTTTTTTTTTTAGTTTTTTTTGTGTTTTTTTTTTTTTTTTTTAACATTTTTTTTAATTTTTTTTTTTTTTTTATTTTTGATTTTTTTTTTTTTTATTTTTTTTTTTTGTTTTTTTTTTTTTTTTTTTTTTTTTTTTTTTTTTTTTTTTAGTTTTTTTTTTTTATTTTTTGTTTTTTTTTTTTTGTTTTTTTTTGGAGGAAACGGAGTAAACTTAATTTAAATGAATTTGAAAACGTCGAGGTGTTGATGCTTATACCATATAAAACGGACCTTAAATTAAGAAGATAAATGTCGCTTAATACAAATTGCCCTAAGCCACTTTTTTTCAGGAACGGAAAAAAGATTTAAGTCACTTCTTAACTACAATTGGTAAAAAATAAAGCGACGGAAGCGACACTCCACGTCGTATTTTGTTGAAAATGTATGGAAATAAAAATGATTTAAGTCACATGTCAATATGAAATAGAAACAAGAAAAACGCTTTAATCGATATTGAATCTTTTATCTGAGAAAGGGCTACTGATTTATGTCTCGATCTTTAAATCATTGTATAGTTCAAGTACATTAGTAAAAAAATTATGCAAAAATGACGTCATATAATCACTGCCACTTTGGAAACCACCCAAAAATAAGAGACGTTTCAAGCGCCAAAAAAGTGCTCAGATTTAAATGAATCCGGCATCATTCGACGGAGAAAAAATTGCTGATTCCGAATATGTATATAACTCAATATCGCC
The DNA here is from genome assembly GCA_002382865.2 of Heliothis virescens. Taxonomy (NCBI): domain Eukaryota; kingdom Metazoa; phylum Arthropoda; class Insecta; order Lepidoptera; family Noctuidae; genus Heliothis; species Heliothis virescens. The sequence goes on from NWSH02000323.1 coordinate 1,287,361, forward strand.
CAAAATGTCGCTTAAACCAAATAGCCTTTCCACCGTCGTATATTTTTAAACGATCCTGTACATTCTTCTCCATGGAATTTGAATGCAATATTTATATATAATGAAAGGTCTTATTATTCCCTTTAAATTAAGACCATTTACATTCATGTCCGCCACTTTTCGCAAAGCGGGTCCAATTCGCCCAATGACCTTAGGAACTAAAGTTTGACAGTTAAGTAAGTCAGTACTACCAAATAACTACCCTACATCATAATTTTGACAACAAGGCTTAGCTTCATTACCGGTACATCTTTTATCTGTGCTACTATCTTACTAATTTTATAAATGCGACAATTTGTGGCATGTATGTATATTTGTTACTCTTTTACTCAACAAGTGCTGGACGGATTTTATATACATGTAACAGAATAACATATAGGCGATTTTTTTTCTTTACTCGTAAAACCGTTGGCGGAAGCTAGTAGGTACTTAATATTTATTTTATCAAAGTGAAAATGCGAAGCCTTGCAAATGAAACGTAACCTACAAACCAGTGAAACAAAAAGAGGAAAAATAAATATATACTTCGGTACCCTTAATTTAATATTTAATAACGTAAACTAGCCCATGGTCACGACCTCCAGGCAGGAATAATAAAAATTTCTTGAATGTAGTCTATTTATAGGAACTCAAAGAAATTTGTTTGTTTTATTTTCTTTTGGACGTGCGGGAATAATTCAGTTTCGATCATCGTAAAACAAAATGTTTTCAATCTTTGTGAAATGAAACCACTTTCTAAGAAAAAGGTCCCACGCATTTGTTTTTCTTCAAGACTTATGTTTATGACTTGATTTTAATTGCTAAATTGAAATATACGGCCACTTTCACAGGTTCTAGATAAAATTTAGATAGCTTTGTCAGTGTAAACAGGTCATGCCAATAAAAAATCTGTCAGATAGCTATCTAGAATTTTATCTGGAACCTGTGAAAACTGGCCGTAATCCTTGCCGTGGGGTATCGAGTTGCCGAGGTAACTAAGTTGAAGAGGTCAGATAGGCAGTCGCTCCATGTAATTAAGATATCCTGAAATAGTCGTAAAAGGCAAGGCGATGATTTCATTGCGTCTAATTTTCTCTAAAGTTATTTAAATTTCAAGTCACATAAAAAATATATTTAACCAGCATTAGCAATGCAAATCGTTCTATTACACAAGAAATTCAACAGAGCTGCATATTACCACCTTCCAGCGTTTTTACTGGAATTGTCAAGCTGAAAAAATGTGCAAAGACTAATGAAGCAAGTCTTTTTTAATAAAGGTGTCTGGTGAGGCGCCGGCTTGGAAACCAAAGCCCCACTGTTCAAACTGAAGCCCTATTCTAGAAAGTTTAAATTTATTTTCTCTAAAAAATTGTCTTTCAAAAACAAAGTTGTTAATTTAAAATTAGTTTATAGGAAAAATGCAAAGCCTACCGCTAAGTTGTAGACTGTTTTTAATTATGGAAGAACATCGAAGCATTTTTAAAGTTTGTATAATTATGGTTCTTCAAACCTAACAGACAGACTTGTGTTGCTAGGCAGTTTGTTGCGCAACTTCTTCCCAAATACATAGACAAGGGTTACACGATCAGTGTGGCGTCATTCCATTAAATCAGTCTGGCCGCGGCTCAAACTGATTCGAGACGGACGAAAAACATGGTTTATTCTGGACCATCAGTCCGCCAATCTACCAGTTACACGATAACTCTCCCATCATTCTGACCAGACTGATGCAATGGAATGACGCTGGACCGATCCTGTACCCTGTCATAGGACGTGGTTCAGCGTCAGCGTTTTGGAGCTGTCTTTTGTGTTTTACGTTCGAAAAGTGGTGATCTATCAGCCTAAAGTATCAATAAATTCACTTACAAAATTTATTTTTTAGTTTTAAATTTAACCCTATACCCTCATTCTATCAGAATAGTGGTACGTTTAATCCATCCGGGACTTTAGTAATTAGGGCAGGAGAGACAGCAACCACAAGAGGCATTCTCAACAGCGCGCAGCGTGTCAAATAGATCAGCCGGATAATGGGCAATGTTATTTGTAACCTTATTCCTAGCAGTCTTAATGCTGAGAAGTAAATTGCTTGACGCACCTTTTCTTTTTGATTGTTTGTCCTTTGACCTTTGTTTCGACCTTACCTGTGGAGGTAAAGGGTTAGGGGTATGTCGATAATTATGATGTTGAAGACGATGTTTGGATACCCGAAGACTTCCCAAAGAAGTATGTTCTCAATATGAGCG
>NWSH02000323.1:1289646-1310368 GCA_002382865.2 Heliothis virescens
ATAATAATCAAATGATTTCAGAGGATTGTATAGGTCACAACGCTAGTTTGCATTGCTAACCGACTTCTCAAAAGAAGGATGATCTTAATTTTGATGTCCAGGATCCGATGATGAACTGGAAACCCTGAAAAATCGAGGGCAACTCTCGAAAATTGTAGGCACACATGGAGTAAAAACTTGACGTATCACACAATAGCAGTCAAACCTTTTTCTGTGCAAAGATCTCGCCAATACGAATTTAATAAGCCCAAACACGTAGTAATTGCTACATACCTATGAGGAGTTCTCTTGACTTTCTGTCGTCTCCATCATCAGGTAAGGTCCAAAGTTCTCGGTCATGTAGACTCACTCGATTTACCGACGAATATCAAGTTTTTACTTGGTGCATGCCTACAATTTTCGAGAGTTGCCCTCGACTTCTCAGAGTTTCCATCATCAGATCCTGGCCGGATGATAATGTGGCTAATCGGTGTGTATTCTCTTACATAATAAAGAGAGAATTTTTCAAATCGACCCAATTCTGACAGTGGTGATCCTCATTGATATAGGGATTATAACTGGTGTTTACACTTGATTTTCTCGAGATTCCCGGGCCTCACATTGATGCGGCTAATTCCATAGTAAATCAGAGCCTTAGGTCATTATATCGTGCTATATTTCGTTTCTGTCCGCCGTGGGTATAGTTTCCATACAAAGGTGCCCGGTGACCTTTGGCCAAATGCTAGCTGGCGCGGTAGCTGACGCGACAGTCAGTACTGGCAGCACTGGTAAAGGTACATAAATGCTCGCCAATGCGCATACGTGTGTGAGTGTGACGTTACGAACTTCAGTAGGTAGCTTTCCAACTGTTCTACATAATATACTGTGATAGTAAGTAGTATGCGAGTGAATCATGATTAAAACAAGTAAACTACGAACTTTGGCTCATACCCTAATGGGAGGCTTTTCAGTTTTTACTGGTAATACCCATTGTATTCCAAAATACAAAGAGGATTATAAGATGATTCCACTATCGAATAATGGAAAATGGAAATTTTATTCAGAATATTAAACGGAAAAGAGGAAAAGTATTTTCAAAATAATTATAATGAAAATATTTCTTTTATGTTCAGTTTTTAATAATATTCAACAAAATAAATCAGAATTCATATTGTTTCAAGGAACTACGCGCCCGTTTTACATATTTTTAGATTTTCATTAGTAGGAATTACAGAACAGAAAATTCTCTGTTCTATGGTAATAGCACCACTCTAACGAAATTCAAAGCTTCATGCTTTGAATTTCGTCAGAGTGGTAAAACCAATTTTGATAAAACACTTTAAGTTTCTGACCTACCTGGATTAGGTTTATTTTACAAGATTGTGTGAAGGGTATGCTTTGGCCAGAAGCCCCAAGTCTCGTCTTGTCCTGGTCTGCATGATTAATCATCATCTGCCTAGCCTAATACCTTAAAAATATACTCATCTTTCTAGCTCCTGATTGCCGTAAGGACTGCTGGTTTATTTATGATACTGCCGCAAACCAATTTAACCATCAAACAAATAAATAAAATAAATGAATCTTGCGATCTCTAGTCCTGTTTAGCTGTAACATAGCCACGAGACTACCTATGTCATTATCAGGTATATTGCTGGAAAGTTTGTTCATCACCGTTGCTTCTTTCTAGCCAGAAAAATGGATCACGGCGAAGGAGAGGGTACTAACTATCCAAACGTAATTGAAGTGAAAACGTTCTAATTTAATTCGCCTGATTTCAACCTACGTATTTAACTTTGATGAAACTAGCTGCCCAAGACAGGGATAGTTGGCGATCACTACGAACATACGTTCAACAATGGATGGCAATAGGCTGGTATGATGATGATGATCATTTGACTTTTAATTAGACCTGGAGTATAAAGGGTGGTAAAGACGTGAGAATATCAAACTACCTGAATCTGTTAATTTTCTAAAAAAACTAGATTTCGCACAGTGGTTCCACCCGCGTCCCGTAGGAATTACTCTGCGCACCCGGATAAAAAGCCTATAGCCTTCCTCGATAAATGGGCTATCTAACACTGAAAGATTTTTTTAAATCAGACACGTAGTTCCTGAGATTAGCGCGTTCAACCAAACAATCAAACAAATTCTTCAGCTTTATAATACTTATCGGATTGGTAATTTGACAGATGCGGGTAGGTTGATCTGCTGTCTGTTTTATAAGCCTTACCTGTCATTGGAGCTCTAAGCACAGCCTGACTGGCTAGCGCCAAGGCTTTGTCCAGGTCTCCATCGTCCATCGCCTTTTGAGCTGCTAACCTTCGGTCTCGCGACACCTGGGCATCCTTCCCACGGTGCAGCGGCTGGATTCTCGATAGCACCTCGTTGAGAGCATCCATTATCTGGAATTGAGGAGCAGTTGTGGTAAAGAAGCTGATTTATACTAGCTTCCAGTATACCAGCGGTTTCATCCGTGGAAACTACAGTAGTAAAACTGGCTATCAGATATTCTAGCTTCTGTACCCGTAACGACTGCCGAAGTTGTTCAAATTACAGCCGGGACCCACCAGTTTATCGCGTCTTCCGAAACACGGACTCGTCAAGACGAAAAGGACGTCTATTCATGGACTGACCGTGCCAAGCGTTTGCCATCAGAGGTCATCAGGAGGATTGGAGAAACCTCTAACACTAGGGCTTATTAGGAGATATAAGGTCATGGCACATTGTACCGGCACGGTCACGGCACAGCAAATAACGTGTCATTTAAATTTGAACATTAAATTGTATGACGTATGATAACACAATATAACACATAACGTCAATACAAAAAAGCCAACGGTGGGCTGTCAGCGCGCGGTTTCCTATCTAACAACTTACGTTGTTATGAAATATGTCATACGTTATACAATTTAATGTTAAATGACACGTTATTTGCTGTGCCGTGACCGTGCCGGTACAATGTGCCATGACCTTAAACCTGCAGCTTACTCGACAAGAAGATGGTACACAAACACACTTTGCTTGTTATATTTATTTATCAGAAGTTATTACAGAGGAAGCTTCGAATTTTCGCATTTTATCGATATAATACTTGTGAAAACATGGAAGTTTAGTCGTTAACAATACGAATGCATATTGCTGAAGACGTCAGATACTCACAAGCATCCGATGTGCTTGTTAAAAGTTAAATTCAAGGGAAAATTGAAAGTCAATGTGATTTTATAACTAAACACTATTATATTCTTTGCAAAATCTTTACACGGAAACGGCTGAATAAATTTTTATTAAACTTGACTTATACATCTACAAGCTAATTTTTATCCTGGTGCGAATAGTACCTAGTTCCTTCTCCACACGTAATCCTTTAGCCACAATAACCAACAGACGTAAATACAAACAAACGAACAAGAAAAACTCAAACAATGTTTTTAAACTTTCGCGACTTGAACAGGTACACATCTTTTAGATAATCAACGGGGTTTATTCACGACTAGCTTCCGCCAGCGGTTTCACCCTCTCTTCCGTGGGAACTACTGCGCGCACCCGGATAAAAAGCCTAATAATAATAGCCTATAACCTTCCTCGATAAATGGGCTATCTAACACTGAAAGAATTTTTCAAATGGGACCAGTAGTTCCTGAGATTAGCGCGTTCAAACAAACAAACTCTTCAGCTTTATAATATTAGTATAGATGAAACAATTTCATTGCTAGTAAGACCCGTTGATTATCTAAAAGATAACTCAAACAATACAATAAAATTATGTTAGAACCAGTTGCGTCACAAATGCACTACCACTCGCGCCGCAGCGTCGCTCGATGCACCACACGTATGAAATAATGGCGCCCAACAGGCCACCGAATAGAAAATACATAAATGTCACGAACAATAATAGAAAACGATTTTATTTATTATTTATCTAACTTGTGGAGGAAAGTTCACAATTGTTACCTACTTCGAGGTGACCTGTAACTTTGAAACTTGGACTGGCTGTGTTATACTTATCGGTTTTCTAAGTTAGTAAGAAAATTGATGTGATATGACTAAAGGTTAAAAGGTATTTAAAAATAATGATAGCATCAATAAGTTTATAAAAACGGGTGTTAATAAAAAAAACCGGGCAAGTGTGAGTCGGACTCATGCACCAGTATACCAATATTTACTAATCGGCCAAAAATCACGTTTGTTGTATGCTTCTTATGTGAGTCCCTTAAACTATTTAGTTTGTTATAGTTTTTTATACACTATCCACGAGAACAAGTATCCTGACTACAGCCTGATGACAGACGGACCGAAGGACAGCAAAGTCTTAGTAACAGGGTCCCGTTTTCTCTTCGGCTATCGAAACCTAAAAACCATAAAAACATCTCATATTTGAAATATGAGATGTTTTTATGGTTTTTATAAATATTATATTTCATAATTAACACCACGCTATTGGATAAAACATATTTTTATGCTCTCCCTTCAAACTAAGACATGAATGCATGTACTGAAACAAAGGAACCATAATACAAAGGTATCATGAAAGGTAACATAAAAACAATGGAAGCTCCATCACAGGTTCAAATTTCAAAAACAAGCTTACAAAATGAATCCCCTTTCTCAAGAAACCCATTATCAGTGTATTAGTGCTTGATAATCTTAGTTCTTAGACAAACAATGCAAGATTTACAAAGCCAGCCATTAGCTTTAAGAGACTTCTGACAGCATATCAGCACTCATTATCAGACCTTTGATTGACATATTTTCTTTGTTAATACACATAGGTATATACTTAGAACTTCCATGTCTGTTTGTTAATTTGTACCATAAATGATCCAAAAATACTTAACCGATTTGAAAACTCTTCCACTGTTGGGAAGCTACACTATCTTCGAGTGATATCAATACTAATCTATACTAATATTATAAAGCTGAAGAGTTTGTTTGTTTGTTTGTTTGAACGCGCTAATCTCAGGAACAACTGGTCCGATTTGAAAAATTCTTTTAGTGTTAGATATCTCATTTATCGAGGAACGATATAGGCTACTTTTTATCCGGGTGCGCCGATTCGTTCCCACGGGACGCGGCTGAAACCGCTGGCAGAAGCTAGTAGGTTATATTTTGTCTGGGTATGGGTAAAAAATTTACCGGGACGCGAATGAAACTGTAGGAAACAGCTAGAAGTATGACAAAGAGGAAGAGTTTGTTTGTTTGTACCCTAAAGGCCCCGAACCTAGAAAACCGATTTGAAAAACCTTCCACTGTTGGGCAGCTACACTACCCCACGTGACATAGGATATATTTTATGTAGGTACAGTAGAAGATTCCTAGGACGTGGCTAAAACAGCGGGAAACAACGAGTGGTGGACAAAAAGAAATAAAGTAAAGGAAACAATGGTTCGTCTCATCGATTCGCAGGCATTAGGCAGTCTATGGCTTTAAAATGCTACTGCTCTTGACCCGATTGTCGTTCTAGCGCAGTCTTCCAACCCAGCGACACTTACAACTAACAAGCATAAGTGACAACACATCATCGTTGTATTTTCTACCTTGTGCTTATAACACTAAGGTTGAATTTCAAATGTAATGTAAATAACTTTGGATGTTTTAAGTTTGTTTTAAAAAGCAGGTGGTGGTACCGAACCCGGGTGTTTTCGAAATACATATCCGTATTTATGTTACTGAGAGAGTCGTAAAAGAAAAGTGCAACGGTAGCCACAACAACTATTGTTTACGGATATGAAGCGAGGAAATTTTGAATATTTTGGTCTTTATTTTGAGCCTGAAATTCGCTAATGTAGGTACTTAATATTCTACGTTATTATCGAATTAAAATACCTTTATGTTCTGCTAGGCTATAGCGAATATTTACCAGATGTCTATACTAATATTCTAAAGCGGATGAGTTTATTTGGGCGTACTAATCTCAAGAACCAATGGTCTGATTTGAAAAATTCTTTCAGCATTAGATTGCACAAAAGGTAGCTTGTGGCCTGTCTCGATGGCCACAAGCTAAAGAACAGGCAGAAGCAGAATAGATGAAAATTATTTCGCAATAAATTACTTTCATTCAGTACACAATAAGGAGAAGATGCATCTTGCAAACCTTTGAAAGAATATATTGCAGTTTCCTACAAAAGAAAACGCAAAACGGTGCCTATAAGTGTCTTTGGAAGTTACCCTATCGGCAGTTACCAACTGCAGCTGTTGCAGCAATTGTTAGAAACCGGCCAGTCATGGGGCCGTTTCAATTTAAAATAGGACCTTAAAGTTACACTCTTCTAATAAACAAAATAGCCAAAAAATCATAAATTCGCATATTTAAAAAACAAAAGACGCCAGTCTCCTTTAAAGAAATGTCACATCGCATAGGCACAATAGCAACGCAAAAACCCTCACCGTTTTATTCTCCAGTACTGCAGCCACCTTCTTCCCATCTTCAACGGCTTCAAACTTCTCCAGCCAACCTTCACCCTCAGCCATGGCGACCAGCTCCTCCCCCAGACCCTTGAAGAACCCCTTTGAGTTGGAACAGAGTGTCACGTTGCTGCACGCTGCAGCATACCCAGGGTCTGTCTCCTCATAGATGCGCGGCATTGTGAACCCTGGAATATGGGGCATAAGGTCGATTTTAGTTCGAAGTGTTTGTGTGAGTTATGACGTCTTGATGTTGAGAAGAAGTTTGGTGATGCTAATGTGGTTTGTTATACAAATACTTCCTCATGGGAATGTCATGAGAACATATTTACTTTGATGGTCCTACTAGATACATTTCGAGAACCAAGTTTACTGCACAGTTACAGATAAAAAATAGCCTACGTTCTTTTTCAGGGCCTCTAGAGTCCAGACTATCTTTGTAGGTACCTACCAAATTTAATTTAAATACATTTGGTGTATTTAACATATAATATTTAATGAGGATTAACATATTTAAAAGTTAGTTAATATTGTTATAACCAATGTTGTAAAATATCCACTACTAATACACCCTGAAAAATGTTCGAGCAAATGCAAATATATCGACTTCATGAACGATGCAGACACGCAGACAAACATTCTTCAATTAAGTCAATAAGCTCTGATTGATAGGAAATGGACAGAATCGCCATCTCGCTGGTGAGATACCATTTATATTCAATTAAATCTATATCTATACTAATATTATAAAGAGGAAAACTTTGTTTGTTTGTTTGTTTGTTTGGTTGTAATGAATAGGCTCAAAAACTACTGTACCGATTTAAAAAATTATTTTACCATTCGAAAGCTACATTATCCACGAGTAACATAGGCTATATTTTATCCGGGTACGGGCAGTAATTCCCACGGGATGCGAGTGAAACCGCGGGAAAACGGCTAGTACTTAATAAAATGATATATCCCATATTACTATAGAGTAAAAGAAATGTTAGTATTAAAACGTTTACTGCTGCACAAAGGCTCCTTCAAGTTGGGGCCTGGGTGGAATTCCTTATATTCACATGTGTTATTTTTCACATTTTAACTAGCTATATAGTCAGATACAAAAGGTAGCACCAGACATGTTTGTTATAGCACTAGTCCATAATAAAGGATCTCATACATGGCCAGTTTCAGAGAAAGAAAGAAAGAAAAGAAAGAAAGAAAATACATTTAATTGCGTAATTGAGGACGCATACTTAAATACATAACAGAGGTTGCAGATAAACATATACATCTGACATCATGCCACATAAAAGTAGTCAAAATTAAAAATATTTCTATCTGTCAGATAGCTATCTAGAACTTTGTCTGGAACCCGTGAAAAGTCAAAATCATTTATTGAAAGTAGGCTAATGAGATTAGCACTTTTTCACAATTCTAATTTACAAAGGACAGCACCCCAAAAGCGCCCCCCTTTCACCACTTCCTAGTGTTATGGTTGGAAAGAAGAAGTGGTGATGAACAGAAACATTGACTTTACACTGAAGATATATATCTCTCAGAGTTTCCGAGATAACTCCATCACGTTCCAATAACAATAGAATGATGAAGACAGATAAAATAACGATTCGATAGTCTGAGTCTATAATTAGAGCTGGACGAAACTGACAAATGTCAGCGCGATGCACGCTTGGCAAAAAGATAAATACAATACAAATACCTAATGCAATCATTGATTTGTCTAGCCTTTTCCCAACTATATTTGAGTCGACTTCCAGTCCTGATGCAACTGAGCAGCAGTATTTTACATAGAACGACTACTTATCTGATCTCTTCAACCCATTTACCCGGGTGATCCGATATCCTTTGGTAAGACTGGTTGTCAGACTTTCCGGCTTAAGAGTAGGGACTGCCAAAGATGCTACTGACAGCCAATACCCAAAAACATATGTCTTTCGAAGAACAGAGGAACTCGTTATGACATAGATGGTCTCTCATCCACGGTCCGACCGCGTTAATCATTGTTTGACCTTACAATCGATGGATATAGGTATAACTATACACTAAAACCTTCCTCAAGAATTGTTCTATATATTGTTGAAAGCCGAATGAAAATCCGTTCAGTATTTTTCGAGTAAATCGCGAACAGACAGACAGACAAACCGACGCGGCGGGGGTCTTTGTTTTATAATAAGTATAGACATACACACGCATTATTACTTTAACAGCTCGAATATGAAATTCTTGTGAAAACATTTTCCCAGTTAAAATCGGAGGATTAACTAAACTATTGTATTACTTCTAACAATGTTACTGAACAAATAATTCTTATTTTGGATTCATTCCAATACTTTTCATTGACACTTTCGTAGTTTTAATGACAATTAGTATGGTAGACAAAGTAGTGAATTGCAGCAGAAATATAGCAGAAACTTGGACTTCACCGAGCGGTTTTTGGCGGAAAATCTGACCGGAAAATCCTCAATTCTGAATAGACAGTTTAGCGAACATACTGGAATTGTGATAGATATAGTTCTTGTCAAACCTAATACCGGTTCACGAGTAATGTACCTGGGAGGGCACACAGAAGCAGTCGTTGTTACAATACCACGACAGAGACCGTCAGGCGGATTTAAGAAAACTTTGACACTAGGGTTGTTAGGTGATTAAACCTGCAGCTCACTCGATATTAAGAAGAAGACTAGTAATATGCAAGCTAAGGTATGCGAATGTCTGCCGGGGTTGCGGGTTGTTCGAAAGAGTTCCCGCGGCCCTTGCACACAAAAGGCTCCCGAAGGAACACGGTGGGTTTTAGTCAGTAAAAGTCTGACACTCCCTCACGATGTCGCCCACAGCGGGAAGCGGTATGCGAATGTGGCTTACCACTTACGCATCTACATGGTTTCTGCAAAGCGACTCGCACGATGTTCTGAAGCGCCATTAAGTTTGGCACGACGTATACCAGTCATTATAGTAGGTACAGCATAATAAATGGGGCAGATTGGTTAACGATGGGCACCAGTCACCGAGCCGGCTGCCAATGCAAACACACACGAATAATAGCCGTGTATGTACAGACGACAACACATGAAGTTACCACAATCTGTCAAATTTCTGCAATTGATTTCCTACCTTATCACAATTAGTGGTAGGTTAATGTTTGATTAGTAAATTTGACAGATTCGGGTACCGTGACCTACTGTTGTCTGTACATTGCACACACATGCGTATTATTTTGACTCACGCATTTGAAGATTTGGGGAAAATCTCGCCTTAAACTCAGTTTTGAAAATGATGGTAGGTCAATCTGACAGACATATCTCATAAGTAGTAAAGTAATTATTAACAATCGCGAATATTTCTAAATTATACCATGGAAATTTCAAATTTCAGTGGATAACTATCAATATTCATGTTTTTCAATAAATCAAATACCTTTATAATTTTATAGAGGTAATTAAAATTAAATACCAATATAAATACGCATCAAATAAATGTTTTTTCACCAAATACACATAGAACATAATCATTAAAGTAGTTATCGAATTATAAGACACAAAAAAATGTTATTCAACACAACAAGAGTATTATATGTAAAAAGGCCCATGTTTTTGGAAAATGGATAAGAATGATAATAATATAGTATTTTGTTACCTTATTGAAACCGGCGCACGCGCCTCTCGGCCGATGCGCGCGAAACGTAGCTAAAATTACATTGGTGCTTGTAACTCTATCGAGACGAATGTTCTATTTTCGAGTTCGAGCGTCAGCGCCATCTGTCGGAGAACACTGATACTTCAGACGATTGTAATCGATGGATGAAAGTAATATTCTTGTTTAATGTAACCACAGTATAATAAAATATATCTCTTAACTAATTAATTAAAGTTGGTAAGGACGGTTGAAATTAAATCTCTGAATATTGTTTCACGTTACAAACAGTAGTTATTTGTTATTATTGTAATCACTAACGAATTGGATCTTGTTATCTGAATAATGAATAAAAAAAAACTAAACAAACAAACTATAATAAAACTTCCCTTCTGATGCAGGCGGCTATCGCAATGATGCCTTACATAATAGGAATAGTGTCTCCTCTAAGCATACTTTTACTTATCTTATGTTTTTCATACGCATTTCGCTTTAAGCCGGTTACTGGCCACGGTGGCTGTTCTCATATAAGGAGACCAGCCAGCTGCGCGGGACATATTATAGTGCACAAGCATTTGCAGACACAGGTGCACTCCCTATTTTCTCATACTCTAGCCCGATGGGGCGAAAATCTGACAAGACCGAGCGACCACTTTGTGAAAGTTTTTAGAAGTAGTTTGCAATGTAAAAGTTTTTCAAACCCACAAAGCGAAATCAATCTCTTTTAGGTCATAAAGAGAAAATAACGTAGCAGTGGTGCGGCTTTACATCATGAGTCGCTTTTTCAGTTAAAAAGTTAAACTTATTTAGGTACGTTTTTAACCTTTGAACAACGATACCGTAAAGTTAGAACCCCATAATCTAACTTATATGAGTTAAAGCGACAAAAGAATGTAGCTATAGCAACTTACACCATCAACGATACAACTGATAGTGAAACCGTGAAACTTTGCACTCCGGAATATTTAAAAAAAAAAGCACCATAGAAACAAAACCAGAGAGAAGTAAAGGTCCAAAGTATCACCAGCCGGGAGTGGTGACTGTGGAAACATAGAGGACCATGAAGGGGACGGTATTCCTCGTGCAGCAGGACTGCATGCGATACCTGTCGCTGGGCAAACGGTGTCGCGGAAATAAACCAGGTCACGCACGCTGCCAGTGCGTCCGTACTCTGAGTCAACACCATAGCTGACTTTGGAGGACCTCCGTAGTTTTCGGAAACTATATTTGCCTTAAGATGGAGAAATTCTGACGAAGAAATTCACGAGTGTGGCTGAAAATGGATTTTGAAAGTCGTCGTTACATTCTCCTTGGGTTAAAAAGAGAAATTTATTTGCAGATTTACATCATCAACAACTGATAATGAAACTGTTAAACTATGCACTCCGGAATATTTTGAAAAAAAAAAATCAAATAAAAGAAACCAGAGTAAGTGTCTACCAGCATTTTAAACATGTTCTGAGACAAAAATGCCGTGACATTCTCTTTCGGTTTAAAAGAGATTCTTATTTGGGATTTAACATCATCAACGGTACAACCGATAATGATAGGTACTATGAAAATAACACCGCAAAATCTAACACATACGACTTAAAGCGACAAAAGAATGTAGCTATAGCAACTTACACCATCAACGCTACAACTGATAGTGAAACCGTGAAACTTTGCACTCCGGAATATTTTGAAACTTGGAAAGAAAGGTCCGTCCTTGTCTGAATTACAAACTTTGACCCAAAAATAAAAAATCTATAGACAAATAAAAGAAAAGGCTAATAGAGCCACAAAGAAGGAAAACACAGGTGCGTTGAGGTATTTAATTACCGTGTTTACCATGCTCGGGAGCGAGTCAGGGTGGAGTGCCGTCGCCACCTTTTGCGAGGCCGTGATGCTCGCAAAGGAGGCGGCGGAAAGGGAGAGAGAGGCTGCCTCCTCTCTCCCTTCTCGCAGCAGACGCACTGGGCGTCGTAAGATGGCTGACTTTCGGCCACCATAGGGCGCGGCCTGCGGACGACGGACTCGGGGCGTCTTGTCGTCCGACCAGCAGCAGGCGTCGAGGCGGCAGCGTCGTGTTCCGCGCGCGCCTCATAGTGAAGTCCTGCGGCCAGGGTGACGGCCGCAGTGGATGACGGGGCCTGCCTGACCATGTGGCGGGCCAATACCCGTCAGGGGGTAGGATGAATGCTTCGGCGATATCCGCCCCTCCGACACATGGGTGCATGAGGAACACGGGTTGGTTTTTAGTCAGTAAGAGTCTGACAGTCCCCTTCGCCCTTCCCCAAGGGCGAAGGGTCTCCATGAGGACTTTCCAACCCGATATCAAAAAAAAAATTAGGTATTTAATTACCACGAATGATAAGTTCACTCCATATGTTTTAAATTACCTTAGGTAAACTATAAAAAAAAAACATTTTTTATTAGAAAAATCCAGCTACCAGTCCAAGCTTTTACCTTAATCTGTAAACATTGCAGGTTCCGTGGCGTCTACGAAAGATTCTGGTCCAAGAAAGTGTCTACCAGCATTTTAAACATGTTCTGAGACAAAAATGCCGTGACATTCTCTTTCGGTAAACCGAGATTTAGAAAGAGATTCTTATTTGGGGTTTTACATCATCAACGGTACAACCGACAATGACACTATAAAACTAGACACCGCAAAATCTAACACGTACGACTTAAAACGACAAAAGAATGTAGCTACAGCAACTTATACCATCAACGCTACAACTGATAGTGAAACCGTGAAACTTTGCACTCCGGAATATTTTGAAAAAAACACCAAAGAAACAAAACCAGAGGGAAATAAAGGTCCAAAGTATAAGATATCGCCAACCGGGAGTGGTGACTGTGGAAACATAGAGGGTCATGAAGGAGATGGTATTCCTCGTGCAGCAGGACCGCATGCGATACCTGTCGCTGGGCAAACGGTGTCGCGAAGATAAACCAAGTTACGCACGCTACCAATGTGCCTGTGCTCTGAGTCAACTCCACAGCTGACTTTGGAGGACCTCCGTAGTTTTCGGAAGCTGTATTTACCTCATGATGGAGAAATTCTTACATTTTCTTTGAGATAAAAAAAAGCTGTTTAATGGGTTCACATCATCAACAACTGATATTTAAACCGTTAAACTATGCACTCCGGAATATTTTGAAACAAACAATAAGGAAACAAAAACTGGCCAAGTGCGAGTTGGACTCGCGCGCGAAGGGTTCCGTACCAAGCTGTAGTTCCACGCTTGAGTAACAGATGGCGTTGTATTCAAATTGCACTGTCTTTATAATTTATTGTATGGGGACCCCCCTTAATATATATTTTTTTTTAATTTTCAGTATTTGTTGTTATAGCGGCAACGAAAATACATCATTTGTGAAAATTTCAGCTTTCTAGCTATCACGGTTAATGAGATACAGCGTGGAGACAGACAGACAGACAGACAGACAGACAGACAGACAGACAACGAAGTCTTAGTAATAGGGTTCCGTTTTTACCCTTTGGGTACGGAACCCTAAAAACCAGACGGAAAGAAGGGTCCGTCACCTTGTCTGAATTACAAACTTTGGCCCAAAAATAAAAAAAAAATATAGATAAATTAAAAAAAAAATGCTAATAGAGCCACAAAGAAGGAAAACAGGTGCTTTGAGGTATTTAATTAGCACGAATGAGAAGTTCAGTCCATATATCTAAAATTACCTTAGGTAAACCATAAAAAAAACAGGTCCAAGAAAGTGTCTACCAGCATTTTAAACATGTTCTGAGACAAAAATGCCGTGACATTCTCTTTCGGTTCAAAAGAGATTCTTATTTGGGGTTTTACATCATCAACGGTACAACCGATAATATAATGATACTATAAAACTAGACACCGCAAAATCTAACACATACGACTTAAAGCGACAAAAGAATGTAGCTATATCAACTTACACCATCAACGCTACAACTAATAGTGAAACCGTGAAACTTTGCACTCCGGAATATTTTGAAAAAAAAACACCAAAGAAACAAAACCAGAGGGAAATAAAGGTCCAAAGTACAAGATATCACCGACCGGGAGTGGTGACTGTGGAATAATACAGGATCATGAAGGAAATGGTATTCCTCGTGCAGCAGGACTATATGCGATACCTGTCGCTGGGCAAACGGACAGCCGGTGTCGCGGAAATAAACCAGGTCACGCACGCTGCCAGTGTGCCTGTGCTCTGAGTCAACTCCACAGCTGACTTTTGAGGACCTCCGTAGTTTTCGGAAGCTGTATTTGCCTCATGATGGAGAAATTATGATGAAGAAATCGAAACAACGGCAGAATATTCCTGATAGACCCCGTTTAGCCGACAGGGGAGAGAGCCGGGAGTATTTACTGTGGAAAAGTACGTATGTACCACGAAGGAGATGATACCCCTCATGCAGCAGGAGCGCACGCACTACTTCAAAGTGTATGTAATCCAACAAAGTGGCTAAATTGCGCAATGAAGCACAAGTGTGGCTGAAAGTGGATTTTGGAAGTCGTCGTGACTTTCTTTTTGAGATTGAAAGGGAAACTTATGTGGGGTTTTACATCATCAACAATTGATAATGAAACTGTTAAACTTTGCACACCGGAATATTTCGAAAAAAACACCAAAGACACCAGAAGGAAATAAAGGTCCAAAGTATAAAATATCTTCATCACCATTACAGCATGTTCGTAATGTAAAGACAACTCTTCTCTTTTAGTAAATTACTAAGTACTCAGTGACCCTATCACCCTATATGGATTAGAATTGGAGCCAGGTAAAAAATAATTGACATAACCCCAAACGTCTCAAAAATAACATGTATCTTAGAAGTGCCTCACCAGATTCTATTTTCGTTTTGACCATTTATTTATTAACATCAAATATTCTTGACATTTTTATTTAAGAAAAATAAAAAAAATAAAATTCCGCTACAAGTCCAAACATTCACTTTAATCTGACACATTGCAGGTTCCGTGACGTCACGAAAGATTCCTGTCCAAGTAAGTGTCTACTAGCATTTTAAACTAGATTCCGGCACCGGCAGAATGTTACTGATAGACCCGTTCAGCCAATAGGCGAAAGAACCGGGAGTATTGACTGTGGAAACGTACGTATGTACCACGAAGGAGATGATTTCCCTCATGCTGCAGGAGAGCACGCGCTACTTCAAAGTGTATGTAATCCAACAAAGTGGCTAAATTGCGCAATGAAGCACAAGTGCATCTGAAAATGAATTTTGAAAGTCGTCGTTACATTTTCTTTGAGATAAAAAAAGAAACTGTTTAACGGGTTTACATCCTCAACAACTGATAATTAAACCATTAACTATGGTATATATATTACTATACACTCCGGAATATTTTGAAAAAAAAACACCAAAGAAACAAAACCAGAGGGAATGATACCCGTCATGATACCCTAAAACTAAGAACAATATCTAACTCATATGAGTTAAGCGACAAAAGAATGTAGCTATAGCAACTTTCACCATCAACGATACAACTGATAGTGAAACCGGGAAACTATGCACTTCAGAATATTTTGAAAAAAAAACACCAAAGAAACAAAACCAGACGAAAAGAAAGGTCCATAGTATAAGATATCATCATCACTATTGCAACATATTTTTAGTGTAATGACACTAAAAATATCTTCTCTTTTAGTAAATTACTAAGTACCTACTTAGTGACCTAGTCACCCTATATAAATTAGAATTAGAGTCAAGAAAAAAAACAATTGAGATAAACTTTGGGCTTATGTCACATTTTTTAACTGTCTCAAAAATTACATGCATCGTAGAAGTGCTTCACCAAATGCTATTTTAATTTTGACCATTTATTTGTTAACATCCACTATCTTTTTATTAAAAAAAAAACAGAAAAATATGTCTGTTTTCAGTCATTTCAAATAAAACCTTTTAGCGCCAGTCTCACATGTTCCAGATAAAGTGATAGATAGCTATCTAACAGATACTGCCTTAGAAATGTTTTTAATTTTGACTACTTTTCTAGGGTCGCATCTATCAGATAACCTAGAACTTTGTCAGACAGATAAATTGCATAAAAAATAGTGTCCAGAACTGAACTTTGGAATTTGTAAAACTGCCTTTTAATATCAGAAATCTCCAAATTTGCCTAAAGTGCCGCAACTGCCTTCTGGCTAAAATGTCCAGAGTGGACCACAATGCCTTCAACAGCGAGTGCCTTATCCGTGTTAAATCGGATGCATTGTCCCGACTATCAGTGGCATATTGCTAAAATTGAGCCTACCGCACCCGAAACCATCGAATGAGGCAGTCGCTCCAAACCTGACCCAAAGTACTCAGTCATCCAGATGAACCTCCAGAGAAAGATTGCCTTGCCGTCCAAGAACTTCTCATCGCGGCAAGTGATAGGAAAGTTGCTCTGACGTTGCTCCAAGAGCCGTAATCTTCCAGTACGCGGACTAAGGAGAAGGAACTGTGAAGGTGGCAATTGCCGTCTTCGATCACGATATGCACATCACACAGTGTCCAAAACTTACCACCAGCAACATCACGATGAGATCCGTACCCACGCATGGGAGATTACGACTGTATCGGAATAATTAATAAATTTTAGGCCGATTTCAATTTTACCCGCTTTAAGTAAAATTTATGAAAAGTTAATATTAAATCAACTACTTCAACATTTTAAGTTACACAATATTTTACATGCGGAACAATATGGTTTTACAAAGGGTCGCTCGACAACGGATGCCGGAGTTGCTCTGCTGAAACACATTTTCAGTGCGTGGGAGAAATCACAGAATGCAATCGGGGTGTTCTGTGATCTTTCCAAGGCATTCGACTGCGTTCAACATGAAACACTAACACAGAAGCTAAACCATTACGGGATTAGAGACAGCGCGCTTAATGTTATTATTTCTTATTTAAAAGGTAGAATGCAATGTGTGGATGTAAATGGCGTAAAATCTTCCAATCTACCCGTTCACTTGGGCGTACCACAAGGCTCGATCTTGGGTCCATTTTTGTTCCTAGTATATATTAATGACTTGCCATATTATTTAAAATCGGTTTGTGATGTCGTGTTGTTTGCAGACGACACGTCACTCATTTTCAAAGTCGACAGGAATAGAGTAAATTTTGATGATGTGAATTCTTGTCTTTCGTTAGTTACGGACTGGTTCACAGTTAATAACTTAGTTTTAAATTCAAAAAAAACGAAATGTATTAAATTTGCCTTGCCTAATGTAAAAAATCTGGGCCCCAACTTAATTTTAAACAATGAGATAATTGAAACTGTCCAAACTACTACTTTTCTGGGTATAACAGTAGACTCCAAAATTCAATGGGGTGGTCATATAACAGGACTCGCGGGTAACTGCTCTGCTGCGTACGCTATCAGGAAAGTAAGAGCTCTCACCGATGTAGCCACGGCGCGTTTAGTGTATTTTAGCTACTCCCACAGCATTATGTCCTACGGCATTCTTATGTGGGCAAATGCTGCTGACATTGAGAGACATCTTTGTGTTACAGAAGCGCGCTGTCCGTGCTATGTACCAACTTGTGCTAGGAGACTCCCTAAAGGAACGGTTTTAAAGATATTGGTATTCTAACAGTGGCATTCAATACATTTACGCCAATATTTGTATATTAAGAGAAAATGTAGACTTGTTCGGTAAAAACAGTGACGTGCACAATTTTAATACAAGGAATAAACATAAATTGACTCACCTAAATTCCGCTTACACAAGTACACGTTCATTTTGGGCTTTGTATACGCATTTATAATAGGAATCCCAGTTCATCTGTTGGAACTAAGTAACAATTCTTTTTAAAATAAAAATTAAAGAAATTCTTATTAAAAAAGCATATTATAATGTAAACGATTATTTTACAGACAAAAGCAGATTGGCAGCTCTGAATGGACAAATGCGTTATTATTAATAATAAATATGATGTAATTAATTGTAATAGACACTGTGTTGCTGGGAAGTTTGTTCATCACCGTTTCTTCTTTCCAGCCAATAACACTAGAAACGGTGAAAGGGGGCGTTTTTGGGGGTGCTGTCCAATGTAATTTGACGTGAAAAAGTGCTAATTTTATAGCCTAATTTCAATAAATGATTTGACTTTGACTTTGACTTTATTACTTCGTCACTAACATGAAACGAAATATTTTTATGTGACGAACGATCCTTAACCATGGGAAATATGGCCGCAGCTACCCAGCCTACTTTGAGCTACGTGTGTGGGCAGTTATGACCTAATGCTTGTTGATCATAGTCCTAAGAGGTCTCCAACATAGGTCCGCACCTAACAAGATGTCTGTAGCCGAAGGCTAATTAAAAATTAGGATCAGCTACTATGAAGTCTCGTGGAAATATTTAGTTGACTAACAATCTATTAGATGGATAGATATGAATTCGTCAGTAAGGATACGAACGGACACTGATGAAAAAAGATCTTAGAAAAATTTCACCAATCTAATCGCTAATCAAAGCCCGGGATATCTCGTGGGATGTGGGAGTAGTAAGGGTGGGAATTACACCATGGTGCAACCTCCACAGGTCCTTCAGTTAAAGTGACCTGACCTTCAAGCAATTTTTTAATAAAATCCTCACGTTCTAGTTTAGGTCACTGACGTTTCACTTTGGTCCTTTGACACTTGAGGTCAAGGTAAATGACTTGAGGTCAAGGTCATTTTTTATGTATTAATCCGCAGATCTATAAGGTACTGACTTTGTCCTCGTGGATCCTTACCTTGAAGGTCAAGGTTCAAAAATTTTTAAGTAAATCCGCGATTCTATTAAGGTCCATTGACTTGTACCTTCATAGTGAACTTGGATTTGAGGGTCAAGATCAATGACCCTTGAATCAAGGTCAAGAAAATTTTTATGAGTAACAATCCGCGATGTCTAAATATACTGTCACTGACTTGTCAACTACATAGTCATTGAACCTGGAGACAAGGTGAATCCGAAAAGCAATTCCGTGATTTCCTTGAATAGACTGGAGCGATGTGTGTTGATGTGTGTGTGTCATTCCCCTGTAGAAAGCCTACATACGTAAGCGTATCGAGGGTTTAAAAAATTGTATATGGTCAAAAGAGGACATGCAATCATCAAAGGTTTTCTGTGCACGGCTCCGGCGCGCTGGGTGGTCGGCGTTCCCCGCGAGCTTGTACGTCGGCAATGGTTACTACGCTTAACGCCCGCAAAGCTTTGCCTTTGCTGGACCGGCTCGCGGCCAGCCTACGCTGCGGCGACAGAGCCGTGAATAACCAAAACACGCTCTGCTCCTCAGCTTCGCGGGCCCCGCCTCGCCCTACGCGCCTACGCGGCTTTTGAATTGCTCTCTATGGCGTTGGGGACATAACGTAGAACCACACGTGGATGGTCGGATTTGCAGCAATTGTTTCTTAAATTTATCCCTTCTAAACTAACCTATTCGAGTGGCTGCCCATGCTCCGAGCTCGCTTCGTTCGCTTTGTATCCTAAATTTGGCTCAAATTAATTAATGGTTAGTGACCTTGAGGTGACGGTCTTGTGATTTCTGGAGGTCAAAGGTCGATGACCTTGAAGTCATAGTCACCTACCATCTGGGAGCTTTTGGAATTCCATAATTAGAATCGCGATGTACCCTATAAAATTTTTGACCTGACTTCAAAGGGTCAGTTGAATCTTGGACTCAAGATCAAGCACTATGAAGACCAAGGTCAGTGTATCTTACATAGAATGTCGGTTTTAACTTAAAAAATTGACCTTGTACCTCAGAGGTCAAGGACCAGAGACAAGGTCATTCCTTACTAGAATCCGCAGGATTATACATAAAAAATGAACCGTGACCTTCAAGTCATTGACCTTGACCTCGGTCAAGGACCATAAGGCACAAGTGTCAGTGAACCTACACTGAACGGGGATTTTAATAAAAACTTGACCTTGAGTCGTCAGGGTCCCGACTTGACATGCTTGACCGAGTGCACCATGGTGTATTCCGCCACCCTATACTCCACACCCACGGTGTCCGCGAAAGGCTTGATTACGGCAGATAGATTTTGAGTGAATATTTTCTCAGTTTTTTTCCTCAGTGGTCCCGTTTCGTATACTCCAACCCTTAGCGGTCTAGTTTCGCATTCATCGGTCGTGAAATGCGCTTTGTGGATTTTATAAATCTTTTCAAAGAGCCAGCCGGGAGTTCTGAAAGTTTGTGATTTATACACCTCCGTGCATCAGAGAAGTGCTAATGTCGGGTCCTGCAACCTGATCTCTCTTCCGGTCCCGTGTGGACCATTGCCGTCCATGGGGCTATGACAGTGGGGAATAGGGAGTACACTTGTGACAACATGTCTGGCAACTGACTAGGTAGTCACAATTATATGGAGAATAGCGCCGTGGCCGACTCAATCGACCTGGTTTGAGCCTATGGACACCATCAAAAGTATGTAAATAAATTTTATATTTTTTTTTATTTATTTTACTTATCTATACATACTACATCAACCATTACGGACGTGGCCTAATGCGGCAGATAGGTTACTTATTATCTCTACACCCAAAATAACATAACACATAAATAAATCAAATACTATTCTTAATCCTTAGTTAACTAAATTCGTAACTTTCACCGCTATAACGCCGAATACAGTTGAGTCATTCAGCAGAGCACACGATAAATAATCCAGCTGCGCGACAATGCATTAAGTGAATTCGCGACGACTAGAAGCGGGAAATTCAG
>NWSH02000323.1:1315741-1331892 GCA_002382865.2 Heliothis virescens
CTCATATTGGATGTTAACTTATGTAAAACATTAAAAAAAACCATTTTATTATTTGAATTTCCCGCTTCTAGTCTCCGCATTCACCTTAATGCAGCGCAGCTGGATTTATTTACGTGCTCGAACTAATGAACTTCACTGAAGTCGCTGTGTAGGGTTGATAAGTTAACAATTCTAGTTAACTAGGTATAGAATATGTTTTGATTAGTTATTTATGTGTATTTTTATGTTGCTGTTGTAGAGATACATAAGAACCTACGCCGCATTAGGCGCAACCCTGTAATGGTTGATGTAAGGTTTTTGTATTAAATAAATAAAAAAATATTAACCAATTTATTGATGGGTGTCCAATGGCCAAAGCCAAGGTTCGATTGTCGAGCCACGGCGCTATTCTCATATAAGGACCACCAGTCAGTTGCGCAGGACAGTGTCACAAGTGTACTCCCTATTCCCCCTTCATAGCCCGATGGACGGCAAGTCCGACACGACCGCGAGAGAGAACAGGTGCAGACCGACATTAACGCACTCTCTGATGCACGGTGTATAACATCCACAAATTCAGACTCCGGGGCTGCTTCTTTTTGAAAAGTTATAAAATCCACAAAGCGATTTTCAGCCCACCGAGAATCGAAAACCTAGACCTAAGCTAGTTATGGAGTTGTACGTAACGGGACACGAGGAAAAAAGACTTAGAAAATCACCAAAATCCTATCGCCCTAATCAAGCCTTCGGCACCCGGTTGGACATTGGAGTCAGTCAGGGTCTCAGGGGGGAAACCACCACTGTTTGCACACTCAAGGTCATTCAAGGTCGGGACCCTTGACCTCAAAGGTCAAATTTTTTATGTAATTAAATCCCCCGATTCTAGTTAGTCACTGAAACCTTGCCTTGATGTCCTTGAACCTTGAGCGTCAAGGTCAATGACTTGAGGTCAAGGTCATTTTATGTATAATCCGCGATCTAGCTAAGTAACTGACCTTGTCCTTCTGGTCCTTTGACCTTGAGTCAAGGGTCAAAATTTTTAAGTAAAATCCGCGATTCATTAAGTCACTGACCTGTCTTCATAAGTCCTTGATCTTGAGGTCAAGCATCAATGACCTTGAATCAGGCAAAATTTTAGTAACATCCGCGATCAATTATGAATTCCAGAAACTCCCACATGTAGGCTGCACTATGACTTCAAGGCATTCGACCTTGAACTCCAGAATCACGACCCGTCACCTCAAGAGTCACTAACCATTAATATACCCCAAATTTAGGATACCAAAAGCGAACGAGCGAGCTCGGAAGCATGGGGCACCCCAGACTCGCGATAGTTAAGGTTAAAGGGATAAATAGAAACGAATTGCTGCAAATCCGACCCCCACTGGTCTAGTTTGTCCCAACCCGTAGAGAGCAATTCAAAAAGCCGTAGGCGCGTAGGGGCGAGCGGCCCCGCGAGCTGAGGAGCAGGTGGTATACGCTCTGTCGCCGCAGCTGAGCTGGCCGGCGGAGCCGGCCAGCCAAGCCAAAGCTGCCCGCGGTAAGCGTAGTAACCATCTGTGCGACGACAAGCTCGCGTGGGACCGCCGGAGCACCGCAGCGCCGGAGCCCTCACAGAAAACCTTTGATTCATGTCAAACCTTTTTTACATATGACAATTTTTTAACCCTCGACTACGACTTACGTAATTTAGTGCTTTCGACAGAAGACAGCACAGGCCCACCACACACACACACGCTTCCTTGTCTCTATTCAAGGAAATCACGGATCTTGCTTTTCGGAAATTTTCAGACCTTGTCTCGAAAGTTCAATGACTATGAGGCAAGGTCGAAAGTGACATAATAGAATCGCGGATGTTACTTTAAAAAATTTTTACCCTTGACTCAAGGTCATTGATGTCTGACCTCAAGAATCAAAGACTATGAAAGACGTAAGAGCGTTGCATAGTGACCTTAATAGAATTCGCGGGATTTTACTTAAAAAAAAAAAATTTTTGACCTTGACCTCAAGGTCCTAAGACCACGGAGACGACAAGGGTCAGGTACTTTACTGAGAATCGGCGGATTATACATAAAAAAATGACCTTGACCTATCAAGTCAGTGAACCTTGACCTCAAGGTCAAAGGACCATGAAGACGAAGGGTCGGCAAGTGAGCCTAACCTAAATCGGGGAATTAGCCATAAAAAAAAGAAATTGCCTTGTGGCGAGTCAAGGTCACTGACCGAATTGAATGACCTTGGAGTGCACCATTGGTTGGATGTTTTCCCAACCCTTCTACTCCACATGTCCACGGGCGAGGCCCGAAGGCTTGATTAGGCGAGTAGATTTGGGGTTGGAAAATTTTTCTAAGTTATTTTTTCAATTAGATGAGTCCCCGCTTTCCGAATATCCATACATGACGCCGAAAAGTATCCGTTCTATCTATCCATCGTATAGATGTGTAGTCAACTAAATATGGTTCCCACGAGACTGAGGGTTTAATATAGTAGACTGATCCAATTATTTAAATAAGCCTTCATTGTACTTACAGTGCAACATTGTTCCTAAATTGTTAGGTAGAAGCGGAAAAGCAATCCCTCAAATGTTTAAGGGTACCTTTTCCTCTGTGATAGGATCCGGCTCCGGATGACGACACAAGCTGATCGGTGCTGTGGTCCGCGGATAACCATTGCCCCACCACGTAGCTCAAAGGGGTCCACGCGAGCTTTAGGCTGGTAGGCTGCCGGTCCATTAGTTTTCCCCGATGGAAGACGATCGCAGCGGTTCGTCACATAAAAATATTTCGTTTCATTGTTAGTGACAAAAGTATTTAAGGCTCAAGTCAAAGTACTCAAACATCGATTTATCTTGAAATTACCGTAGCGCTAAATAACCAGCTATTTGAGCACTTGCTTTCTTTCAGGCCGCCGTCAAATGTACATTTGCCGCGACAGCACCCCAAAAACGGCCCCAGCCTCAGCTGCCTGCCCCTGTTACACCCAGTTTAGCGTCTAATAGTAGACCACTCTGCTTCATGGCTCTGCAAGAAGAAGAAGAAGAACCTCGCGCGTGGGCCGCCTATGAACCAAACTTCCGCCCAGCCAACACACGCTACGCGCCATGGTCTGATAACACCGGATTCAAGTTACCCATTCTATTATGAATTTTAGTCTTATCAATTCTAGAAGTAAACGCAGTTTATGGGGACAAACAGACGCACTCACACTTCAGAGCTGCCATGTGCTTTTGTCTGTAAAGATTAAGTCGTTTACATGGTCGTATAGATATGCTTTTTTTGCTTAATAAGAGGACAATATTTCTTCGTTAATTTTATTTTAATCATTATTCCCTTTCTAACCTAAAGAAACACTTAGATTCGTAAGTCCTTATGGTGCCCCAGTGGGCTTCCAAGAGCAGATGACTCGCTACGGGCATTGTCTCGTTCATTAATGTTGATGCGTACCTAAATTGATTGAGCAAAGCCCCGAGAAATGAGATCGAAATATTAATGTTAGTGACCTTCATGTACTTGTGTAAGCGGGTGAGCCGAGATTGTAGGTCGTGCGATATCTGGTCAATTTATGTTTATTCCTATAAGAATTGTGAACGTCCACTGGTTTTTACGAGGTCAAGGTCGACCGAACAAATTGACCGATGGCATATTTCTAAGTCATCTAGTATCTCAAAGTATACAATATCCTTGGCACATTGGATTTCTGGGAATTCCATAATGAGAATCGCGGATGTTACCTAAAACAAAATATTGTATTAGATAGATACTGCGAGATGTGCCGAACTCGTTTTCTAAGAAGCGTCAGTGATTTGACCCTCAAAGATCAAATAACGCGAACTATATCTGTTAAACAAGCACGTTCCTTGTTAAGGAGAGTCAGTCCAGTTGCTGACCTATAGGAGCACCAAATCGCGTTGGGATTGGTATACTTCATAGACAAACGGAACAGATTTCTCGGACTTCCTGCTAACACAATAGTTAACCCTCGCCTCAATGTCAGCAGCATTGCCCCACATAAGAATGGCCGTAGGACATAAAGAGCTGTTGAGAATTCAGCTAAAAGGAAACCATGCACTAACGCGCGAGGGACCAGATGGCTATCAGTTACCTTAGCGTGTAGAATGCGGTGAAAGCTCTTACTTTTCCTGATAGCTATAACATAACTACGCAAATGACCTTACCAGCACGAAGTGCCTATTGACCTATTTACTGACCTCCAAGGCGTCGAAGACAAGTCCTGTCATATAAGGATCAAGTCAGTGAAGACCACCCCATTGCATTTAAGCTGAGAAAGTCGAGGGGGATTTTACATAAGATCATAAACTGTTGACCTAATAGCCCAGGTCAAAAGTGAAGATGTAGTTTCACCGACCTGTTAGACATTTTTTCAAAATTGATATCTCATTGTTCCTAAAATTTAAGAGTTGGTGCGAGGCCCCACCAGTGTGTTTACTTCTCCACTTACAATCCTAATAGGCTACCCCAAAAGCGCATCCACACCATTTAATAGGCATGATCTTCGTTTTTTTTTACCGATTTAAAACTAAAAGGTCTATATTGTATGAACTCTAGCCGATAGATTCTGCGTAACTAACGAAAGACAAGAATTCACATCATCAAGAAATTGTACTACTATTACCATTGTACTTGAACGGACGGTCTTTGATAATTTTTCATGCTAAGTTGACGTCCGTTACGTACACTCCAACCCTTGCTGGTCTAGGTTTCCGATTCTCGGGTCGGGCTGAAATCGCTTTGTGATACCGTGTCTGTTCATTGCAAAAAACAACACCTGACTATTCCACCAAACCGAATTAAAGAATAACAGATATGGCCGCAAGTCACGTGATAAGTCTGATAAAGATGTACTAGTGTGAACAAAAATGGAATTTATACCCCACCCCCGAATGATCGCACCTTCAAGTGTAGGGTAAAGCGTACGTCCCCCAACGGTGAGTACGTGGTAGATTGAGAAAGTATTTTTACCCGCCTATTACATCCACACACTTCGTGCCATATCTACCTTCTTAACATTATAGGAATCGCATATCGCCAAATAACATTAGAGCGCGCATGGTCTCTAATCCCGTAATGGTGTATGCCTTCGGTGTTAGGTGTTCATGTTGACGCAGTGCGAATGCCTTGGATCGAAGATCACAGAACACCCCGATTGCATTCTGTTTTCTCCCACGCCACTGAAAATGTGTTTCAGCAGAGCAACTCCGGCATCCGTTGTCGAGCGACCCTTTGGTAAAACCATATTGATTTGCGCACTGGTTAAAAATATTGGTGTAACTTAAAAATGCTTAGTCCAATCGAGTCAGTTGATTAGAACTAATGTAATGCTTTCATAAATTTTACTTTAGAGGAAGCGAATAGGGGATGAAATACATACTTGATAATCGTGGACACACCTATGATCAATTTTGATTTAATTATCCGATACAGTCTGCGTAACCTGCATAGCTGAGTGCTGGTAGCGTGAGTCTCTCATTACGTTATATGATGAATAACGTTCCGCCGTTGGCCGTGCTTTAATACGGTTCCTTTTGGACACTGTTTTGGCTCAATATGAGGCGTGATCTTATGATTGGCGGTTATAATATCCCACAAAGTAATTTCTGATGTCCTTGTTTAACTCCGAAACTTCTTACAAATTAAATAACTCTGTAAAAAACGTTTTATTGCGCAATAAAACGTTTTTTACAGAGTTTTTTTTTACAGAGTAAGTTTCGGAGTTAAACAAGGATATCAGAAATTACTTTGTGGGATATTATAACCGCCAATCATAAGATCACGCCTCATATTGAATGTTAACTTAGGTAAAACATGAAAAAACCATTCTATATTTGAATTTCCCGCTTCTAGTCGTCGCATGCACCTTAAGCGTGCGCACGGCGCGCGTCAGCGGCGCTCGCTGCAGCAGGTTGGTGCACGCGCGCGGCACCTCCAGCAGCGGCGGCCGGAGGTGACGCGCGCGCGCTCCAATGGGCAATGCAACTTCTGTTTGTATTACATGTTCTTCTAAATTGTTACCTATACCAATAACATTTTCCCCCGTTTCTGAGGTTTCAGATAAAGCTCTAGATAGGTATCTGACAGATAATGTCATAGAAATATTTTTAATTGTGACTACTTTTCTATGGCACTGTCTGTCTATCTAGGCACTTATAATATTCATCTTCGTTAAAGACATCTCGTTCATTACTTAAAAGTGGAAACAACAAAAAATAAACTAGCACTAGTAGGTTATTGTATACCTAATCTAAACAGTAACACACTGGTGCAAACTGAAGGAATGAAGATATATGTTCAAGACTTATCTGAAACTCCTTCGGCGACTTCTGGCACCCGAATTCAGCCACGCGGGAGCCACGCGGTAACAGCACAGCGTCGGCGTGGCAGCGGCTCGAACTAGAATTATATAAATAAAGTGTAGTGTATATTACTTTACTAGAATTACAACACGAACTATTGGTAGGCTGGCTAAGTTTAGTCCTTCAGATTACACTATAGACACTCAAATATCTATTTATTTTTAAACTTGTTTCCATGAACTAACTGTGGCACTGGTCTTCGTTGATGGCTATGGTACTGATAGGTAAACGAGCTTGCAGAAGTTGACAAAATTCTCGAACGGGCGTGGCAGGCTGATGGTGAACCTAGAGTAGTAGTTGAAGCTAAGACTGGGCGCGTTGTGCTGACCTACCTGGCTTAGTTGCCTTCTAATAATTATAGTGATTTTGTGTATAGTAGGTATCTTCTCCATGAAGAATCTTTGGAAGATTTCCTCTTGATAACTATTCCTTTGTCTCCGTACATGATCCGAACTTTGCAACGTGTCCTGTCACGATCGACAATACAATGTCCAGTTATATGTCCATTTCGAAGATTTAACAATAAAAACCCCAATTTCTTCACAACTACAGCTTTAATCTTCTGAATTTTGTAAATTACAAAAATTAATTGCATATTCGCTGGCGACGCGACCGTGTACAGATTATAAAAGATTAATTTCCAAATTGTGAGGGTGGACGTAAAAAAATAAGCACTAATAAAAAAATATTGATAGCATTACTTGAACTTGCAACTTGTTGCTATTTGAAAAAACTAGGCGCCTGTTGTATAAGGCTCCTTTCAATAGTAGTACAGACGACAGAAGGTCTACCCGATTTTGTCAAATTTTACGAATTGAACGTTAACTTTCCACTATTGTGATAAGGTTGAAAATCTATTGAAGAAATTTGACAGATTGTGGTAAGTTGACGTGCTGGCTTCTGTACCAATAATCGGGACATGATTAAATTCAACAGC
Source organism: Heliothis virescens (assembly GCA_002382865.2). Taxonomy (NCBI): domain Eukaryota; kingdom Metazoa; phylum Arthropoda; class Insecta; order Lepidoptera; family Noctuidae; genus Heliothis; species Heliothis virescens. The sequence goes on from NWSH02000323.1 coordinate 1,323,028, forward strand.
ATGCAATTGATGTCATGAAAGAATCGGGGGAAAAATGCGGGGAGCATTTTTAAAACTTTTGGAGCTAATTTTAGAACCATAACTTTAGAAAATATGAAAATAAAACTGAATTAATATTGTAGGTATATGCTAGCACTTTGCTTCACTTAATTTACATAATTATTTAATTCTTCTTTCAAATAAAAAAAGAATGATTAAAATCGGTTCACGCAATATAACATTACTACCGAAAATCTAACATAGGTACTTACATACGGAAGGAAATACTACGGAACCCTACATTAAGCGAGTTTTCAAGTTAGTTTACATATTTTAATATCCTAAATATATGTTCTTTGAAATAAAAAAATAATATTTAAAATCGGTTGTCGCAATCATGTTGACGACTCTGTGCGTCCCGTTTTTAGCCTTATTACTAAGCCTCCGCTGTCTGTAACTGTCTCCAGGCTGTATCTCATAGGTACACCGTGCCAGCTGAAAAGATGAAATTTTCACAAATTATGAATTTCCGTTGCCGCTAAAACAACATATAACAAAACAGATAGCTATCTAGAGCTCAATCTGGAACCCATGAAACTCGCTATAAAGGTTTTTATTTAGTTATTGTTATCCGCCATAATCAAATCACTGATTACTTTGTGTCACTAACAATGTTTTAAAGAAAATACCAACTTAAGTATTTACTTACCATTATTTTACACAGATTGAGATAGTTTTATACTTTTTTTTATATCGACGGGAAATCATCAGTATGACCCCTCCCGGTGGGTGACAGCGGGAGGGAGTGTCAGACTTTTACTGACTAAAACCTGTGCTAAAATCCACCGTGTTCCTTCGGGAGCCCTTTGTGTGCCAGGGCCGCGGTAACTCTTTCGAACAACCCGCAGCCCTGATGGGCTTTGGTCCTAGTGGGCCCCACGGATAGATTTATACTTAAAACCACTAAAACTTCCAACAGCACTTTCATACAACAAGGATTATTTCGGAATAAAGTGCAGTACATAATACTTATTAACTATCACACACGGAATATTAAGCCGAGAGAATATATAACGAGTTTAGACGCCGCCATTTTACAGAATAAAGTTAGACGCCGAAGCCCGAATACACTGTCGCGTAGTGTACAGACAACAGCAGGTCAACGCATACGAAACTGTCAAATTTTACCAATCGAATATCAACCTTCCGCTATTGTGATAAGGTTGAAAATCTAATGCAGAAATTTGACAGATTGTGGTAGCTTGATGTGTTCTTGTCTGTACAGTTTTTAAGCTGATAATGGAATATAGGTTTTATTAAGCTGGTGTAGTTCCATGTTTTGTTAATGACTAGTAAGCAGCTGAGCGGGGCTTACACATGTAGGCTGTTTAAAAATTCTTTGGCTCACATAATGTACCTTTCAATAAGTGATTACTGTGCCTGAATCTATACCCTGTGATATAAAGCTGAAAAGTTTGTTTTTAGGTTTTCGTACCCAAAGGGTGTAACGGGACCCTATCACTAAGTCTCCGCTGTCTGCCTGTCTGTCTCCACGCTGTATCTCATCTACCGTGATAGCTAGAAAGCTGAAATGTTCAAAAATATTTACTTCCGTGTCGGCTATAACAACAAATACAAAAAAAAATAAAAACAATAAAATAATTATAACTTTGTTATATATTTGTATGAAAAACTTTTTTTTGTTGCCGAAAAATCTTTGTATTTTGGCTAGTTGTTGGTAACAGAGATACGGTCATTTTTCATAGATACTGGTACGGAACCCTTCGTGCGCGAGTCCAACTCGCATTTAGCCGGTTTTAACCGTACTTACGAGGTTTTCGCTTTAAGGCATCGAAGGTATTGCTCCAGTCCGCTATCTACTAACAATGTCGTGTTGTGTAAGACAGTCACGAGACATTTTTTCGAGTTTCGTCGTATATATGCTAATTGACCATCAGTCAGTTTGTACCACGGGCCGTCGGACCTATGAATGACGAGTGTGTCATGAGGTGAGCGAACCAGGGACGAAATGTTAGGTATTTCGTGCCTTCGGTATTAAAGACCACGCAGAGTGCAGACTAAACTGTCGGGCGATAGTTGGCTGACAGTTTACTTTGAAGATAATCGTGAGTCCAACCAAACTTTTTAGTCTGGCTATTACTGGCTGGATACCTGGTCGTTGTATATCTATTTGCCCGATTAAACTTTTAACCGACTAAAAGTTTGCAGTGTGCTACTTTTACACTTATATGTACAGACAACAGCAGGTCATGGTACCCGAATTTGTAAAATTTTACCAATCAAAAATTAACCTTCCACTATTGTGATAATGTTGAAAATCTATTGTAGAAATTTGACAGATTTGACAGAACTTAATGTACTGTCTGTACAATACAGATTTGTTCGAAAATGTTAGTGGTTAGTTTTACATTTACCCTGAAATCAGTTTTCACACTTAATGCAAAAGGCAAGCCCATCATCATTTACACGGCTTAACTTTTATTATTAGATATGAACAATAAATACAGATGTTTCCTAAACTAAAAGTTCCACAACGCTACGTATACAAAAGCCAGAATAATTAATAACTAACATTTATTTAAGTTGTTTTGTTTGTTACTTGAAGTAACTCGGCAGGATAGGTTCATTTTCTACGTTAAACAGTTACGTCTAGGTATGTCTGGGCATTTTGTGGACTTGGGTTGCTCGATTTAACTTTAAGGTGCATTCGACCACTAGAAGCGGGAAATTCAAATATAAAATGGTTTTTTCATGTTTTACTTAAGTTAACATTCAACATGAGGCGTGATCTTATCTTTTGCGGTTATAATATCCCACAAAGTAATATCTGATGTCCTTGTTTAGTTCTTTTTATTGCGAAATATCATAGTATCATAAAAAAACAATATATTTGAATTTCCCGCTTCCAGGCGTCGCATTCACCTTAACTAAGTATAACTTAACCGACCGTCGATTGGCCGCCTATTGGTCACTTAGCTGTCAAAAAGAAACTTTGCCCAATAGGCAGCCATTTCAGGACTGGTTAAGGTTAAGTTGTGGTCAAAGATAAATGGTGCAACCCGGCCTTTCTATTCATTTCTATGTACTAATGACATTAAAATTAGGTACTTTGTGGTCAGAGCGCGGTCCATTGTGTCTCACAATTTTGCTATCGTTTGAGATTCTGATTAAATGAGAAACTAATTTGGAAAAGATGGAACAAAATATTCAAAACACAATAGAAAATGTAAACAATTGCAAGGGTAATTAGGAAACGTGTAGAATATTGTTTCGAAGATTATTTGTACATACATACATACAGGGTTACTTGTAATTCGACGTATATCCGGAAGGAGGTGATAGAAGAGCCCAATAGCAACAAATTAAGCCACTTTTACCTATGAGCAAAGTTCAGTGGTTTCCGAGATCTATTGCAGAAATTTTGACGACAGATTTGTACTTACGTTGATGGGCTGGAATCTGTACACTACCCATTGGTTTTAGCTGGTAAAAGCCTGACATTGCGATGACTTGAATTGGCCCATTGTGCTATTGATGTTCCCTCTTTGCTCCTTCTACAGATCTTCGAGTACCAGGGTAGATATCCCCATCCCTAATATTGGTCCTGATCCTACGTAGGTACCTACTTGATGGTGATAAGCCACATTGTCTGCACTTCGCAGCCATGGAGTGTCTCCATGTGAGCAATCATCTAGGATAGAGTGTTTACAGTGCTAAATGGATTAAACAAAATGATTATGGTTGATAATAAGCAAACATGTAGGGACATTTTAGTCTTCGGACCATTGAAATCCAATAAATAATTCTGCGGTCGTAACATATTTTACTATAAATAGTGTGCGGACAACAGAGTGGTATTGTCACCTGTCATTACCGGCTATAATGATTCCACCGGCGCGGATCGTCATTTAACGGCACGGCGCGTAAGCGGTGACGCGTCGCTTATCAGTGGTTATCACCCCTCCAGCCTCGCGCCTCGTGCCGCGGCCAGTAGCGCGCCCACGCTCGTCGCAGGCGCACGCCGCGTCCCCGCGCGCCCGCACCGCGCGCCTCCCGTCAGTCGCAACCCCACGCGTGCTACCCCTCCCCACTCCACTACATACAACCAAACCAAGCATGGTATGTAGTTACTTCTTTACTTTAACTATCAATTTCATTCTTCTTCAACTTCTCCTGACCGCACAGTTACTCCATAATTTTGGAGAAAATTGTAATTTTTCTTGAACGTTACATGACTCACTGGAAACGCAAGGCCGCATCATCCCAAAGCAAATTTGTCGCTCTCAGTGTATCAGGTGGGATGTTCTTATCGCGTTAGATGGCTCTTGCCGAATGCGCTATCGTTTGTCGTGAAATCCTTTGGTTTTCGTCACAATTTCGTAAATGTAGTTATGAAGTGAAGTTATACGGGCGCCTCGCTGAAGTGTTCACTGAAACTGAGCTGTGTTTGTTGTGTGTGACGTAACGGGCCGCTGCAGGCCCTGTTCTAATATTGACGGTGTCAATGGAGCCTTCGAGTTTTTTGAGTTTTCAGTGTCAAGAATTTTCGTGAGATAAATGTCATATACGGAGAGCTACTGTAAACAGTGTTACGTGTGCTAGTCTGTTGCTAGTGGGCTCTGCGGTCAGCGAAACTCTCAGTGAGAACCGCTGTCTAACAGTTAACACTTCAACATGACCATCAATCGTATTCCAAGCAATATTCGTAGGTAACAGGTAACCGCATTTATCATCGTTTGGAATAAATCAGTTGTTACTGGCTGTTGTTATTGTAGTATTAGTAATAGTTATAGTCTATTGTGTTGCCGCTTATTAGTTTGTAGTGTCGTGAACATCGCCTCATAGTTGTAAAGGAGATACGAACACAGCTCACGAATGCGGCGGCACCTAGGTTGTATCGATGAAGATACTAGATCTGAAAACGCTCACATGACATTCTTATGGAATCTTACGTCTATTTTAATTAATCCACTCCGTGCTTTAAACATTAGAAGTGATATTAAGTTAAATTTATCGTCCACTAAGTAAAGAGCCTTGTTTACATACAAATGTAAACAAACAAACAGATTATAACCAGTCTTACATATAATCGTGTGATGACGTCGGTGGGACGAGACGGAGGGGGGAGGTTGCCGGTGAGCCGCGGGCGGGGAGGGGGGACAAGGTCCATTCTTTTATGATTCGTTCACTAGAACAGCTGTTTTTCTAACAATTAAAAGGTTATGTTTAGTAATTAACCGATTTATACTTTGTTAATAGATACTAGAGCAGTCTCTTCCTTTCTATTTTCAACTGTAAACTATTTTGACGAAGTGGCATTCTTGTGTAATACTTTATTGCAAACATTTCTTAGAATCTGTGGTGTAGAACGAATGCTTGCACGCAGTCACAAGACTGAAGCTATCTTTAAAATTGATTACTTTAATTAACTCATTTGTTATAATCTAAATTAAAGAATTCGGTAATTGATTGACATTCAATTGTGTAGGAACAACAAAACAGTGGGCGTGTAGGGAAGTTCATTAGTAATTCTATTTTTTTACCTGCTAATTAAATTGAACCTATGCGTCATGACGTTCTTTTCTTATGTAATTATTGGAATCTGTTCATAATTATGAACTTTAACTTAGGAATTATTCCTCTACGTTTTCCTATTTTTATGTAGTAGGTATCTTATCTCCTAGAACATCTTCTTCTATCAAAATTGTCACCTGCCTAACCTTTTCCCAACTATGTTGTCGCTAGCTTCCAGTCTAACCGTATGCAGCTGAGTACCGTGTGCCACATGGAGCAACGGCTTATCTGACCTACCCAGTAACCTAGGCAACTTTGCCAATTCTCGCATTTTTGCGTTTCATTAAGACTGGTCATCAGACTTTCTGGGTTCTACGACTCCTTCTTCTCATTGATTGAGATGCAGGTTTTAATCACCTGACAAGGCCTAGTGTCAAAGTTTTCTCAAATCCGCCTGTCGGCCTCCGACGTGGAATTATAACTACGACTGCTACTGAGTAGCATTCGACGCCGGCTTTACGTGCCTTCCCAGGTATGGGGGTGTAAGTGTGTACCTAACACCGCATATTTCCAAACTCCAGGCTGGTTTGCGCAAGTTTCTAAAACTCACAAAACAATTTCGGCCTGACCCGGGAATCGAACCCGAGACCCGTGCCACGGCAGTCGCGGTAAGCGACCACTAGACCATTGAAGCAATCGAGGCTTTTACCACTAAATACAGCCAACGGTGTGCTAAAGACAAGACCGTCATCATCCTTTCGCCCTTATTCCAATTTTATTTGGAGTTGGCGTAACATGTTTTGTAAGAGCAAAACATGGAAACATGAGGATACATACCTCACGGAATAGACTTCCTTCTTGTTCCTTCTCATCTGCTCTCATTTGCCATCATCACACAAATCACAAGATAATATTTACAAATTACTTATCTATTTTATAATATTTACAAACTTAAAACTAAAAAATTGCGTCAAAAAATTCCTCCTGATCGCTGCCAACCGGGAGTGTACCCAAAAGGCTGGCGGCATTGCCTCGTTGGATTGCAATGCTTAACCGTTGACCGAAATAGAAGCCAGCCTTTGGGTCACGGGAAGTATCAACCAATCGCTTTACGATGTCCTTGAAGAGGATCAATCACAAATAACATTATTTCTAGCAATATCGACTTATACACAATCCATCCGTCATTTCTTTGGTCTTCCTCTTCCAAAGTATCACATCCACCACCATGCCCAAAATCTTCAAACATTAAAAATAATCTATAATCTTCATGTAAAGCCTTTACTCGCAACATATTTGCACAGCGGGCTACTACAAGCTTGCCGCCCGGCGTGGCTCGTTATCAGCTGGTTCACGAGACGATAATGCGGTAGTACTCACTACTGATAATAGATAACTGATTGGTAAGCATCTCCTTGGTATCTGATAAGCGTTTGTGTCAAGTGGCGGCGCTGTGTGACCAATTCAAGTCGTTTTATGTCATTACAGCGAAATTCCACCAAAATTTTGCTGTTCGGAGGGAAAATGTGCACAGACTCCAGCAAGTTACTACAATCTGTCAAATTTTTAACAGATTTTCAACCTTATCGTAGTAGTCGAAGGTTAATGTTTGATTGGTAAAATTTGACAGATTCGGGTACGGTGACGTGCTGTTGTCTGTATCTTTGAGTTAGCGAGTCGATAGTTGTCACGCACAAATGTTGTATTTCACGAACATTTAAGGAATGGCCGACGCAGTTTGCTAGAGTGAGTAGACCTGAAGAAACATGTGTGTGCACAGTGGCACATTCTGGTGATAAACAAACTGAAACAAATTCGTTTGCCTCTGATATTCAATAATATCAAAATATGACAACAATTTAGTAGTATTTCTTGTATTCATGTCACAGTCTATGACTGCAACGGAATGATATTTAATTTCTAAGCCAACTATCCATTAGATTATTCTATCGAGCCATCCTTGGTCGATGCGTTTAGATAATAAGCATATAGGCTAGAAACCTATTACTTAGAACAACAACAAACAAACGGAAACGCAGGTTTTATGATTAGGTACTTGGAATGCATAATTAGGTGGTTTAAAATACTAGTATTATCAATTATTGCTGACTGCTTCGTTCGTCTAGTAGTCGCATAGCGCGACTTCTAGGCACGTGGTCTCAGGTTCGATTCTCTAGTTAGGAAGAAATCGCTTTATAGGGTTTAAGAAAATTTCACAAAAGAATCTGATTGATGAAATTGGTGATTGATACACCCGTGTATCGAAAAGCACGTTAATGTCGGTCCTGCGCCTAATCTCTCTCCGGTCGTGTCGGATTGCCGTCCCATCGGGCTATGAGAGTGAGGGAATAGGGAGTGCACCTGTGTTTGCGCAAATGTGCGTGCACTATAATATGTCCTGCGCAGTTGGCTGATCTCTCTGAATAGCCATCGTGATCTACAATCGGTCAGGGCGCCATTATTATTATGTTATAAAGTGATTGAGAAGCAAAGCCTCATCATGTCATTTTTCGATGTCAGATAAAGTATCAGCCATAATGCCAAGCAAATCGGTTTCGGTTACAAGCGTTCGATGTTATCAAACCATTGAATTTAGGTATCAAAGATATCGTTTTCTTCCGATTTTATCTACAATTCGATAATGTTGTTCCTTGTCTAGCTTCTGTTATTTGTAAATCCATGTTTGTTAGATTAATAACTATTGTATTCATCTATATATATAAAAGAAAGTCGGGTTTGTTCAAACACTTATAACTCGAGATCTGCTGGACCGATTTTCATGGTTTTTGGTTCGTTGGATTCGTCTCCACCCCGAATAACAGAATACATCTTAAAAACAATAAAAAAATTCGAATACATAAAAAAAGAAAGATTTTACTTAAAACGTTCATTTTTTTCGTACCTGTCAAATACTGGGTTATTCTCAAACTGCCCCATTCTTTTGTTTAGCAAACTTTTGAAACGCGAACATCGGTTCCCAAATGCATCCACGGCATTTTTATTCAGAAATAAATATTACAGTAAAAACGTATTTTAAGTTGCATATTGATCCACGGATACTTTAAATTGGAAATTATTTTAAATTTTATCTCAATGTTCCTCACGTAAAAAGCAACGAAATCTATATATATAAAAGAAAGTCGGGTTTGTTCAAACACTTATAACTCGAGATCTGCTGGACCGATTTTCATGGTTTTTGGNCGTATTTTAAGTTGCATATTGATCCACGGATACTTTAAATTGGAAATTATTTTAAATTTTATCTCAATGTTCCTCACGTAAAAAGCAACGAAATCTATATATATAAAAGAAAGTCGGGTTTGTTCAAACACTTATAACTCGAGATCTGCT
>NWSH02000323.1:1368699-1381175 GCA_002382865.2 Heliothis virescens
ACCACTAGAAGCGGGAAATTCAAATATAAAATGGTTTTTTCATGTTTTACCTAAGTTAACATTCAATATGAGGCGTGATCTTATGATTGGCGGTTATAATATCCCACAAAGTAATTTCTGATGTCCCTGTTTAACTCCGAAACTTCTTACAATTCAAATGTAACTGTATAAACTATGATATTTCGGAATAAAAAGTTTTTTACAGTCGCATTCACCTTAAACCCTATTTCGGCATTACACAGAAATTGAACCCTGGACTAGTACATACTATTTGCGACTACTACACAATATAAAAAACTCAGCTGCTACTGCTCCTATCAAGTGATATCCCACACGAATAAGTCTTGCCATCCAATTTGAACGTAAAATGAGAAAAATGCATTTGTTACAACAAATTGAAGGACTTTCTCAGTAATGATAAACACACGCTCGAGTAAACAGTTTCAAGAAAACAATTCGTATGAAAAATGAACTAATGAACCCGTATAATGTAACAAGCAATTTGTTTTACTAAACCGTCTCAAGTGACGATCTTACTTCTTTACACTACAATATTTTCAAGTTATTATTAAGTAAAGACAAAACCGACTTCGCAAAAAAACACTGAAAGGGATAAAAAAATTAAACTTTTCATATGGCTCTAGAAGTCGGTGTCTGCAGGTCTGTTGACTGTGTTTATGTGGTCTCCTTGCCATGGGACCACTTGTGAAGAACGCCCTTTCAAACAAAAAAAGAATTTTGAATATCGGTCCAGCCATCTCCGAGTAATCGGTGAACATACATAAAAAAAAAGATACGGTCGAAATAAGAACCTCCTCCTTTTTGGGAAGTCGGTTAAAAATAGTTCTTTATTTGTATGTGTTGATGTTGATTCGCCGATTGCATTTTAAATATTATTCTTACATTGTAAATGCTTTAGTATAAACTCTGACAGTCTGTCGTAATTTTATTTTAAAACTACTGAACCGATTTTATACTTTCTATGCGGTTGCAGGAAGTAGGTACTCTCAAGTTGCTGCTGGAACTCTTGGGAATAACAGAGTTATCATGAAGTGTTGATTTAAATTTAAGTTTTTTAATAATAAGCGTGAGATTATTCTTAATTCAAATGCATAGAGACGAACAATAGTAGCCATCTACCACAGTATAAAGATGTACCAGTGATGAAGCCAAGCCTTGTTGTCAAAACGATGATGTAAGCACCACTGAAGCCGTAGGGTTGTCATTTGGTAGTACTGACTTAAATGTCTGTCGAACTTTAGTTCCTAATTTGAGCAAATCCTAGCTGGCGCGGTAGCTCTTGACGCGACAGTACTCACAACATTGGTAAAGGTACATAAATGCTCGTCAATGCGCATACGTGTGTGAATGCCGACAATCGGCTAGGACGCCATCACTTAGCAGCATAATGATTGAATTAATGTCTAGAATTTTCTTTCTACAGTCTAAGGTCAGCCAGCCTGTGAGAAAGGCTAGTTCATGTTGCTTGGCACATTGCCATCGCTTGCCGCAATTTCAACAAACTTTTTGCCAAATGCCAACTTGAAACTTTCAAGCAAAGTTTGGCAGTATTTTAATCGTTAATCGAGGCACTAAGGATCAGGAAAAAGAAGTCCGAAAATTCAATGAATTTTTGTTAAAATCTCAAAGACACTTCGAGCACATTAAAATTTGGCCCCTGGATATAAAGACCAGAACCACCTGTATAGACCAAATTTCGTCTCAATCGGTTCAGCATGACTAATGTAGTAAGTATCATTTAAGAATGTCGAAGCTATCCTATAAAAAGCTAACTTTTAAAAGTCTAAAATGATATCTGTGGAAAAATAATTAGGGTTATCACGTAATAACATAGAACCCCACCCACTTTCATACCCACAGACAGACAGACACGTTAAACTTATAACACCCATCTTTTTCTGTCGGTGGTAAAAAACAGTATATGAAGCAAACCAACATATCTATGCATAAAGTTTTTCTCAAGCCACTAAACAAAGACTGTATCCAATGTATTATTTTATGGGTTGCAATAAATCATCACTGTTAATAACTAGTATTAATATCCTATGAAGCTATCGAACACTCATCGCTCGCCTTTTACGATATCTTTATCCATGCTCTGTAGTTGACATGCGCCAAGAGCCCATCTAAAAACTATAAAGCCATAATTATGTTTTATAAATAGAAGCTTCGTCATAGACCTTATTGATGTTGAATATGTGAGCATTAAAAGTTGCTTGCAAGTTCACAATTAGAAGTACAAATGACACGACGGCAGATCAACCCGAATTTGTCGAATTTTAGTAATCGAACATTAAACTGTCACTATTGTGATAAAGTTGAAAATCTATTGAAAAATTTGACAGATTGTGCCAGGTTGTTGTGTTGGCGCCTGTACGTACCTAGCCTTTTCCCGACTATATTGGGATCACCAGTCTAACCAGATGCAGCTGAGAACCAGTGATTCACGTGGAGCGACTGCCTGTCTGACCTCCACAAGTTTCACAACCCAATTACTGGTAAGACTGGTTGTCAGACTTTCTGGCTTCTGACTACCCGTAGCGACTTCCAAAGATGGTCAAATGACACCCGGGATCCACCAGTTTACTGTGTCTTCCGAAACACGGAAGAATTCGTCGTGACAAGCATTGTTTTACCTCATGTTCGATCCGTGAGGCTTTGAATTAGCCACGAGCCCTTCACAACCATATTATACCATCAGCCTTTTGACTGCAACTTCTCATACAGAGAAAGAACGAGAGTTAGTCACCACGTACGCCCAAAGCGGATTGGAGGTATCAGACTTTAAAGACCAGGTTTATTTAAGACATTTTCTTTCACATTTATTCAGCCATTGATGTCTAAGATACACTTAAAAATTTCTGACTTAGTAAAGTCACTTACGTTGGTATTTACCTTACCTGGCATTGAATCCACACAAACGCGCTTGAGATGTTGGTGTTTTAACCACTAGTAGTCGATTTCTATAACATGGGTCTGTTTCGCAGGTTCCAGATAAAGTTCTTGATAGCTATCTGTCAAATAATGCAATAGAAATGAAGTCAATATTAAAATTAAAAACGTTTCAATGGCATTATCTGTCAGGTATCTAGTCCTTTATCTAGAATCTGTGAAATGGCCCGTAATTCTCTTACCAAAACACCATTGTTTTGCGAAAAGAGTTTTGACATCTACCCATAAGACAAGTTATAGAAATTCAGCGTTGGCCACCATTTAAGCTTATAAATGCGTTGTATACGTTTTTTTTTTATAGCGCTGTAGGCGTGGTTGTAGGTTTTCAGGGCAAAAATATGTTTTGTAGTTCGTTTTTCATTTACAATAAGAACTCATCTACAAAACATTTCTGTGTAGGTTAGGTAGGTAGGAGTAACATTGTATTGTATGTAAGAGATGTCAGCGCTAAAAAACTGAAGCCGGAAAACGTATAATGTTTGAACACTGGTTTTCCGTTCAATTTTGGAAAAAAATAGCTGAACTCTGTTAAACTTAATTTAAACTAATAGATAAATTAATAAAATAATAACTCAGTGTCAAAATAAAACTAGTTTTAAAAGATTCAGTATTGTTCTTCCAAATTTTTCAGTCATACGCCTACAGTTGCCGACGGCCGCGTAAAGCCTCTAACTTCCGCTTTTAAAATTCAACGCCCACCGAACTTAAATAAATTAATCTTTCTTTAATAAAGTTTAATCACCTAAAAAAGACATTTAAATTTTTTTACAAAACGGTTTTATGTAATAGGTAAATGTAGGTATAATTAACGTAATAAAGAAAGTTATGTATAAGTTGCAGATGCATCTGTATTGGTATAAAGTGCACCGGTCCTCTCTCTCCTGGTGGTGACGTATGTTGCTGTTTCACGCGTACCAAATAGGCGGGGTCCACGCACACAGGCGCGTGCTTGTGTGAGTGCGGTGGCGGCGCACGCGCGACGCAACAGATTGGTGTCGCCGCGCCCCGCCGCGTTATCGCGCGCTCGCCGCCTCGCAGGCCAGACGTGTATGCCTCGGCCTAACGCGACTAACCAACTCCGTTCTTCCGCGCGATATTCTATCTCGTAGTTTTTTCTCTCCGTAGTTTAAGGTACGTATTTTTAAAGTAATATTTTTTCTGGAATTTTTCTCAATTTTTTTCTACGGTTTTTTTAAATTTTCCGGTGCCGACGGCAGCGTTGTGACTTTAATGTTTTAGGCGTAACGTCAATTTGAATTTAAGATTCTGCGGTTTAGTTTGAGGCGAAGTTCACGGCTACTCGTACCTACTTTGTTTTCGGGTCCTTTGACTTGAAAACAGGCGTAATAGACGATTCAGAGTTAGAGTGTGAATATGAAAATATTATCTATGTGGTTTGGTTCAAGTTATTTAAACAAATTGCGTGTTTTATGGATTCTTGTAAGTATGCTCTAATTTTAAGGATATTAACTGATTTTCTGTCGTGTAAAATAGTTTAAACAAAGAAAAATATACTCAAGCGGTATAAAGAGCTGTATTGCTGCCTGAAAGAGGCAAAGAACCTTGAGAAAAAACTTTTCACATTGATATAAACCGTGAAAATTAACTGAAAATAGTTACAATTTTAATTTAAAGTCCTGAAAATTAAGAACTATGTATTCAGGACTTATTCTCATTTAATAAGAATGAAAACATCATCATAATTATTATCATTCATTTAAAAAATATCGCAGCAGAGTAAATAATTGATTGAAACCGCAAAAGGCTGGCAATCTTCAGTCAGCAGACTCATCAGTCAGATAGTCAAACTTATCCAATGAATAGCGGTTAATTGCCAGTTAGGGCACTTAACTAACAGATTGTTTGCACCCCCAGTTAACACAGAGACCGACTAATTGAACTTACAATTAAGCTGGACATTGAGGCGCGAAATTGATTGAATTTCATTAATTTTACTTTAGGACTGTATTTTATTGAGCTTATTTACATGGAATGGGTTCAATATATTAATTTGTTGTTGTTTTCACATAGAAACGGGGATTTGTAAGGTATCTGTTGCTTTTATGTGACGGTAGTTTGTCTTGGTAGACGGAGTTTTCGTGCGGCGGGAAGAGTTGTATAACTTATTTTGTATTTTAATCCTAGCTTTTGCCAGCGGGTTCACACGATTCTCTAGGGGACTATTTCTCGGATGAAAAAAAAGCCTTTATGTTGTTATGATATATTTTATCAAATCCATTCAGTATATTTTGGGAGACACAAACATCTATGTGTATAAACTTTGGCGTTTATAATGTTAGTAAAATCTTGTGAGGACGATAATTTTCAGACATTTGTGATCTCTATAAAGGTGTTTTATCACAGACGGTTAAATAAAACTTATGTGATTTTAATACGATGATATTGAATACGTTATCAATAACTCGGCCGTTTTGTTTAGCGTCTTTTGAGGTATTATGAAATAAGTCGGCCGTTTTGTTAAGCACCTTTTGAGGCATTGTGATATAGGCTACATTAATTCGTGAAATAATTATAATTGGTTAGACGAGGAGTCTTTTGACTACAAGATTATAATGGGTAGGTAGCAGTTTTTTACATTCGATTCTTTTAAGAGCTAATGCTAACTTCAGACTATTTTATCAGCCGATAGTTGGCCTGATAGTTGGTTGACAGTTTATTTTAATGGTAAAACTATATGTCTGATACCTGATGGTTTTAATGTGTGCAGCCGATTAAAATTTATAGTGTGGGGTGTTCTTACAAGTAGGTGTTATAGAAAATATATTGTTGATTCTGTAACTTAAAGTTTTAGAGTTTTTCGACCATCTAAACACTTGTACATATACTTGTAAACACCTGTTGTGTTTAGCGTGGTGATTTAATCATCTCCCACAAGACGTGATGCAGGTGCTGTATCTAATGAAAACGGGTGACATGCATACTTGTTCGTGTAAATGTGCAGACGAGAGCAAGTCAACCTAAACGCATCCGTCAAATTTTACCACTCAAAAATTAACCTTCCTCTATCGTCATGAGGTTGATCTATTGCGGTTTTGACAGATTGTGGTATGTTGCTGTGCTGTAGTCTGTACATTGTCTATGCCGTCCCATCGGGCTATGAGAGTGAGGGAATAGGGAGTGCACCTGTGTCTGAGCAAATGCTTGTGCACTATAATATGTCCTGCGCAGCTGGCTGATCTCCTTATATGAGAACACATTGTCTTTGTTTGACTCAGTGACCAAGAGTTCCTGTGATTTTGCGTACAAACAATTTGCATGTACATTTACGCACACAAATATATCTTAGTGGCTTTCTTAAAATAAAACATCGATACTTATAAACATTTTTTTGAACCAAAAAACAGTTATTCTTTAGGTATAACTTAGCAACATCTACTAACATTTAATTTAATTTCCAATAAAGGCATCACACACCCCTTTTTCCACTCATTCGACGTTACTGCTCCATAAATAAAATACCGATACTTGACAGCTGACAAATAACCGCTCGTAAACCTGACCGTAAACTCCGTAACAGATAAAACGTTGCTATAACACGTTATTAGTAGTTTATTGCGAATATTAGCTGCGTCTTCTCAATTTGTATGTTTTATTGTAGACAGAACATTCCTTTTATCGTTTGACTAGCTGTTTTTGGCGGTTTCACCCGTATATCTCTGTAACTTCTCTGCGTATTCGGATAAAATTTAGTTCATAATCTGCCGAGATAAATGGGCTATCTAATACTGTAATATTTTTTCAAATCGGTCAAGTAGTTCGCAAGATAATCGCGTAACAAAGTTTTTTCAATTTAATTATGTTTCTTTAGATAAATGTAAGCTTTTTGAAAATATTTCAATGCTTCATAAAAGTTAAAGCATATTCAATGTAAATTAATAATAATGACGTATATTCATATTTTAATTAGCAATTTCTACTCAGAACTTAACTGATCCAATTACATTTAGAAATTAGCTTTTATAAAACGTCTGTTCTATTGTAATGGCTCGGTATTAACTTACAATCACCCTTCCCGCAGTCAGATGAGACGTGACGTCACAAAAAGTTAAATTGCCATTATTTTGGGACCCCGGATTATCCCTTCAGTTTCCTTACAATAATTACAAAGTTAGCTAATGTATACTCGCTGTTTTATTTAGACCTTTGTTTTAGAATAGAGAAGGTCCATTTTAATATTCAATGATTTTTAAGTAGGTTTTATTGGAGGATATTTTTTTGAAATGACTTGTCCTGGTTTTGCACAGGTTTAAATTGTACATTAGAACGTTAACCACATATCCTTGTAACTTGGAGAAAACCCCATTAAAATCGGTGCCGTAATTTTTGTGTTTATCGGGAATAGACGGACAGACGCGGCGCGGGCGGAAAACTTAATTATTACAGCTCTAGTAGTGATTTGAATTACATTTTTTATTTGAACGCGCTCAGTGTCAAGAAATTACGTAACGGCTGTGCCATCGGAAGCTAGTTCCCTATAGATACTTAGCAATTTTAACAAAAAACGATAATTTAATCAGTAAAATTGATCATTAGGATCACACAAACAAATCATTATTTTAGTACTATTAACAGTTCACAAAGCTCATTGACCTATGTATTTAATTGTGGACGAACTAACACCGTTTTGTTATCACAAGACAATAGATTCCCGCGGGACAGTTTAAGTAGTGTCGATTCCTCCCCCCCTGTCACCTTCTAAAAGCCTAAAAACCGGCCAAGTGCGAGTCGGACTCGCGCACGAAGGGTTCCGTACCATTATATATGAAAAATGAACATATCTATTGCCTACAACTAGCCGAAATACAGCAGGAGCAGGAGCAAAAAATAACTTTGTTTTTCATACAAATATATGAATAACAAAGTTATAATTTGCGGTTTCACAGGTTTATTGTATGGAGACCACCCTTATTCTTTTTTTTTTAATTTTTATTATTAGTTGTTATAGCGGCAACGGAAATACATCATTTGTGAAAATTTCAGCTTTCTAGCTATCACGGTTAATGAGATGCAGCGTGGAGACAGACAGACAGACAACAGTCTTAGTAATAGGGTCCCGTTTTACACTTTGGGCACGGAACCCTAAAAACCTACCGTATCGCGCTAAGTGACGAGGGTGATACACTGATGGACAGGGCCAACTTTATATGTATATAATTGGTGTTTAAGTATTGTGTAGTTTTGTATTTGCTTTTGAGTATCATTTGATATTGATGGTGATTGGTGATTGGGAGATAGGCCCGTAAATGTATGTATAAAGTTTAATTTGCTACAAAATCGTCTACTTAGTGAATATTTATTTCATTTTGAAAATGTAATCTAATTCATTATTTACTGTAGATAAAAAATGTATGAAAAACAGTGACCGTAAAAAAGATATATTATTAATGGATAAAAAATGTGTCTAAAGATGGACTAGTCTACTAATTGAATGAAATAAAATTAAGATGACGATTAAAATTAGGTTAGCTTCTTTATTCCTCCAGCTATATTATAAACCTAGACACAACTATCGACAGATACGGCCACTTTCACAGGTACCAGATATTGTTCTAAAGGTATATCTGACAAATAGTGCTAGGTATAGAGATGTTTATAATTTTGATAACTTTTCAATGGCATTATCTTTCAGTTAGTTATCTAGAACTCCACCTGAAAACTGCGAAACTGGCCGTTAAGATCCATTTACACATTACGATTTCATTGCCCGTTGCTTGCCATTTTATTGCAGGAATATTTGACAGGCGACCATTTACCTACTGCACGATTACGTTTACACAGTGCAAGTAGCATTTTGCTGCAACAAAATGGCAAGCAACGGGCAATGAAATCGCAATGTGTAAACGGGCTTTTACTGTCAAAATTATTTTACCGTAACGACATTGATGAAAGAAAAATTAAATGTCAAAGTACAATAACACTTAATAAACTTTTTATTCGATTTCGCGAACATTGATCATTTAATTTCCCCTGAAAAAATAATTGGAAAAAGTATTTTTGAAGAGATACTCGACAAACGGAAACGGATGCTAATAATTTCATTAATTCTTTCACACAAAGAGAGTTTTTTATTAAATACATATTACAAAAAGGGCAGCGGTTTTTTGTAATTCTTTTGAATAATGTTTCTAGAAATTATCCGGGAAACTAGAGCTTTGCAGAAAACTATACAAATATTATAATAAGAGGTTTTTTTCCTGGAACACGCGAATCTGAAACTTCTGGACCGATTTGAAAAATCTTTCAGTGTTATGCGGGGTTGCTCGATTTAACCTTAACTATAACCTAACCTTAACCGGCCGTCAAATGGCCGCCCATTGGTCAATTTTTTGGCGTGACAGTGTAACCGATGAGCGGCCATTTGACGGCCGGTTAAGGTTAAGTTATAGTTAAAGTTAAATCGAACAACCCGGCCTTAGACAGCCCATTTATCATGGAAGGCTATAGAGTACTTTTAATTCAGGTGCGAGGTGAAGTACCCACGATACTCAAGCAAAGCCATTTGTAGAAGCTAGTACAGATAACAGCAGGTCACGGTTCCCGAATCTGTCAAATTTTACCAAGCAAACATTAACCTACCTCCATTGTGATAAGATTGTAAGTCGATTGCCGAAATTTTACAGATTGTAGTAATTTGATGTGCTGTCTATACAAATATTATATAATTTTAACCGACTTCAAAAAAGGAGTATTCTCAATTTGACCGTATATTTTTTTTTGAGTCGTCCGTCCCATTATAAAGCTTGCGTTCAAGTATTCAGTTTTTTCAATCACATACAACTTTTCTAAACAACATGAAAAATATATAACCTTTAATACTGAAAGATATTGAAAATCAAAGGTTTGATATTATGTGAAAATAAGCTATGGATTCCTATCAATAATATTAGTTATCAGTATTCAATGTGCGCTTGCATTCGCTATACAAGCTATTTACATATTCATACTCGCCTTTCAATTTCAGTGTGGGTATCACCCTTTGCTAAGGTATATAGCATGTATGTATGACTGTATGTCCATTCATGTCAATATTAATATTTTTCAAAACATGTGGCGATTTTTATTAGTTTTTGCTCCCAACTTTGTATGTCAGGACTTTGAGAGTAAATAAGAAAACTTTTAGTATATTGCTTACAGGTTTTCTTAGATTGAAATGCCTCTGAATTTCATATAAAAATAATAGTTTTGGAATTCAATTTTTGGAATGACTGTAATAAAGATTTGTTGTGATAACGGCTCAAATATCTATTATGTTTTAATTCAATTAAGGCTTAAACAATTTCAGCAGCTGAATCTTATTTACACATCCACTCATACACTCTATATGTGTGAGTGGATGTGTAAACATACACACAAACACACACACACACACATATACAGTAAAATCTTCAGCTTAAAAATCCAGTCTGTGTTGTAGGAATAATACAACAGATACTCTTTTGCCTGAGGATTTTTTTTATATTTAGAAGTATCCATAAATGGACATATTTTTAAAACAACCCAATTTTTCTTTATCATAAAAATTCAATTCTATAGGTAGGCGGCTATTAAAAATTCCCTAGCCTCCTATTTCCTTTGTGCATCAACAATCTTGACACTCGTTTTTTTCTTTCCTGTAAAGGCTGATAAATAATTGAAACTCATTCGCGCAAGCACCATTTTATCTCGAGCATTCCCTCTGTTTAATCAAAAGACGAAAAAAACCCGTTTCAATAAAAATTTTCACCCTTTCACGAGGTATATCTTTTTCGGCAATTTGAGATCCTCTTTTTTGACAAAAACGCCTCGAGGAATTCGCTGAGGCCTTAGTCCTTCAATATTTTTGGACTGTAAATTATTGAAATGCGTGGAGGGATGGTGGCGGTATTTGCAAGTGAATAGGTGGGTGGACGGGTGTCATAGCTTATATTGCCACCTTTTGCGGCGTGTCCTATTTGACAAGATGAAGATTCTGTATGACAACATGAGCTTGGTGATTGGTTGGTTATTTTATACGTGTTTCGTAATAAAATGGGTACTGGTGTCTTGATGCTGGCTTAGTGACAAAAGTTTTTTCGTCTAGCTTTTTGTTTTTTGGTCTTTTTAATTATAATTATCTTGAATTTGATATTTCTATTACCATGTACTAGATTCTGCCAGCGATCCCATTCACATCTCCGCGCAATCGGATAAAAAGTGGCCTATTACCTTCCTCGATATGTTGGCTATCTGAAAAAAAATTTCAAATTGGACTTAGTTGTTAATATTACTGCATTCAAGCAAACAAAAAAAACTTTTCAGCTTATTCAAATCAAATCAAATCAAATTTCTTTATTTCAGACTTAATTTGTCCATATTTTGTTAGTAATACAAGATACTTATGATCTACGTTAGTAAACTTATTTTAATGTATTATTACGTGGGAACGTGTAACCTATAGCTACCTAACTACAATTTTGTGGGTAGCTATAGCAAAATCCATTGGTATCCGAAAAATTAAGTTTTATTATTAATTATACACATGTAGGTAATGTTTGTACAATATTATTAAAAAAATAAAAATATTTGTTTTCAATACAATTTGAATTCCAAATCAAAATATATATATTATTTTATTTTTTGATGAGTAAACATCATGGGTATATGTTTGTTTGTATTTTGAATATTTTTGATTAATTCACTGTTATTTACAGTTCGGAATTATTCAAATTTACCTAAAATAGTTCAGTTTAATGAGAAAATTGTTTGTTTATCTGATAAATTAATGCAATCGCGCGTTACTGCGTTTTGCGATACACGTAATACGAATCTAGTGTAATTTCGCGCCCAATAAAATTTATCCAGTTCATTTAGCAAAACCTCAGCATATTTAATTTGCTATATTTTACCTTTGCTCATGCATGGGTATTTTAATTGTTCAGACGCCAGCAGGTCAACCTACCCGAATCTGTCTTTAACCAATCTATCATTAATCTTCCACTATTGTGATAAGGTTGAAAAGTCTTTTGAAGAAATTTGACAGATTGAGGTAGGTTTATATGCTGGCGTCTATGCCTGAGCTGTTCCCCACATACCCGGATAATAAGAAGCATAAGCCTTTCTTTATAAGTGTTGTGTTTAAAACTGACCGTATTTCTCAAATTGGTCCAGTAGTTCTTGATATTAGCACTTCCAATGAAATAAAGAAAAACATTTTGCACTCTAGCTAGATATAATAATAAGTATAATAGGGTCAAGAGACTGATACAGAAGGCAGTGTTCCTTGATACGGCTCGCATTTTGAAGAGGTTTCTGTCCCTGAAAACCTAACCACCGGTACCTTAGACCCTGTGCCCGATATCTGTGGCTACCTATTTTTTATATTTTTAAATGTTTTTTGTATCTAATACTTAAAAATGTAATTTATATGTGTATCTATACTAATATTATAAAGCTGAAGAGTTTGTTTGTTTGTTTGTTTGTTTGTTTGTTTGAACGCGCTAATCTCAGGAACTACTGGTCCGATT
>NWSH02000323.1:1384139-1397894 GCA_002382865.2 Heliothis virescens
AAAGAGAGAGATAAATTTTATTGGATTTTGACAGCCAATAATGGTCAATCTCCTTTAAGCTGTTTACGTGAATTCTAAGCTTTTCCTGCCCTTCGTTTTGTGACGGTTACCTGTTAAAGAAGCATAGGTAATAATAATAACATAACTTGGGGAAAAAAAAGAGTGAATATATCTGGTGTGTTAAACGCACTTTATGGCGGGACCACTATGATGTATAAATTAAATAATTTGACAATGCAGACGGAGTGGTAACCAATTAATTATCATTCAAATTCATAGATGGAGTTATGGAATTTTCTGTAATTAACCATGTTGTAACACAAAATATAATAATATTTCTATAGATATTTTAATATTGTTTATCAGTATGCTGTGCTACATAAAAATCCCGCTATATTATTATCTCGATGCAAGGAAAAATTATAGTGTTGTTTGTGTTTGTGTGTGTGCCAAATTGCAAACGACTCCCTCTAAACAATTTTTCGAATATTAACGTCAAATTTGACAATTAGCTGAGCAATTAATTATCATTTATAATCATAGATGTGCATTTTTTTATAAACAAGTCAGGCTGGGGCTTGGTAGTTTAGCTTATCTTTCAGAAATATGGTGGCATAAAAGCTACTTTGACTGTGAATAAGTACTTTTTTTTGTGCATTTTTATTCTTAAACAAATTTTAGAGGGACGTAAAACATGCAACCCCTAATGATTCTAGAAACAAGCCCAAACTCAAGGTGCAAACTGCAGTATGCTGAGCTGTCGCGATTTAAAACCATGCACACATCCAATGCTCTATCCCAGTCTCTGATAACGCACAAGTTAAGAATTTCATCTATACTTACTTAAAATAAATCTGTAGAGAGGTCAATTCTGTACATGAAATATATTTCTAAAATAATTATCGGGGGGGTGATTAGGAATCGATACTGATGCCAAAAATGCAATCAGTAGAATTTTTGTCTGTCTGTCTGTCTATCTGTATAACTGTTATAGAAACAAAAACTACTCGACGGATTTTAACGAAACTTGGTACAATTATTATTCATACTCCTGAGCAGGTTATAGTATACTTTTCATCACGCTACAATCAATAGGACCAGAGCAGTGAAGGGAAATGTTGGGAAAACGCACTGTCGCTGGCATAAGCGACATGATCCGCGAACGAAGTCGCTGGCAGAAGCTAGTAGCTAATAAACAGTACAAATATATGAATACTTAATTAAATATCCAGCATTGCAAATTAAATATAAAGGTAACTCGAAAGTTTAAAAGGTAATGTAATTATATAGCTCCCAGTTTTTGCGTTTGTAACTAAAAGCATTTTCTAATTTGATTACCGAAGTCTCAGGGTGCGACTGTCACCGTTGACAGGTTAAATGCTTTCTCAACTTATTCCAAGTTCTGATACTAGAACTGGTTATTTTATTCTGGAAAATATAGCTTGGAAATTGAAAGGATTGTCGAGCAAGTTAATTGCTTTTAGCAGTTCTAGTTTTCGGTATTTGTTTTAATGTTTTCTGTTTGTTAGACAAAGTTGCACTTGAATGTAATTATTGAGAGTTTTGCTTTGTAATAATTTGTAGCTTAGTGTTTTTAGAATTGAATATATTTGACTTAAAAAAAATATATCTATTAAACTGAAAAACTGGGCCAGTTTCTAAGGTTCTAGATAAAGTCCTAGGCAGTTTTCAGATTACAGATTAGTTGACAGATACTGCCATAGAGATGTTTTTAATCTTAACTACTGTTCTATGGCAATATTTGTCAGATAGCTATCTGCAACTTTATTTGGAATCTGTTAAACTGGGCATAGGTCTTGTCAACAACTTAACAAAATATTTATTTGTTATCTTTCAAACATGAGCAATTGTAAGAAGAGTTTCGTGACATTTTTACAAGCAACACCCAAACTAAATAAGGTCACACATTTCCCAACATTCCACAAATTAAAACCTAAAAAAGTGCTAAAACTAGGAAAGTCTATAAAGGCAATTCGATCAGAGTCCGATCTCCGATTTTGATCAGTGAAAGCCAAAATAAAAGTTCGGTGGAAACAGAAAACATTGCTATGGTTCAGTTAATATGAAGGTTTGGCGGTGTTCCAACTGTGAGGGGGGGAGGGGTTGTATGCTGCGCTTATCAACATCGTATCGGGTCTAGGGCAAACGGGTACTTACAAACAGCTGTTCCCTACAGTTTTGCCCGCGTTTCAAAGGAACTCCTTCCCGAACCTGGATAAAAAGTAGCCTATGACCTTCTTCAGGCTTTAGGTTATTTGTGTATAAAATATTATGTAAATCGGTTCAGTAGTTTTCGCGTAAAATTGCAACAGACGGAACTATTTTAGCTTCTTTTGCTACATGTGAGTCGTGTTAGTTACACTACTTATAACTCGAAAACGGCTGAACCGATTCGGCTGAAGATTGGTAGGGAGGTTACACCTGGTACAAGGACGTAGGGGTATCGGAAGTAGTTCCCTTGAAACGCGGGTGCAGCCGCGGGATGGAATATAGTTTATAATGTTAGTAAGAATAGAGATGGAACTAAGGAACTTAGCATTGCACAAAACTTACTAAAAGACCATATTTTATTTGCCACGTCATCAACCATCTTTTACATTCTACCCCCTATTTCAGGGGTATACAACATTTCATCCTTGACCTTCCCACCCCTGGACAAGTTCCAAGGGTCACAGTGAAATATAGCGGGAAGCTATACGTCAAACATTTTGGCTCCTCCATCGACTGCGAAGGTTTCAACGTCCTTGGCAATGTTCTTAATATGTTATTGTGTTGGTAAATAATGTATGTTTGTTTGTTTTTTAACAGCTTATTAAGGCCTTTGTTTGGTTGTGGTATTAAATAATAGCAGTTGATTTTTGGCTGGTGGAAGTTCAAACTATGTTTTAAGTTGATTCTTAGATGATTCTGTTTGGAGATGTTTTATTTCATGAACACGAGTAAGCTATTCCATGTGTGAGTAAATATACATGCACGTTGTCTTTGTATGCGTGAGCTCGGGAGCGCATACATAGACAATTCACATGGACATTTACACACACACATATACGGCTCACTACTGCGTGTTATAATACATCTGTTTTTATCTATTTATTGAATTTGATTTTATTTATTTACTAGACCTTCAAAGTAAACAATAGCTGTCCTTTTCACAGTACAAATCATTGAGTTTCGAATAATTAATGAATTGATATTGAGATAGATGGATTTACTAATTGCGTTAATTAACGCATGTCTATCTTCTAAAATCTTCTGTCTAGACGTATTTTATTAATTCCACTGTTATTCTGTTATGCCTACTATGTTTGGGGTCAGCTTCCATTTTCTCCAGAGTTTTACTTAGGGGTATTTTCCATCTGACCTCTTCAACCCATTTAACTGGGTAAACCTCATCCAGTTAGACTAGCTGTCAAACTTTCTGACGGTCAAAGATGTGCAAATGACAGCCGGGACCCACCAATTTAACGTGCGTCCTGAAATATAGAACAACTCCAACCAACATCAGTCCACGGCCGGACCATGCCAAACGATGCTTAACCTTATGATCGATCGATCCTTGCTGTTGTTACTTAGCCACGAGCTCGCCCTATTATCTATACTTATATTATTAAGCTGAAGTGTTTGTTTGTTTGAATGCGCTAATCTCAAGAAGTACTGGTCCGATTTGAAAAATTCTTTCAGTGTTAGATAGCCCATTTATTGAGGAAGGCTATAGACTACTTTTATCCGGGTACGGGAAATAGTTCCCTCGGGAAACGGGCGAAGCCGCTGGCAGAAGCTAGTTACCTATACTTAATTATGAAAATAAAAGACTTTCTAATAGAATTTCGCCAACAAACACTTTTATTTCAAGCGTCACTTAACGCGACTTCGTTTGCGCCACAATTGTTCAAATCTTTAACCCAAATTAGGAGCTCATTAAAACATTAAGGTTCTTTTCACGGTTGCCGTTTACCTTCTTAAGGAAGACATTTTGGGTTAAGGAAATTAGGTACCACTTTTTAATAGATTTCTCTAAAAGGGAGGAGGTTCTCAATTCGGATTTTTAAAATGTATAATATATTGCACATATTTTAGATAACAAACGGGTCTTACTCGCGGTGAAATTGTAAAGGTTTACGATATCTCTTTTCTCCCGGCATTTCAGCCGAATTGCACCGACCATGGTCACGGGTAGACTGGTCATCAATCTACCCGTGACCACTTTGAAAGAAAAGAGGTATCGTAAACCTTTACAATTTCATCACCAGTAAGACCTGGTTGTTATCTAAAATATGTGTACAAGTCTTAAAAACATTAAATGTATTGTGCCAGAAAATGTGACAATCAGTCTTGCCAAGCTGTATCAGGCTGCCTGGGTAACTATGCATTAGTATTCAGCTGCATCAGATTAGACTGGAAGCAAGTTCACCATGACATAAGTAACCCATCTACAGACGAAAATTTCTGTGTATGTCTGTCCCACCAAAACTACTAAGGATTTACAGATACAGTCCTTCCAGTACCTTCGAAACACAAAAACAAAAGTAGATCTTATATTTCCTTCACCAATTAACCTTTTCGCTTAAACAAACATAATAATTATAATCTTATTTAAAATCTCATCGGCAATCATTTCCCCGAAGCAATAACGCGCAATACACCTCCATTGTTGCGCCGTTCATAAATAGATTTTAAACTTTTATTAATTTACAGGGGACCGATAAGTTCATTAAAATTATTGATTGAATCGCCGCCCCGTGCGACAAACCGCGGCACGGCAATATTGTGTCGCAAATTGAAGCTCAACTCCTTTTAATCTGATTATTACACGCTTTTTAATAAAGTTTTTACACTGCATACAGAAATCAAGTTACATTTTGAACAGTAAAAAACAATTACTAATAAATAAGTAATTTAAATTAAACTATAGATACGTCGTTTAAAACTTAAGATAAAATATATTTCACAACTAGCAGTTTTTTCACTAAGCAGCCAGTCTTCTGGGCACGTTTCCGGAGGACAGTGATGTGGAGGAATACTTCGACGACTAACATCACTCATGTCCTTTTATATATGTTTTTACTTTAGTTTGTGTTATTTTAGTATTTAAGAGTAGTTTTAAGTTTGTATATAACTAGCTATGTATTACTCGCGGTTTCATTCGCGTGACGACAGAATTACTTCACGCACAAGAATATAAATAGTCTTTACCTTATTTGATATTTCAACTGATCATCAAAATCCACCCAGTAGTTATAGCATAAAATACTAACAAACATACATACATGCTTACAAACGATTGCATTTATAATATTAATAGGATTAGCACCGTAGCAACGTTACGAGTGTCGTATAAGCTAATGTAAACAATAATGAATCACTATGCTCATATATCAATCAATTTCTTTATCTCTTATCTAGTAGATAAAAATAACGGTATACAAAACACTACAGAAATAATGTAAGTACCTAAAACGGTAGAATTCGATGTATATATGTATATTCAATTCAGACTAATTAGAAATCAATGTTATCGTAATGTTAGCGGCTGGTTGACGCTACCCGTGATCAAAAGGCTGGCTATTACCTTGGCCAAAGATTAAGCATTGCCATCCAGCGTGGCAATGCTGCCAGCGTTTTGGGCACGCTGCCGGTCGACAGCGATGGGGAGGAATTTTTTGACGCTTTGTAGTTTGAGTTTTTTTTTTTNCCACCAATTTAACGTGCGTCCTGAAATATAGAACAACTCCAACCAACATCAGTCCACGGCCGGACCATGCCAAACGATGCTTAACCTTATGATCGATCGATCCTTGCTGTTGTTACTTAGCCACGAGCTCGCCCTATTATCTATACTTATATTATTAAGCTGAAGTGTTTGTTTGTTTGAATGCGCTAATCTCAAGAAGTACTGGTCCGATTTGAAAAATTCTTTCAGTGTTAGATAGCCCATTTATTGAGGAAGGCTATAGACTACTTTTATCCGGGTACGGGAAATAGTTCCCTCGGGAAACGGGCGAAGCCGCTGGCAGAAGCTAGTTACCTATACTTAATTATGAAAATAAAAGACTTTCTAATAGAATTTCGCCAACAAACACTTTTATTTCAAGCGTCACTTAACGCGACTTCGTTTGCGCCACAATTGTTCAAATCTTTAACCCAAATTAGGAGCTCATTAAAACATTAAGGTTCTTTTCACGGTTGCCGTTTACCTTCTTAAGGAAGACATTTTGGGTTAAGGAAATTAGGTACCACTTTTTAATAGATTTCTCTAAAAGGGAGGAGGTTCTCAATTCGGATTTTTAAAATGTATAATATATTGCACATATTTTAGATAACAAACGGGTCTTACTCGCGGTGAAATTGTAAAGGTTTACGATATCTCTTTTCTCCCGGCATTTCAGCCGAATTGCACCGACCATGGTCACGGGTAGACTGGTCATCAATCTACCCGTGACCACTTTGAAAGAAAAGAGGTATCGTAAACCTTTACAATTTCATCACCAGTAAGACCTGGTTGTTATCTAAAATATGTGTACAAGTCTTAAAAACATTAAATGTATTGTGCCAGAAAATGTGACAATCAGTCTTGCCAAGCTGTATCAGGCTGCCTGGGTAACTATGCATTAGTATTCAGCTGCATCAGATTAGACTGGAAGCAAGTTCACCATGACATAAGTAACCCATCTACAGACGAAAATTTCTGTGTATGTCTGTCCCACCAAAACTACTAAGGATTTACAGATACAGTCCTTCCAGTACCTTCGAAACACAAAAACAAAAGTAGATCTTATATTTCCTTCACCAATTAACCTTTTCGCTTAAACAAACATAATAATTATAATCTTATTTAAAATCTCATCGGCAATCATTTCCCCGAAGCAATAACGCGCAATACACCTCCATTGTTGCGCCGTTCATAAATAGATTTTAAACTTTTATTAATTTACAGGGGACCGATAAGTTCATTAAAATTATTGATTGAATCGCCGCCCCGTGCGACAAACCGCGGCACGGCAATATTGTGTCGCAAATTGAAGCTCAACTCCTTTTAATCTGATTATTACACGCTTTTTAATAAAGTTTTTACACTGCATACAGAAATCAAGTTACATTTTGAACAGTAAAAAACAATTACTAATAAATAAGTAATTTAAATTAAACTATAGATACGTCGTTTAAAACTTAAGATAAAATATATTTCACAACTAGCAGTTTTTTCACTAAGCAGCCAGTCTTCTGGGCACGTTTCCGGAGGACAGTGATGTGGAGGAATACTTCGACGACTAACATCACTCATGTCCTTTTATATATGTTTTTACTTTAGTTTGTGTTATTTTAGTATTTAAGAGTAGTTTTAAGTTTGTATATAACTAGCTATGTATTACTCGCGGTTTCATTCGCGTGACGACAGAATTACTTCACGCACAAGAATATAAATAGTCTTTACCTTATTTGATATTTCAACTGATCATCAAAATCCACCCAGTAGTTATAGCATAAAATACTAACAAACATACATACATGCTTACAAACGATTGCATTTATAATATTAATAGGATTAGCACCGTAGCAACGTTACGAGTGTCGTATAAGCTAATGTAAACAATAATGAATCACTATGCTCATATATCAATCAATTTCTTTATCTCTTATCTAGTAGATAAAAATAACGGTATACAAAACACTACAGAAATAATGTAAGTACCTAAAACGGTAGAATTCGATGTATATATGTATATTCAATTCAGACTAATTAGAAATCAATGTTATCGTAATGTTAGCGGCTGGTTGACGCTACCCGTGATCAAAAGGCTGGCTATTACCTTGGCCAAAGATTAAGCATTGCCATCCAGCGTGGCAATGCTGCCAGCGTTTTGGGCACGCTGCCGGTCGACAGCGATGGGGAGGAATTTTTTGACGCTTTGTAGTTTGAGTTTTTTTTTTTGTAATAGAATAAGTATGTTATGTTATCGTTGGTGGGATCTAAAGGCGAAATTCCATGAAATTCCAAGACACAAAATTACAAAAAAATATATCTTTAAAGTGTCTGCAAACTGTAAACTTTGTTTGCGAAAAATAAGTTGAAATTTCATAAAAGCATGCGCTAACCATGCGCTGACTAGCCTTTTCCCAACCACGTTGGAGTCGGCTTCCAGTCTAAATGGATGCAGCCGAGAACCAGTGTTTTACATGAAGCGACTATGCTCCACAACCCAATTACTTGGGGCCTGATACCCCCTGGTGAGACTAGTTGTGTGACTTTCCGGCTTCAGACTTCCCGTAACGACAGTCAAAGATATTCATAAGACAGCCCTTAACTTATCGTGCCTTCCGAAACACGGATGGTTCAACCATCTATAGACCGATCGCGCCAAGCGTTTGCTTAATCATAAGATCGACTAACCGTTTTCCCGCAGTCTCACTCGCGTCCCGTGGGATATACTGCCCATACCCGGATAAAATATAGCCTATAGCACCCACGAATAATGTAGGTTTCCAATGGTGAAAGAATTTTTAAAATCGGTTCATTGCTTCCAGAGATTACCCCCTACCAACTAACTTACAAATTTACAATAAATTTTACCTTTTTATAATATTAGTATAGATCAATCCGTGTGGTTTTGACTTAGCCATGAGCTCTAATGCACTAACCAGATTGCAGTACTTATTCTGCACGTCAGCTTAAGTTAAAACAATCAAGTCAGATAAATTGAACTAATTCTTGCGCTTATGGGATTAGGATCAGGTAGTGGAATGTTCAGAACTTAGTTGTATGTTAGTTTGTTAAACTCTGAACTGTATTGTGCAACTATCGGAGTTATGTAGTTTGTTGAGTGAAATACCACTATGCAGAATAATGCAATTTGTTATCAAATGAGTTATATTTGGAATTCTAGTGGACAGTTTCACAGGTTTAAGATAAACTTCTATCTGACAGATCATGCCATAGAAAAGTTGATAAAATCAAAAACATTTTTAAAGCACTATCTGTCAAATAGCTATCTAGAACTTTAACTGGGATATTATAATTACTAGTGTCAATCCTACTTCCTTTTTTTATTAATGTTAGAAAAGCTTAAGTTTGTGAGATACTCTATCACGCAAAAACTTCTTGACGAATTTTATGAAAGCTTGCCAGTTATATAGTTTATATGTCAGAATAAGTTATAGGTTAAAATTTATCCGGGTACGGGAAGTAGTTCCCCGAAAATTGGGTGAAACCACTGGCGGCAACTTTCGCATTCATAATATTAGTAGAATAGTTAAATGCCATGCGAGTGAACCCGCGAATAATAGCTAATTTTAAACATCAATTCTATCTACGAGAATTAAATTCCACATCTATTCAATAGCTCTGCAAATGACTCGCTAATTTTCAAAGTTTGTAAAAACATTGGAAGTTAATTGAAAGCTTGTAAAAATGTGGGATCGTTTAAACTTGTCTATCGTGGGAGATGAATACAGACTGTGTGGGCGGCCAAGCTATCTTTAATAGAACCTTTATATACACGTTAATACTGAAGCCAATAATAGGACTCTGAAAAAAACCTTTTTCTCCTTTCAATAGCCGAGGGTGATCATTGGCTACGCTCGTAGCATCGTGCTACGCTCGTAGGCGCCTACGTAGCTTGCTACGATGGCAACTTACGTATAATATGTCTGTAATCAAACTTAAATTGGTTTGATTATAATGTTAGGGTCTTTTACTGTTTTTCAAAAGTATTTTTTGTGGTACTGCCAAATCTGTACTAATGTTACAAAGCTGAAGAGTTTGTTTTTCTTTTTGAGCGCGCTAATCTCAAGAATTACTTTACCGAATTGAAAAATTTGTTCCTAGCTTTAGGCTGCTTTTTATCCAGGCGTGCGGAAGAGATCCCAGCAAAAACAAGTCAATTGATGAAACAATTCTTACAAAAACAGTTTCAAAGCATTTAAACAATAATTACCAGAACAACAATTTTGAAGAAAATAAATGACATCTAAAAAAGGAAATACTGTAATTATAAGATAACTAGCTGACCCGGCGAACTTTGTTCCGCCTTAAAGGCAACATCACATGGTCATATTAAAAATATATTTGTAATTATTCAATGATTCTTTATTTGCCATTTATTGTAGCACCTTGTAATAGACTACATTTTTGATTTTTAGACGCGAAAACAAATAACACGGAAGATCCGACCCTTGAGTGACTTATTTACAGTGATGGCAAGACAGATCGGAAATTCAAGCTGTTTAAACTCAAATGGCATGTCGGTTTGGATCATCGGAATGAGAACTTTCCCCCCTTTGATTTTTTCTTTGAGTATTGTGGCGTAAATCAAATTGTTCATCAGTTTAGCACATTGCACAGTTCTGGTTGGTTTAAGTTACGAAGCATGGTGAGCAGTTACATCGACATGTCCTATGTCCTTATCCCAGTTCTTAGCTACCTCTCTACCAATTTTCAGCCGTTCTTGAGTTATAAATTATGATGTCCTGGTACAGACGACAGCAGGTCAACGTATACGAATCTGTCAAATTTTACCAATCGAACATCAACCTACCTCCCTCGACCGTGTCCGCCCAGTCTATGGTCAAAGGGTATATATAGTTCACAAATGCTTCTTATTTATTGTTATTGTTAAACACATTCTCGTATAGAAATTTATGTAGTATATTATTTTTTGTATTTCTTTACTTTTTTCGGTTATATATAGTTTCTTTATTTTTATTTTTTGTTTGTTACTTTTTATGTAAATAATTTAAAATGTTTTTGCATGCCCCAGGCTGAGACAACGTATATTGTGTCCGTTGTTGCCTCAGACCTTGTTTGTGGTCCCGAGGTAAGGACGCGCGGGTCAGCGCTGAAAACCAGCGCTGTTGTCTCGCGTTTTCGAGTGCGAACACAGCATAATGCTGAGCGCTGACCCTTTCGCGCAAAAATGACGCAATTTATACCTACGTATAATCTGTGTCACGTCCAATATTGTATGTGTATTTTATTTTATGTTTTTCGTGTTGTCATAGTACATTTTGTATGTGTCATATTTGATTGCGAATAAATGGTTTTTCTTTCTTTCTTTACCTCCATTGTGATAAGGTTGAAAATCTATTGCAGAAATTTGACAGATTGTGGTAACTTTATGTGCTGACGTCTGTACTTGGTGAGCAGTTGCACTGGGATCCCGTGAGTATGCGGTCCCTGCATCGAGATCCCGTGGTTGGTTTGTACTCAGGAAATTTATGCAATCCTAGTACTTTACTTTTTGGTGCGGCCGGCCGTTTTGTAAATTATTTTTACAAATATTTGAGGAATTCTAACTGATAAAAAAAAAACAAACAGACAAATAGTTTATTCACCCTTTTTAATTTCTGAACGCATGCACAAATGTCAATCATTACTGACAGTAAGTATTTGGCTTATTCTCATTTTCATCCACGAAGTATTCCCAAAGTCACCCACGACAAAAATATTAAATTAAAATTAGAATTAAAGCGTTTCCCAATTTGCCCCACGACCTTAAAATTGAAAAAGAATTTTGTATTTCCGAAAACATCTTATTCGTTTTAATAATTATTCTTTAATCAACTTAATATTGGTTTCGATTTAAATGTTAAGTTCTTCTACTGTTTTTTCAATAATATGTATTTGTGTTGGTACTGCCAAATCTGTACATATGTTAAACAATAAGCTTTGCAAGAGTTGTTTTTGCTTTTTGGAGCGTCGCTAAATTCTCAAAGAATTACTTTACCGAATTGAAAAATTGTTCCTACTTTAGGCTGCTTTTTATCCAGGCGTGCGGAAGAGATCCCAGCAAAAACAAGTCAATTGATGAACAATTCTTACAAAAACAGTTTCAAGCATTTAAACAATAATTACCAGAACAAACAATTTGAAGAAAATAAATGACATCTTAAAAAAGGAAATACTGTAATTATAAGATAACTAGCTGACCCGGCGAACTTTGTTTGTCCCCTTTAAAGGCAATCATCACATTGGTCATATTAAAAATATTTTTAATTATTCAATGATTCTTTATTTGCCATTTATATGTAGCACCGTAATAGACTACATTTTTGATTTTTTAGACGCGAAAATCAAATAACACGGGAAGATCCGACCCTTGAGTGACTTATTTACAGTGATGGCAAGACAGATCGGAAATTCAAGCTGTTTAAACTCAAATGGCATGTCGGTTTGGATCATCGGAATGAGAACTTTCCCCCCTTTGATTTTTTCTTTGAGTATTGTGGCGTAAATCAAATTGTTTCATCAGTTTAGCAACATGCCACAGTTCTGGGGTTTAAGTTACGAAGCATGGTGAGCAGTTACATCGACATGTCCTTTCCTTATCCAGTTCTTAGCTACCTCTCTACCAATTTTCATCCGTTCTTGAGTTATAAATTATGATGTCCTGGTACAGACGACAGCAGGTCAACGTATACGAATCTGTCAAATTTTACCAATCGAACATCACCTACCTCCCTCGACCGTGTCCGCCCAGTCTATGGTCAAAGGGTATAAGTTCAGAAATGCTCCTTATTTATTGTTATTGTTAAACACATTCTCGTATAGAAATTTATGTAGTATATTATTTTTTGTAATTCTTACTTTTTCGGTTATATATAGTTTCTTTATTTTTATTTTTGTTTGTTACTTTTTATTAAATAATTAAAATTTTTGCATGCCCCAGGCTGAGACAACGTATATTGTGTCCGTTGTTGCCGCAGACCTTGTTTGTGGTCCCGAGGAAGGACGCGCGGGTCAGCGCTGTGAAACCAGCCCCTGTTGTCTCGCGTTTTCGAATGTGGAACACAGCATAATGCTGAGCGCTGACCCTTTCGCGCAAAAATGACGCTATTTATACCTACGTATAATCTGTGTCACGTCCAACATTGTATGTGTATTTTATTTTATGTTTTCGTGTTGTCATAGTACATTTGTATTGGTCATATTTGATTTGCGAATAAATGGTTTTTCTTTCTTTCTTTACCTCCATTGTGATAAGGTTGAAAATCTATTGCAGAAATTTGACAGATTGTGGTAACTTTATGTGCTGACGTCATGTACTTTGGTGAGCAGTTGCACTGGGATCCCGCGAGTATGCGTGGTTCTCCTGCATCGAGATCCCGGGTTGGTTTGTACTTAGGAATTTATGCAATCCTAGAACTTTACTTTTTGGTGCGGCCGCGTTGTTTTGAAATTATTTTACAAATATTTGAGGAATTCTAACTGATAAAAAAAAAAACAAACAGACAAATAGTTATTCACCCTTTTTAATTTCTGAACGCATGCACAAATGTCAATCATTACTGACAGTAAGTTTTGGCTTATTCTCATTTTCATCCACGAAGTTTCCCAAAGTCACCCACGACAAAAATATTAAATTAAAATTAGAATTAAAGCGTTTCCCAATTTGCCCCACGACCTTAAATTGAAAAAGAATTTTGTATTTCCGAAAACAAATAATACAATGGGTTATTGTTCATAATTGCTTCCACCACGTTTTTTCAAAGAATTATAAAAATAATATAGTGAGTATTTGGATTGCATCTTGTCGTAACTAATTAACGATTCATATTTCAACCCTTTTTTTTATTTTTTGCCATTATTTCTGCTAATGTTAGTCGTTATGCATCTTTTCTTCTCAATTCTATGTAATACGATTTCCCTACTACTTAAGCTGTATATTTCCATCGATTATTTATATTACGATAACCTTATGTTATGTTCTAATTTTTTAAAAGAATAATCCACTATCTTAT
>NWSH02000323.1:1398107-1424052 GCA_002382865.2 Heliothis virescens
TATTCAGTTGTCACGACGCATAACATTTTTATACCGACTGTTCCTCAGCAAGATGTTATGGAAAAAAATGAAACTTTCGTATTTTAATATTTCGTTGCTTTTTACGTGGGGAACATTGAGATATAAAAATATTTTAAATAATTTACTATTTGAAGTATCCGTGGGTCAAAATGAAACTTAAAGTACCTTTTTACTGTAATATTTATCCCACCAAAAACATACTGTAAAAAACCAGCCAAGTCTCTATGGAGCTGCTTGTTTATCTCTAAAAAGTAATGAAATCTAGACAATACGTGGGGAACATTGATATATAAAAATATTTAAAATAATTTACTATTTGAAGTATTCGTGGGTCAAAATGAAACTTAAAGTACCTTTTTACTATAATATTTATTTTTTAAATAAAAATGCCGTGGTTGCATTTGAGAATCGATGTTCGCGTTTGCTAAACAAAAGAATGGGGCAGTTTGAGAATAACCCAGTATTTGACAGGTACGAAAAAAATGAACGTTTTCAGTAAAATCTTTCTTTTTTTATGTATTCGTATTTTTTTATTGTTTTTAAGATGTATTCTGTTATTCGGGGCGGAGACGAATCCAACGAACCAAAAACCATGAAAATCGGTCCAGCAGATCTCGAGTTATAAGTGTTTGAACAAACCCGACTTTCTTTTATATATATAGATTTCTATTCTTAAAGAAAAGTTATTTTTTAACGAGACATTTTCTTTTCAACGAAAAATATGGAAAGTAGGACAAATGAAAAGCGCTTACAAACGTATTGTTGGGCCGCGATTATTACTTACTAACTTCTACAGTGGTTTCACCGACCCTTGGAAACTTCTCCGCGCACCCGGATAAAAAGTAGCCTATAGCCTTCCTCGATAAACGGGCTATCTAACACTGAAAGAATTTTACAAATCGGACCAGTAGTACCTAAGATTAGCGCGTACAAACAAACAAACTCTTCAGCTTTATAATATTAGTATAGATTCGCGGTATCATATCAGTACACGGGCACTTGACTAAAATAATTACATTTATGAAAACCGAAGTTTATCTTAACGGGAAATTAAAGTATTTGAAAATTATTGATTTTTCCTCAGAGGTCGCGAATATTGTTACCTTGTATAGACTACTAGCTACTTTCCGCAGGTGGGTAAAGTGTAAGATATGTTTTATATAAATTTAGAGGGATTTCCTCTTAGTTTCTTAGCAGCTTCTTCCTGCACCTGGATAAAATGTGTTACTTAGGGATTGTCTAGATACATGAAATAATTAAAAAAATTGGTTTAGTAGTTTCGGAGCCTTTGAGTTACAAAGAAACAAACAACCAAAAGAAAATATTACCTCTTTATAATATACTAGCTTCCGCCCGCGGTTTCATCTGAGTTCCGTGGGAACTACTCCGTGCACCCGGATAAAAAGTAGCTTTAAGGCTTTCCTGATCAATGGGCTATCTAACAATGAAACATTTTTTCTAATTGGATCTGTAGTTCGTGAGATTAGCGCGTTCAAACAAACAAACTCTTCAGCTTTATAATATTAGTATAGACAAGCAGATACGCTACATTAATCCTTAATCAAAATCCACCCAGCAGTTTAGCGTGTAAGAGTAACAAACATCCGTACATATAGAATTTGTAAATTATTGATTATATTGAGAGACAGAGAAGGACACGCACGTTGTCCCTGCGGTGACCGTAATTCTAATTATATTATTATTGACTGGTTGTGATGAGACGGACAGTATTAATGTTACAAAGGGTTAAAAATGGGTGATATGTATGGCTATCTCTCCTATACCACTTGAACGTGAAAATTCGTAGTATAGTGCCACCGAATCTTTTGTGCACTTGACAGCTATCAGTTTTGCAAGGGACGACTAACTTATATCTCAGAATAAAGATGTACCAGTAATGAAGCTAAGCCTTGTTGTCAAAATGATGACGTAAGCACCATCGAAGCGGTAGGGTTGTCATTTGGTAGTACTGACTTAAATATCTATTTTAGGTCATAACTATTCCTTATTACGTTAAGTACCACTAGAAAAAGTACAAAAGTATTTTAACTGAAAAAACGAGGCTACCATACGTATACTATCTATACTAATATTATAAATCTGAAGAGTTTGTTTAGTTGAAGCGCTAATCTCAGGAACTACAGTCTGAATTGAAATTTTTTTTCAATGTTAGTTAGCCCATTTATCGAGGAAGGCTATTTGCTACTTTTTATCTATATAGTAGTCTCAGAGGACGTGGGTGAAACCGCTGGCGGAATCCAGTACATAATAAAATATTGCCTATTGAATCGACATAGCCCCATTCCCAGTCGTCAGAACAAACGTACCAGGCAACCTATTTTCCCAACCCTCCAAGCGTCCGGTACACCCGGTCATAACTGAATCACCCGGCTCACGTGACACCCGGAAACCTTCCCAAACGTCCGGCAGACAGTTAACCCACTCACTCACGACTCGGTCAAAAATACCTTTAGGCTTAGTATATATAAATTGTAAAACTTTAACTTAAAAGAATAAAATCATATATTTACCACTTGGGAAAAGTCAAAGTGACCCTTAGGGCTCAGATTAATAAAGGCTATAAAAAGCTTACGGAAGAAAAACCTTTAAAATAATTAATTTCTTTGACGGCCAGTTTCACAGGTGTCAGATAAAGTTCTAAATAACTATCTGAGAGAGAATACGTAGAAATGTTTTTAATTTTCATTACTTTTCTTTGGCGTTATCGGTCAGATAGTTATCTAGAACTTTATCTGACACCTGTGAATTTGGCCCCTTTTGTTATAGCGGAGATAGTAATACATCTGTGAAAATTTCAATTGTCTAACTTTCACGATTTATGATATTGATGTTAGACGGAAAGACGGACAAGTGGACAATGGATGTCTTGGTAATAGGGTCCATTTTTCGGGTATAGAACCCTAAAAAGGTACAGCTTTGTGGCTTAGTAAACTCAAATTTTATGGCAATTCTATTCTTTGCGGAAACGGTTACTGCAGTTTAGGGTTAGGAATTGTTACAGAGACCGTCCGATCTGATCCGTTTTTTGTTTTGTTTTCTGTTAGTATTCTTTAGGTATACTAAGTTTAAAAAGGATTTTAGTTTTGTTCTTTTTGTACTCTCACGGTTCCAAAACAGCTGAGCCGATTTGAAAAACTCTTGCACTGTTGGAAAGCTACACTATTCTACACACGGGCTATACTTTAACCGAGTACGGCGAGTAGTATACGCGGGTGAAACCACGAGATTTCGAAGTCTTGTGAATTCTTCATTGTGTTCTTAAAGAAATAATTCCACTACTTACATGTCTTGTATTAACTACTTATCGAAAGTAGTTTAAACGACTATAACTTTATCACCCCTTATTATAACATTTAATGTTAACTGTATCTTATATATACACTCACGAATGCCCTAGGCTATCTCCTACCCGTTGCCATGACAACGGCCACCCTCGAGGAAGGTTCCAAACAAACCGAAATATTCTATTCCTCGCTCCATATTTTGTGATTGTTATTTTGAAATTCGGAAATTATATCTTTGATATAAAATACTCAAATGTAAGGTTAACGTTTTGCTATTGAATAACATTGTACAGTTGAGATCGAATGGGAAACGAGTATCAAATCACTCGTTAGTATCAATATATCCTTGTGAATAGGATTTGACGAGGGTTTAATCTTGAGTGAAATTATAAATGCTCGTAGGTGTTTGTTGAATAGGTCCTAGAAGTTAAGGCACCTTTTTCGTGGGAAATCTTCGAAAGACCCTCCCGCTGTGGGTGCAGTGTGAGGGAGCGTCAGTACTGTCAGCCTAAAAAACAACATGTTCTTTCTGGAGCATTTTGTGTATCAGGGTCACGGTAACTTTTCGGGACAATCCCGCAGCCCCGGCAGGGCAGTTGAAGCAATTGCATCTCAAGTATGAGTGTGTGAGTTCTAGATCAGGCAAGTACACTTTCAACTTTCAAAGTGTATCTTGGATTCCTCAATCACTGTGATGATGAAGGAAAACTTCTTGAGGAAACCTGGACTTAAAAGTCTGTTATCGCCAGTCCACCCTGAGCAAGCGTGGTGATTAGCGCTCATTCTCTGTATGAGAAAAACCCTGTGTCCTGGGTCACTGGGACAGTAAAAAAGGCTGACGATGATGAAGCACTCTTGAAATATCAGGTACCTAATCAGTCCTTTCAAAAGTCGCATACATTCCGCATACCTCCAAGTCGCAACTACGTCTTAAATATTCAGAATAATAAGCAGGCATTAGGTAAAGTTAAACAAATGTAAACAAGCCATGCGGAAGTAAAAACATGAGTATGACGGTGTCTCTGTGGCACGCTGTTGCCAAGCCGGCTGGCAGCTGGCACGCGTTGGCAGCCCTGGCCAATCGATAGCCGACGCAATGCAGGCTGGTGCATCCTGCACCGTATTTACATACTGACCATTGTATTGTCATCTGTTACTTCTGTGAGGTAGCTTGAAAGCTGATAGAAAGAATTAAGACTATAGTCAAATATAGATACCTAAAATTACTTTAAAGTATAACTTATTTTTGCTTAGGTAGAATAAAAGAAAAATAAAATGGAATTATTTCGCATACCCAGGTAAAAACTACTCCTTCTTCGATATTTGAGCTATCTAACTTTGATAAAAAATTTCAAATCAGCCCTGTAGTTCCTGAGCAATGACATAAGCGCGTACAATCGAACAAACAAACTCTTCAGCTTTATAATATCAGCGTAGATTTTAAGCATCAGTCTAGATAGTCGATGTTAGCAAATGCCTCTAAACTCTATAATTCGTATCTCTTACATTTTTACATTAGCCGATATAGGCTGAGGCCAAACGAGCGTAATTTTGTGAGTTGTGAGTAGCAGAATTTCGGTCGCAGAATATCTGCTACATTCGATTTCATACAAAAGTCCTATTTGATTCGTACGGTAACGATTTTCTGCGACCGAAATTCTGCGACTCACGACTCAAAATTACGCTCGTTTGGCCTCAGCCTTAATACTTGTTTTTTTGAGCGACAGAAAACAGTGAGAATGCACTGTAAGTTTTTTTTCTCAGTTTACAAGTGCGCTACAGAAGCATAATGACAGACAACACGTTATTCGATCACATCTCAAACCAGCTTTTATTTTAAACCTGATCTTTGTTCTGAATTAAATTCTCCAGTAAAACAAAACACATTCATTTACTTGTCAGTTTAAAGTACGAGTAACAAAAGCACTGATAATCGGCCGACCATTTCGTGTGTCGTTTTTAGGGTTCCGTACCCAAAGGGTAAAACGGGATCCTATTACTAAGACTTCGTTGTCTGCCTGTCTGTCTGTCTCCACGCTGTATCTCGTAAACCGTGATAGCTAGAAAGATGAAATTTTCACATATGATGTATTTCCGTTGCCGCTTTTTATTTTTGTTGTCCGAAAAATGTTTGTAGGTATTTTGGCTAGTTGTAGGTAATAGATACATTCATTTTTCATATATAATGGTACGGAACCCTTCATGCGCAAGTCCCACTCGCACTTGGTCGGTTTTTCTGCACGAAATGCACACGAGAGGAATGGAATAAAAAGAGGTAAAAATAACAGCTTTGTACTATCTATTTATACTGGAAAAATGTCTCTAAGAGTTCAGTAATATCATGGTCTAACGAACGTTGCAGTTATTAAAGAAACTCCCAGCTCTATTAGAATATAGTTTTGCTAATAAAAAGAAAAGGTATCGTGGATCGGAGCTCATAATGGTCTAACACTGGGAACTTGATCCTTTTTTGTTCAACCTTCATCTGAGATATAATAGGGAAGAAAATATTCATAAAGAGAGCTTATTACACAATGATTTATTTAAATAAATTATCTTGTACACGTGCAAATGTGGTGATCATTAAATTAGGTACTTAAACTTCAACACTGGTGGATTTTTAGAAAACTCTTTGAGAGCCTTCCGTGGCTTTTAGACACTGGCGGATTTTCCGAGCGCACTTTTTTTTTTCACAAATCTGTCTATGAGAAATTCCACAATAAATACATGTGTATTTACATGGACTTGTTTTGAGATGGGAAATAAAACTTTGTGTACCAGGGCGGACTAACTCTTTCGGACAACATATTTACATGACCCAGATCTGGAACCCCAAACCCCGCGCCCTGCAGTCTCGCTTGACACAACCACAACGCTAACGAGCTCTGATGATGATGTTCATATAATATAACAGGCCCCGACAAGCAATATTGTGCAGAAAATTCTGTTTTAATATAAAAGCGAAACTCCCCTTTGACATATTAAACTACAGAGTATGCAAGACAAACAATAATTACTTTTTATTACATTGGAATATGTCGCAACTTTTAAAATTCGTTTTTCATCTCGTTTTTCTCATACACGTGCTGTTTTCTGTAGTATATGAAACAAAGTTCTTTTGTCTGTATATTCGTTTTATTT
Source organism: Heliothis virescens (assembly GCA_002382865.2). Lineage (NCBI taxonomy): Eukaryota > Metazoa > Arthropoda > Insecta > Lepidoptera > Noctuidae > Heliothis > Heliothis virescens. The sequence continues at coordinate 1,404,575 of NWSH02000323.1, forward strand.
TTAATGTAGGGTTAATTTATACATATAAAAATCAAAGTCCTGACTCAATCACTGACTCATCAATGAAGGATCCAAACCCGCTGCTGAAATTTTGCAGACAGGTTCATCTTAAGACTCTCACGCGATGTAAGAAACGATTTCCCGAAATTCCCGAGGTAACGGGATTTTAAGATTTTCGCGAGCAAAGCCGCTGGCAGAAGCTAGTATTGTATGAAGGACTTTGGAGCACTTTTTTCATGTTATTTTCATAAAGACAGGGTGAAAATTTTCTAGTAGTCAAACGGAGACTTTTAACTATTGAACTGTAAATCTGCAGTGCAGTCGATACAGGCACTGTCAACAAACTCCTCGACCGATATAAAAAGCAGTCGTGCGAAGTCGGGCGCGGTCGCTAGTGCAAATAAAAGCGTATTCCATTCGAATATGTAAAGAGCGCAGCAGCTGTAAAACACGGGAACTTTCCTCTGCACTTGTAAAATAATAATAAATATTATATTTGCGAAACTCGTGTTTGTTCAAACTAAAGGATGCGACATTAAATGCACTTTTCTTGCAGTCTCGTTATATTGCTTTTGTGCACTGAGCTATGCTTTATATCAAAGATATTATAGAATTCCTTTGAGGCTTAGCAATGGAAATAAAATCTTCGTCTCTCGATGTTTTAACATTTCTTGCAGATATTCTATGAATGGGGTGTGTAGGAGGATTGCACATAGACGGTCTATTCAGAGCAACAGGTCGCTTGCGCTTTCTGTGACTTGTTAAGGGACTTGCTAATTACCAGCGCAGGTGTATAGAGAGAATATCTATACAGAGTTTATCAATAGCCCATAGAAACACGACCACATGATATAAAGCCGGCTTCAGATTATGCTACACTATTAAGCTATACAGTAGAGTGAAGAAGAGCCTAATGCTGTAACTATTAATATACAGTGTGGACGTGTTCATAACGACGTATGGTGCGCGCTATGTGCTAGGAGCTACATATATATATATTTTTTTTGTTGATGGGAAATCATCAGATGATCCCGCTGTGGGTGACAGCGTGAGGGACTGTCGTCAGACTGTTACTGACTAAAACCCACCGTGTTCTTTCATGAGCCCGTTGTGTGCCAGGGCCGTGGTAGGTAACTCGCGCGAACAACCCGCAGCCCCGACAGGCTCTGGCTCTGGCGGGCCCCGCTAACATATATGTATATGTTTGACGCCGGCTTAAAGCTTCCAACTCCAAATAAAATAGAAACAGGATGAATTAAACGGGAGGAATTACAACGCCCTTGTAGACAGGAGCTGAGCAAACTCGGGGGGTACACACGAGCACAATGACGGCAGGATGAAAGAGATGCCCTGAGGGTGTTTGGTAATCTGTGTATTTTCGTCTGGGCGGGCACGGCGCCGTGACGTGGGCCGGCCGCCGCGGGCTGGCACGAGTTACTAAGTTACTGTTACTGGTCAGACAAAACACGGGGGCATAGTGCTGGTGGACACGCGGAGAAGGTGGCTGGATTTAGAATCACGCTAAATGTCAGCTTATGTATGAAATTCTAGGAAGCCTTTTTAACCGACTTCCGAAAAAGGAGAAGGTTCTCAATTCAGAGAGAGGAACCCTGAAGACTTTTTTTTTAATCTTCTATGTATGTTCTCAGGTTACTCAAAGATGCCTGGACCGATTTACTATTTTTTTTTCATAACTCGTAGCTATTACGATATCGAGAGAAGCGACGCGCGTACCAGTACCGATGGTCAGCGTGATTCTAATCAACCTATGGCTTCTTTTCAAAATCCATCTTTGCTAGTGTTTTTCAGTATGTCCTATTTACATGATCTGTAGGTATGTGAATACTGAAATAATAAATTGTAGCGTTCTCTTCACGTGGCCTGTGTAACGTGGTACGGTATGGCGCGCGTACACATTTCAATGTATATAATTAAATTCTTTAGCGGCTACGTTTGTAATTATCAACCGTATGTTTTTGTAACGACACGCACAGTCGTGAGATCAGGAGTGAAAATTAATTCTCTTGTTTCGGAAACCTCCTGAAATAAGGCCAGAGTTGTTGGACAGCTTGAAACACTGCCTTTGCAACTTATATATCTATATATATAATGTATACTAAAAAACTGAAGAGTTTGTTTGTTTGAACGTGCTCATTTCAGTAACTCCTGGTCCTGAAATGTGTCCTCTAATAAAAATTATTTCAATTTTAGATACCCATTTTGAGCATTAATCACCACGCTTGCTCAATGCGGGTTGGTGATTTCAGACTTTATAGTCCAGGTTTCCTCAAGATGTTTTCCTTCACCTTTTTATCAGACATTGGTGTCTAAGATATACTTAGAATGCTCAATCCTTAAAAATATACCTATTTATAAGATTTTTGTCCTATGGCATTCATCTGAGACCACTCGCGGAAAACAGTTCAGACACAGCCAGCAGGTCAACCTACCAAATCTGTCAAATTCAACCAATCGAACATTAACCTTCCACTATTGTAATAAGGTTCAAAATCCATTGCAAGTAATACAGACTGAGGTAGGTTCATGTGCTATTCTGTGTGCTGTACATCATGACTTATAACCTTTTCAAGACAAAGGAAAGCACTCTGGTTTTTTTACGAATTTAGTTTAGTATCTCCGTTCTCTAGATAAAACATTTCATAAGAAATGTTCTAGTAATTTACTGTCTAGGTTATTTTGTTGCAATAAACTTGCAGCAAGAGAATCGACTTGCCTACCGTCCCCAATTATGTTGGGGTCGCCTTCCAGTCTAACAAGAGGTGCCCTGTAATTTGGTAAACTACCAACTGGTTTCCGAATAGAATATAATATTTTTATAAATCGTATTTTATAATCGGTATCGTAAACCTTTACAATTTTATTGCGAGTAAGACCCGGTTTTTATCTAAAACTAGCTTCTGCCAGTGGTTTCACCCGCGTCCCGCGGGAACTACTCGGCGTACTCGGATAAAAAGTAGCCTATAGCCTTCCTCGATAAATGGGCTATGTATGTGAGCTACTGGTCCGATTTGAAAGAATTTTTCAAATCGGACCAGTAGCTCCTGAGGTTAGCGCGTTCAAACAAACAAACTCTTCAGCTTTATAATATTAGTACTGATATAGCTAATACTTTTTCTAAGTCTCACAGATGTTTTGCTGATAACCGCGTCACGATTGGTTCTACCAAACCAGAGATGATCACACACATACTTATGTACACACAAGTGAAACTGACAACCTGCCTTTTTTAACTTGGATGAAATGGCCCCAAATTATTATTAGACATTAATTTGTATTGTGGAAACAGTTATTTTACCTTTCAATAACAGAGATCGTTCAAATCTATCACGTTTTCATTTCTTTGTGTTTAGTTTCGCTAGAACATTCGACGGCCATTGTTGCCAGTGTCACATTTTTATTTAACTGTCATCCAGTATCGACGGATCGTGACAGATTTCATACAGTACTATTGATAAAAGAAAATAATAATAAATACACATTTTTTATGTTGATTTTAGTTACTTATCGTGGTTGGTGCGTATGTGAATGTTATAATTTTTACCAAAAAATAAAAACCGACTTCACAAAACACTGAAAGGGACAGAATAAAACTTTTCACATGGCTCTAGAAGTCGGCAGCAAAATAAACATTAAAATTCAAGTTAAAAATTGTCTTTCAAAGACGTAAGAACGGCAAAAAACAGTCTCAATAATCCTTATTAAAATTATAAATGCGAATTTCTGTATATTTTCTTGTTTTCATGCTGTAATTACTGAAGAGATTTAATCAAATTTGGAACACAAGTAGCCTATATCTTTTTTCAGGCTCTAGCCTAGAATATGGTCATAAAAACCTTTTGGCTGCCCCACAGTTCAAAACAATAGGTAGCTATACCCTTTATGCACTTACTTTGAGATGCAACCTCTTGACCACTATCTCTTTGAAGATACGTTGAAGAGCCTCAGTAGCCAGTTGAGTAACACCCCTCTTGACTCTGAGGGTAGGGACCTCTAATAAATGTACAATGACCCTTTCGACCATTTTAAACGACGACATAAACCGTCCGTTTTTCTTAAAACAACTGTTGAAAATCTATTGCAGAAAGACAGATTATGGTAACTTGATGTGCTGTCGTCTGTACATATAACGTGAAAAATAGTAAACTGTTGTTTTAAGAAAATTGACATTGTCAGTAAACTTGGGACCTATAGTTTGACGTCTGTTCGTTGCACTGAGGGCTCGAAGTACAGACCACAGTAAGTCACGGTACCCCAATCTGTCAAATTCTACCAATCGAACATTAACCTTCCACCATTGTGATAAGGTTGAAAATCTATTGCAGATTTTTGACAGATTGTGGTAACTTGATGTGTTGTCGTCTGTCTGTACATTCAAGGGTATTATTTGATGTATTAGGAGTATGACGTGTATATAGATTTTATCTTGTCTTGTGACATGTTTGTGCTTTCAGTGAAAGATATTTTGTCTGGTTTTTTGACACGCGTTCATATGATGAATTATAATTTATTCTTATACATGTCAATAACTTTATATATTTTAGCTTTTATTTTATTTATTTAAATATAAAACTGGAATGATAGACTAGTGGGTCCCGGCTGTCATTTGAACATCTTTGGCAGTCGTTACGGGTAGTCAGAAGCCAGAAAGTCTGACAGCTAGTCTAACCAATGGGTATCGGGTGGACGGGCAACTGTGTTGAGGAGGTCCAAAAGGCAGTCTCTCTACGTAAAACTGGTACTCAGCTGCAGGTGGGTCTAACCACCTAGTAGCCGCCCCAATACAGTAGTTATTGGTCATTGTATTCGGCCAATGTTGGTCATATTTGTTGGTAAAATGTTGGTCATTATCTTTGGACAACGTTGGTCATTGTATTTGGCCAAACAATTATGTAGCTGATGACGATTGACTTATATTTATAATGCATTAGTAATCATCTTTTTAGTTTTTATAACAATACAGAGAAGCACGAATAATTCCATCTAGTTGTCTAAATAATGGGCTCTAAGTTTGCATTGTTATAGAAAAGGGTTGAGCAAATAGCCTTAGGGTATTGACAATTCAGTATGAATATAGGAATGGAGCGCGAATTATTCTTGTAATAGTTTCAAGTGTAATAAATACTTCAGTAAAGTGCCTGGTTCTCAGCTTTTCATCTAAATTCTAGTAAAACGAAGTAAGAAAATTTTAATTGTAGTTTTATTGTAATTTTAAAACCAGTTCTTTTTTAACTGTAGATTTATGATTCGTTATTCGATGTTTTTAAAGTATTTTACTTTAAAAACATCGAATAACTAAATATTATATCGATAAAATGCTCTTTGCCTTTTAACCCTAGATCACTAACCTTATTTTACGACGCGTAATACTAACCTTCGTCGTTTCGACTACGCTGTATAATGGAGGGGTTTTAGAGGATAAATAAAACAAAATATATTCATATTTATGTTTTTATTTTAAAAACAAAGTATTAATCTACATATTTAAAGATTTATAATATATACTTTATCATATTTTTTTATTCAAACAGTCTTATTAATGAGACCATAGCTTACATACAAAATCAACTTTTCCAAATTTTAAAACATATCCAAAGATATTATATATAGCATTATTTTTTTATAAATAAACTGTTAATTACAAAAATAATATTCGAATAATGAGTTAGAAATATTTTTTTGGTAATATCTTAGGAACTAATACATTTGTGACACACATCAAGTTTATGTTCGATTTATTGCACTTGGTGCACCTACTCTTACACATTCTTTGTTTTGTGGAGGGACATATGGCAATTTTTTTTCTTTTATTTTGCTGTGGAAGGATATCAGATCAGATATCTCATAATTTTCATCCGAAAATTTCTCTTCATTCACAGTAGAAACTTCATCATCACCCTCCGTTTCATACGCCTCAATGTGGTCTTCGGGCTCACTCTCTGATTGATTTTCCTCCTCGCTATCATCATCTAATCACATTGCACGAATTGTATATAAAATAAACTAAATAAAGACACCATTGTTAATCAACAAAAGATAAAAAAACGTAATTTTAACTTAAAAAAATAGTACGAACAATAGTACAAAAAGTTACGTTACTACTAACCTTCGTCGATGCGACGAGTCATGGTTGCTGGAACAGCGCGTACAGGCCCCCTAAGCACAAAGCACTACCATCGATCGTTAGGGCAATGGATCGACAGAGATTAGCTCGAATTAGAAAACCGCACGATCGCGCGCGCAAAAGTTATCGCGATTTTTTTGGTGATGCGTCGTCGAATCGACGAAGGTTAGTNATACCCATTTTGAGCATTAATCACCACGCTTGCTCAATGCGGGTTGGTGATTTCAGACTTTATAGTCCAGGTTTCCTCAAGATGTTTTCCTTCACCTTTTTATCAGACATTGGTGTCTAAGATATACTTAGAATGCTCAATCCTTAAAAATATACCTATTTATAAGATTTTTGTCCTATGGCATTCATCTGAGACCACTCGCGGAAAACAGTTCAGACACAGCCAGCAGGTCAACCTACCAAATCTGTCAAATTCAACCAATCGAACATTAACCTTCCACTATTGTAATAAGGTTCAAAATCCATTGCAAGTAATACAGACTGAGGTAGGTTCATGTGCTATTCTGTGTGCTGTACATCATGACTTATAACCTTTTCAAGACAAAGGAAAGCACTCTGGTTTTTTTACGAATTTAGTTTAGTATCTCCGTTCTCTAGATAAAACATTTCATAAGAAATGTTCTAGTAATTTACTGTCTAGGTTATTTTGTTGCAATAAACTTGCAGCAAGAGAATCGACTTGCCTACCGTCCCCAATTATGTTGGGGTCGCCTTCCAGTCTAACAAGAGGTGCCCTGTAATTTGGTAAACTACCAACTGGTTTCCGAATAGAATATAATATTTTTATAAATCGTATTTTATAATCGGTATCGTAAACCTTTACAATTTTATTGCGAGTAAGACCCGGTTTTTATCTAAAACTAGCTTCTGCCAGTGGTTTCACCCGCGTCCCGCGGGAACTACTCGGCGTACTCGGATAAAAAGTAGCCTATAGCCTTCCTCGATAAATGGGCTATGTATGTGAGCTACTGGTCCGATTTGAAAGAATTTTTCAAATCGGACCAGTAGCTCCTGAGGTTAGCGCGTTCAAACAAACAAACTCTTCAGCTTTATAATATTAGTACTGATATAGCTAATACTTTTTCTAAGTCTCACAGATGTTTTGCTGATAACCGCGTCACGATTGGTTCTACCAAACCAGAGATGATCACACACATACTTATGTACACACAAGTGAAACTGACAACCTGCCTTTTTTAACTTGGATGAAATGGCCCCAAATTATTATTAGACATTAATTTGTATTGTGGAAACAGTTATTTTACCTTTCAATAACAGAGATCGTTCAAATCTATCACGTTTTCATTTCTTTGTGTTTAGTTTCGCTAGAACATTCGACGGCCATTGTTGCCAGTGTCACATTTTTATTTAACTGTCATCCAGTATCGACGGATCGTGACAGATTTCATACAGTACTATTGATAAAAGAAAATAATAATAAATACACATTTTTTATGTTGATTTTAGTTACTTATCGTGGTTGGTGCGTATGTGAATGTTATAATTTTTACCAAAAAATAAAAACCGACTTCACAAAACACTGAAAGGGACAGAATAAAACTTTTCACATGGCTCTAGAAGTCGGCAGCAAAATAAACATTAAAATTCAAGTTAAAAATTGTCTTTCAAAGACGTAAGAACGGCAAAAAACAGTCTCAATAATCCTTATTAAAATTATAAATGCGAATTTCTGTATATTTTCTTGTTTTCATGCTGTAATTACTGAAGAGATTTAATCAAATTTGGAACACAAGTAGCCTATATCTTTTTTCAGGCTCTAGCCTAGAATATGGTCATAAAAACCTTTTGGCTGCCCCACAGTTCAAAACAATAGGTAGCTATACCCTTTATGCACTTACTTTGAGATGCAACCTCTTGACCACTATCTCTTTGAAGATACGTTGAAGAGCCTCAGTAGCCAGTTGAGTAACACCCCTCTTGACTCTGAGGGTAGGGACCTCTAATAAATGTACAATGACCCTTTCGACCATTTTAAACGACGACATAAACCGTCCGTTTTTCTTAAAACAACTGTTGAAAATCTATTGCAGAAAGACAGATTATGGTAACTTGATGTGCTGTCGTCTGTACATATAACGTGAAAAATAGTAAACTGTTGTTTTAAGAAAATTGACATTGTCAGTAAACTTGGGACCTATAGTTTGACGTCTGTTCGTTGCACTGAGGGCTCGAAGTACAGACCACAGTAAGTCACGGTACCCCAATCTGTCAAATTCTACCAATCGAACATTAACCTTCCACCATTGTGATAAGGTTGAAAATCTATTGCAGAAATTTGACAGATTGTGGTAACTTGATGTGTTGTCGTCTGTCTGTACATTCAAGGGTATTATTTGATGTATTAGGAGTATGACGTGTATATAGATTTTATCTTGTCTTGTGACATGTTTGTGCTTTCAGTGAAAGATATTTTGTCTGGTTTTTTGACACGCGTTCATATGATGAATTATAATTTATTCTTATACATGTCAATAACTTTATATATTTTAGCTTTTATTTTATTTATTTAAATATAAAACTGGAATGATAGACTAGTGGGTCCCGGCTGTCATTTGAACATCTTTGGCAGTCGTTACGGGTAGTCAGAAGCCAGAAAGTCTGACAGCTAGTCTAACCAATGGGTATCGGGTGGACGGGCAACTGTGTTGAGGAGGTCCAAAAGGCAGTCTCTCTACGTAAAACTGGTACTCAGCTGCAGGTGGGTCTAACCACCTAGTAGCCGCCCCAATACAGTAGTTATTGGTCATTGTATTCGGCCAATGTTGGTCATATTTGTTGGTAAAATGTTGGTCATTATCTTTGGACAACGTTGGTNGTAAGATAGGCAGTCGCTGCGTTTTAAGCACTGGTTCTCAGCTGCACCAGGTTAGATTGGAAGCCGATCCCAACAGTTGGGAAAAGGCTAGGCAGATGATGAAAAGTCTACCATTAAAACCATGTTATTCCTCATTCAAACCAATCGGTCGCGCTTCATAACAGATACAGCTGTGTAAATGATAATTACATTTTACATAATTATATAAATAATATAATATCGAGTGTTTATCGATTATCGGCGCTCGGATAATCGATCGTTATCCGATAGTTGTAAAACACCTTGTTATCGAAACTTATCTTTATTTTTTACCAAAAACCAAAACATACAAAATACGACCTAAACACAGTTCCATTAAAGCTCAAATTGCTTCGGCAATATTTTCTAAATCTTTAAAATGTATTTAAATATATTGCCATTGTAATATCTGCTTTATATACATGAGTTTAACGTTTAGTTTTGTGTGATATATTTATGCATTCTGTTGGTATCTGAAAACAAATATTTTTATAGGTTTATGATCGGGGATCGCTCGATACGATCATTATTGAATTACAACTAGAGGGTAATATTGGGTGAGTATGTAAGGGCATAATGTTCATATTACGTGTATAGTGTATAGTAATGTGGGTGGACTTAACTTAGAAATAATTTTCCAAAAACAGCTAAACTGTTAGTTTTCTGTACTTTTTAAGAAAAGACTTAAAGATCACTATCTGTCCATTGCTTCATAGTTGCTTGTATTTATTTTATATATTTATGTAGGTATATGTTGTACATAGTTATGTATGTATTGTTTATGTAGGTATATTATACAGTTATTTTTTCTTTCCATTTAATTTATTTTTCCTTTTCTCTATTTACACACTGTCTACATCTCTTTCATTCCTATTTTCCTTTCGCAGGTATGCTGGAAGAGATTTCTTTAGAAATAAGCACTACCTTTGTAATTTCTTTCTTTCCTGTTCTGTTTTCCTATTTTGTGTGTACAAAAATTCATAAATAAAAAAAAATAAAAAATAAATAAATAAAATTCCTAACAAAATCTAGCATTGAAACTCTCAAAACAGTAAAAACATAAATTTTACTATAAAAAATACGAAAGTATAAATATTATGACTATTTCTTACTCTTGCATGTCCAAACAGCTGAACAGATTTTGATGAAATTTGTCTGTAATATAGCTTCTATATCAAAATAACGTATAGGTAACATTTTACCCGGATGCGGGAAGTAGTTACCTCAGGAAACGGGTTAAGCTGGCAAAGTACCTTGAGACCTTAAAAAAACCTTTTTTTTCAGTTTGTGACCAGACCATGTTTTATATAGTAGGTACTTTGATCCCACACACACACACAAACAAACCCAATCTTATCACCCAAAGATTATTTAATAATTGGCCTTTTACTATCAAAGAATAGTTTTAAATAAGAACTGTGTTTATTTGTACATTAATCATGTTAGTTTGTCAATATTAGCCGTCTCGTTAAACGTGTGTTAACCATCAGCCTTTTTATCGTCCCACTGCTGGGCACAGGCCTCCTCTCACACAGAGAAGGATTGAGCATTAATCACCACGCTTGCTCAATGCGGGTTGGTAATCTCAGACTTTATAGTCTAGGTCTCCTCGATTTTTTTAGAGTTCCGTACCTACTCAAAGAGTTCTGTACCTAATTATCCCTTCGCTGTCCGTCCGTCTGTCACCAGGCAGTATTTCGTGGATTATGGTAGCTTGAGAGCTGAAAATTACACAGTTAATGTATTTCTACACAAACTAACAAATACTAAAAACTATAATAAAACAAGAATTTTTGGGGGTCCCCATACAAACGGAATTTTTAGTATGGGACCTTTCGTACGCGAGTCCGAATTGCATTTCATCATCTGCGTAGCCTTTTTCCAACTACGTTGTGTTTTACATAGAGCGACTGCCTGTCTGACCTCTACAACCCAGTTACCCGGGCAACCTGGCACTCCTTGGTAAATGGTTGTCAGACTTTCTGGCTTCTGACTACCCGTAACGACTGCCAAAGATGTTCAGATGACAGTCGGGAACCACCAATTTATCGTTCCTTCTGAAACACGGAAGAACTCGTTATGACAAGATGGTCACCCATCCACGGACCGACCGCGCCAAGCGTTGCTTAACCTTATGATCGGAATTGCATTTGACAGATATTTTTTTTGTTGAAAATATCGTGTCTGTAAACTAATCTATAAGAAATTCTATGGCACGGCTATCATCAAATGTCAATGTGTTTTCGTAATCTTTACAAGTAGATATATCGTAATTGAAATGTTAACTATTCGGAAAATAATTTTATCTGTTTCTATACAAGATAACTATGTTTATTATTTTGATACTAATACATTTTTAAGGAGTTCGCATTAACTTTAAATTGTTAATTAATGAAAAATTTAATGAGTAACATGCTTTTAGGGACACCCATTTACAAATTGTTAGACCTTAAGGGTGAAGCCAAACGAGCGTAATTTTGTGAGTTGTGAGTGTGAGCAGAATTTCGGTCGCAGAAAATCTGCTACATTCGGTTTCATACAAAAGTAAGTCCTATTACATGAGTAAATTTTTATTTGTACACAATCTATCTATAATACATAATTATAACAGTTAAGTAAAAAAAAGTCCTATTTGATTCACACTGCAACGCAAAATGAGTTGTCTTTTTTGTATGTAACGATTTTCTGCGACCGAAATTCTGCGACTCACGACTCAAAAAATTACGCTCATTTGGCCTCAGCCTAAGACTAGTCAGTGTTTTACATTACAAAAGACATTTTCAAAGACACCTATTTTAAGAACTAATTTAAAAAATCTCATAAAAAACTAAGCGTTAATACAAACTATCTAATATTCCCCGTCTTCCCTCGCAATTACTTTTAAAGTTAATAAAAAAATATTATTAATTAAGTTTGCGTCGCTGGAAAGTTAAACTGTCTCGCGTCGGCGTCGGTCAAAGAATAGTGAAGTAAGTAATAGAAAAACTTAGCCCGACGTCCACTCGGCTGATAAATAAACTTTGCATTTAAATGCTTCTTGCAAATTGCTTTTTCATTAAACGGGCAAAAGAAAACAACAGTTCGTTTTCAATTAAACGTTGTCTATCAAATAGCTAGGGGTTTCAGTGATATTGCGTGTTTCAACACGACTTTTACGTGTTTTTAGGGATCCGTGCCCAAAGGGTAAAATCCCCTCTCTATTAATTCTTCACAGTCCGCTTGTCCATTCGTTCGTCCGTCCATCTGTCTATCACTAGGCATTATCTCATGAATCGTGATAGTAAGACAGCTATTTTTTTGAAACATATTATGTATTTCTGTTGCTTTTATAACTAGAATAAACTAAAAATTTTAGGCTTATTTTTTGCTAATTTTATAGATAATGGTACGAAACCCTTGCTCTCACTAGCAATTGGTCGGATTTTTCGTTAGTACCGATGTATTTAATGTAAATAATATAAAAAAAAGCTTCGGTGATAAAACATAGATACATTACGCACTATGCTAACCTTTCGATATGTTTTTCTACATTGTAAACACTTTTAAATTGACAGGGAAATATCAAATAGCTATTTCATTCGATTTTGAACAAAATAATTTTTTATTTTACTTAACTCTCAGGTCGTGGGGACCGAGTGCTCGTCTCCTCTTCAAGGACATCGCAAAGCGATTGGTTGACACTTCCCGTGACCCAAAGGCTGGCTTCTATTTCGGTCAACGGCTAAGCATTGCAATACAACGAGGCAATACCGCCAGCCTTTTGGGTACACTCCCGGTTGGCAGCGATCAGGTGGAATTTTTTGACGCAATTTCTTAGTTTTAAATTTAATTTTAAGTGTGTAAATATTATAAAACTAGCTTCTGCCCGCGGAACATGTCGCTTATGCCAGCGATAACGGTTCGTCAAAATGAAAGATCTTAAACGTCTGATGTCGAATTCTAAGAGCCCGGGGAAACGACGGGTTGCGCGAGACGATTCGAGATGTTTCAGACTTATCATACCATACCATTGCATTGCATTGACTGCCTTTTTAGAATGTATGGACAACGCCATCTGTCGGTAAAAGTGAACACTTATCGGAGCTAGTTACGCGCGAGAAAGCTACATAAAGCTGTCCAAACAGCGACACCGTCACACAACGAAGGGCAAAAACAGCTTTAATTTTCATCGATTTAGCTTAAAAACTGACGGAGTTTCATAGACACTTACCCCCCCTTTTTCACCCCCGTTAAGGCAGAATTTCCAAAAATAATTATTGCGTCATTCTTAATTTCTAACCAAATAGCCAAATATTAATTTTAATCGAATTAGCTTCAAAACTGACGGAGTTTCATACAAAGTTACCCCCTCCTTTTTACCCCCTTAAAGAGCGAATTTCCAAAAAAAATATAGCCTATATGTTATTCTGATATATAAGCTATATGTCTGCCAAGTTTCATCTAAATCCGTCCAGTGGATCCTGAGATTAGCGTGTGCAAACAGACAAACAAACATTCAAACATACAAATATACAAACAGACAAAAATTTTTTTTCGAATTCTTACTCTTCTTTCAATTTCTAATAACCTTACATATTTTGTTTTATAAAAATATTAAATGTACAGACACGGTTTTTTTACTGTTTTATTATATGTAGAGATAGAATAGATAGATATAAGTTCTTTGTAAATTATACTGTGTAATTAAATAAAAAAAAACGTACTGTAGCGATGATACTGAAAATTCTTTACATTTTTGCAAGCTTACTTTTGCGGTCCCACCACTGGGCAAAGAGGTCCCCAATGCTCTTCTACTCTCCTATACTATTAAAATCTTCTTACCTAATTATATTTCATGTTCATTAGCTGATAATCAAAGAAATTTAAATACTTAAATTTAATAGAAAAAAACGTATGCTTATTACAGCATAATATGAAAAAATACTTCAATAAATGCTAGCCTTGCAACCACATTTTACGTGTTAAACTAATAAATTGCGAATTAAAATAAGCTTAAAAGTATGATATTTATATTAATTAAATAAAGCGTTAAAAGCATGTAACATCAGGATAATGATGTCACTTAAAAGTCAACCTAGCTAATTAATTAAATTATTTCAGTGAACAGATATACCTCGCATTTTTAAACCATTGGGTAATGAGAGGCTTTTAGCCGTGAGTGTATTGAACACCACAAATGTGAAACCCTGCATATAGGGGTAGATCGCTCTCAATGTATTAAGCCGAGTTCAGACTTTGCAAGGCATATACCACGAACCATGGCACGATTCGAGTATATAACATTATGCTCACCCTCGTTCTATTTTTCGTACCTTGCAATGGCTGGAACCTAAAATCAACACTTTGACTTTTGTCAATACACTGGCTATTCGCGGTTATGCGGTCTTATCCGTGTGCCGACCTTCCGAACCCGGATAAAAAGTAGTCTATGGCCTTTCTTAGGCTCTGGAGCTTTCTGGGACTCTCTTCAATAGTTCAGACGGCCAAGCAAAGAGACAGAGTTACTTTCACTTTAATAATACCTTTCAGTAAAGATATTTGCTAAGTTTCATAGTTGTTATTTATACAGTTACAGCCCAAAACAATCATATAATATCAATACAGAGTTTCTAAAAGCAATAATATTGCCGATTGTATCAACTTGTACCAACTTCTGTTTCATTGTTTGTCCATTCAATTGCCAAAATATTGATCAAGCAAACTTTTATCTATCTGTTCAAAAATGTCATAAGTTTTTTGATCTCTGAAGCCATCGGGCAGCATATGTCAACATGTGATATTGCACATGCAATAACTTCGATTTTCATTTCGAACTCAAAGGATGCAGCGGTTTTCAGCAAACAAGAATTTTTGGCAGTTTCAAGTCTGTTAGGTTATCCTAGACTTCGTCGTTATGAACAGGTACATTGAGTAGACCGAAGCCTGCATAAAAAACCGATAACGCAAGTGCGATTCGGACTCTCGCAGGAAAGGTTCCGTGCCATTTTTTTTCATTTTTCGTCTAAAACGTCGAAAAATATCACGTTTGTTCTATGCCCCCTGAAATGTGAAACCCTGTATAGGGGTAGATCGCTCTCAGTGTATTAAGCCGTATCCAGACTTTGCGAGCTTTACGCTGTGAACCATAGCTCTGTACGAGCATATGTTGTTTTTTTATTTTTACAACACGCACGCTTCGAACCGAAGCATGCGTTGCGCCGTGCGTAGCGCTTGCATTGCAATGTCTGAAACCGCCTTTATAATGTCCTCAGATTCACGAAAATGTCAATGTCATTCAATTTTTACTTTTTGTTTTCACATGCGTTGTATGCCCCCTGAAATATTTATTCTATTCTAGTTTTCAGTATTTATTTTTATGTAAAAACAATAATACATCACCTGAAAACAACAGTGTATCACGGTTCACGAGATACAGCCTGATGACGGACATCGGACAGACGGCCAGCGAGGCCATAGGGTCGTTTTTCCCTTTGATTACGGAACCATAAAAACTACACCGCTGTCTATAAATCAGTGAGCAGTGTCCCAGCGGAGCTAGCGAGTCGGAAGCGACAGGACCCGACATCACCTCGGCACGAATTGACTTCACACTTTTAAATGGTTCTGTAAATTCACCGGCTGTGAAAAGAAAGGAATAACAGTCCTGAGCACTCTAGCTAATGGGCCAGTATTTTATTTTCATTTTACAAAGGCTTACAATTTTATTTACTCCGCTCTCATACCGTGTACGCAGCAGACGAGCTGCCTAGGCTATGTCCCAGAGCACTTTATATTAGCAGTTCCCTCCAGACATACACGAGATCGCTTTCAAAAAAGTACTTTAGCAATATATGCTGTCAGTAAAACAAATAGAATAAAATTACTAAAGCCTAAACCGTCTCAGCTCAATCGCCGCCACATTATTCCTTTTTTATTTAGAACAATCTCGCAATTTAAATCGACCATTTACGCCGAAAGCCTTTTTCTCGTGGGTTCTCTATAAAGTCAAAAATAAAATCGCTGTCGGGCGAGACTTGGCTGGATATTTCGTCTTTTTTCTGCACGTACTTTATGAACGAGACAGCGAACAGAACGTGTCTACAAAGTTACCGTGTACCTTAATTAATGGATAACGAATTCAATCAGGAACCGGGTATAAAATGATATCCGGACTCAAGAGCTGTGTTTCGAATGATATTCCACGGCGTGAGGGCTCAAGTAGTGGTGGTCCTGACACCGCGCTGGATGGATGACAGCAATTAGTTTCAAGCGTCGTATTGTGAGATAGATATCGGATTTTGACATATTGATTGCGAAAAGTGTTATTGTAATAGGTAACATGGAGACAAATTGATTTTGCTCGACTTCGTGTTTTACTTCAGTAACAGTGATTTTCAATTAGCGGATTTTTGTCGCGTGAAGCTAACCCAAGCGTATACGCACGACATGTTGGAACTTGGAACTTGGAACCGCGCCGCAGAAAAATCTGTCGGCGCGGTTCCAAGTGGTTAGTTTTACCAAAATTGACAATTGTTTTACAAAGGTCGGATCGTCCGCATTGACGCGCAGAAAATCCACTAGTGTAGTGTGAAAGCGCAGTAATCATAGCGAGATTTAAGAGTAAAATTAAATTACATACAATCCTTGTCAGCGTGGTATTTCCGTGATTAACAAACTACAATTCTATAAAATTAACAATGTGATTTAAAACTACGTTTAATTAGTTAAAGAGCTCTATTCCTGTAGCTGGCAGACTAAATAATGGTTAAATCATAAACAGTCGTATGAGCGCCCTTTGTATATCTTTCACGAGAATTCGCGTCAACAACACATCGCGTAAACATTTTATTTTTACGTTGATTGCATTTTTTCATTTTGTTTCTAGTATTTTCAAGTGTATCTTGGACACCAATGGCTGAGTAAAGGAAAATATCTTGAAGAACAAGTCTGTAATCACCGATTTGAACTGAGCAAGCGTGGTGATTAACGCTCATAGTCGATCAATTCTTAGATGGGTGATCATCTTGTCATAATAAGTTCCACCGTATCTCAGAAGGCCTAAGTTGATGGATTCCGATTGTCATTTTCTGCATCTTTGGCAACCTGGCTACCAACGAGTATCGTATGACCGAGTAACTAGTTCGAGAAAGTGAGACCGGCAGTTGCTTCGTGTAAAACAAGTTGCTTCGTGTAAAACAAGTGGCTTCGTGTAAAACAAGTGGCTTCGTGTAAAACACTGGTACCCAGCAGCATCCGACTAAACTGTAACTTTACACCATACTTGGGAAAAGGCTAGGCAGATCTTCTTAGCTCATTATAACAGCGATTTCTATCCTCTTTAGTATAAACACTGTAATTTTCC
This sequence comes from Heliothis virescens, assembly GCA_002382865.2. Taxonomy (NCBI): domain Eukaryota; kingdom Metazoa; phylum Arthropoda; class Insecta; order Lepidoptera; family Noctuidae; genus Heliothis; species Heliothis virescens. The sequence goes on from NWSH02000323.1 coordinate 1,421,924, forward strand.
CTTGTACTTGACACCAGTTACAGATTAGTATCGGCTTAAAGTGTTAGTCGTTTGAGATCTACGTGACGATACGTTAAACAAGACTGCAGAATTGTGGCTACAATGTTAACTACAATATAATATTGATGCTATCTCCCGTACTAAGGTCGTTGTATGCATTTCACGGGCAAAGAAAAGGTATTTTTGAAAACGTTTTTGTTCTTTTGTGGTGCAGATTTATTTTTATTCACAAAGACTATTTGGTTTGAATGCAATAGAAGATCGGATATAAGTCAGTTTTTAGGTATTGTGTGATTAGAATCTAGAGTGCAGTGTTCAGGCATAATATGGTGCATCCAATAATAGTTTTTTCTCAGTATGTGTTTGGTAGTTGAAGAATCAATATCCATTTATAAAATATTTCTTTGAGCAGCTTTTCCGTGTTAATGTATCCTTTTTTTCCATTCGTTTTTTTATATACTGTGTAATATTTATAAAGTCCTTATTTCTTTTGCTTGTGACTGCAATAAATTGACTGGACGTAACATACCATGGAATAACTTAAGGATTCTGTAATCATGGTCCTTTATGTTACGTACCTACGTAAGTAAATATTAATATATATTTGAGGAGATTAAAAAAGGTTAAAAAAAAAAATTTCGCTTAAATTTCGAGTGATATCAGTCGGTTTGTAGGGGCAGTGTTAGCAAACAATTCTTATCGAGTGAGCTGCAGGTTTAATCACCTAACAAGCCCTAGTGTCAGAGTTTTCTCAAATCCGCCTGACGGCCTCTGACGTGAGTTTATATATATACGACTGCTACTGAGTAGCGTTCGAGGACGCCGGCTTTACGTGCCCTCCCAGGCAGCGTATTTACAAAACCTAAACCAGTTCAGTCACGAGACAGACTCTAATAGATGAGGTTTTGTTTATGCATATTACTCAACAAAACCTAATCTAACTCGGTAAAAAATGTGACTCAAATAGATTAGCTTTTGGTTTTGATTTTTCAAAGAAAGCGAATTTACAAAAGCTATACCAGTTTAGTCAGGATTCGGACTCTAATAGATGAGGTTTTGTTTATGCATATTACTTAACAAAACCTAATCTAACTCGGTAAAAAAATGGTTCAAATAGATTAGATGTTTGTTTTCATTTTTCGAAGAAAATGTACGGACAAAATCTAGTTCTATATAATACGTAACACTCGAACAGCTAAGCTTTTGGTGAGATATTTTTAAACATTACGTACGAACAAAACCAAGTCGAATAGAGGCTAGCTACCTATATGAATGAATTCACCTCAGAATTTAACTTTTCTTAAATGTTATAGTAGGATTGATTTGATATTGTCTGTGCACTGTCATTGAAAATATTAAAATAAAAAGCAGTAATCCAGTTCAGTATTTTTACAAAAAGACAAAAGTTCATCCATTAGAGTCTGGCTCGTGACTAAAATAGTATAGCTTTTGTAGTCGTTTACGTACGAACAAAACCTAGTCGAGTAGAGTCTCACCGCCATATTTGCTTATCGTGAACGCGATTGGTCGTTGCTCCGCTGTGTTATGTTATGTGCCATACTTAATTAAGACTGATTGTTACAACGTTTAAATTTAAAAAAGCTTGTCGTTATTTTTATTATTATTTATAGTCGCAACAAGTAGGTAGCGTTCTCACCAAATAAAAGTTCTTCTCGTTTGTTAATTCGTTTTTTTTTACTTACAAATAAATAATAGAAACGAGCCATTAAAATAATAACAGTTGCCATGTAACTATGAACCTATAATTGAAACATATATTTATTATTGATTAATGTGTATTCTATAGTACTAGATTTTGTCCGTCCATTTTATTGGAAAATATCGAAACAAAAAACTTAGCTATCTCAGTAGAAAATTACTGAGATAGATTAGGTTTTGTTGAGTAATATGCATAAACAAAACTTCATCTATTAGAGTCCGAATCCTGACTAAACTGGTATAGCTTTTGTAAATTCGCTTTCTTTGAAAAATCAAAACCAAAAGCTAATCTATTTGAGTCACATTTTTTACCGAGTTAGATTAGGTTTTGTTGAGTAATATGCATAAACAAAACCTCATCTATTAGAGTCTGTCTCGTGACTGAACTGGTTTAGGTTTTGTAAATACGC
>NWSH02000323.1:1425696-1435827 GCA_002382865.2 Heliothis virescens
GCGTATTTACAAAACCTAAACCAGTTCAGTCACGAGACAGACTCTAATAGATGAGGTTTTGTTTATGCATATTACTCAACAAAACCTAATCTAACTCGGTAAAAAATGTGACTCAAATAGATTAGCTTTTGGTTTTGATTTTTCAAAGAAAGCGAATTTACAAAAGCTATACCAGTTTAGTCAGGATTCGGACTCTAATAGATGAGGTTTTGTTTATGCATATTACTTAACAAAACCTAATCTAACTCGGTAAAAAAATGGTTCAAATAGATTAGATGTTTGTTTTCATTTTTCGAAGAAAATGTACGGACAAAATCTAGTTCTATATAATACGTAACACTCGAACAGCTAAGCTTTTGGTGAGATATTTTTAAACATTACGTACGAACAAAACCAAGTCGAATAGAGGCTAGCTACCTATATGAATGAATTCACCTCAGAATTTAACTTTTCTTAAATGTTATAGTAGGATTGATTTGATATTGTCTGTGCACTGTCATTGAAAATATTAAAATAAAAAGCAGTAATCCAGTTCAGTATTTTTACAAAAAGACAAAAGTTCATCCATTAGAGTCTGGCTCGTGACTAAAATAGTATAGCTTTTGTAGTCGTTTACGTACGAACAAAACCTAGTCGAGTAGAGTCTCACCGCCATATTTGCTTATCGTGAACGCGATTGGTCGTTGCTCCGCTGTGTTATGTTATGTGCCATACTTAATTAAGACTGATTGTTACAACGTTTAAATTTAAAAAAGCTTGTCGTTATTTTTATTATTATTTATAGTCGCAACAAGTAGGTAGCGTTCTCACCAAATAAAAGTTCTTCTCGTTTGTTAATTCGTTTTTTTTTACTTACAAATAAATAATAGAAACGAGCCATTAAAATAATAACAGTTGCCATGTAACTATGAACCTATAATTGAAACATATATTTATTATTGATTAATGTGTATTCTATAGTACTAGATTTTGTCCGTCCATTTTATTGGAAAATATCGAAACAAAAAACTTAGCTATCTCAGTAGAAAATTACTGAGATAGATTAGGTTTTGTTGAGTAATATGCATAAACAAAACTTCATCTATTAGAGTCCGAATCCTGACTAAACTGGTATAGCTTTTGTAAATTCGCTTTCTTTGAAAAATCAAAACCAAAAGCTAATCTATTTGAGTCACATTTTTTACCGAGTTAGATTAGGTTTTGTTGAGTAATATGCATAAACAAAACCTCATCTATTAGAGTCTGTCTCGTGACTGAACTGGTTTAGGTTTTGTAAATACGCTCCCAGGCACGGGGGTGTAACACCGCCAACTTCCAAACTCCTGCTGCTTTGTGAAAGTTTCTAAAACCCACAAAGCGATTTCGGCCTAGCCCGGGAATCGAACCCGAGACCTGTGATCGGAAGTCGCGCTATGCGACCACTAGACCAACGAGGCAGTTGCAAACAATTGACGACTAGTAGGTGCACAGATGCTTAAATGCTTAAAACTGAGCGATATATTTGATTATTTTACCCGCTCGAAATATTCAATCAAAGTTCATTCAAATCTTGTATTTCTGATATAAAATCGAATCTTATTTCAATAAATGTTTCGATATTTAAATGAAGAGAATTTGAGATCCTTGCTCCTGCCAGATACGAACGGATCGACCTCGAGTCGCAACCAAGCGATCCGTCTTTGTTAAAATCTCGGATTCCAGCTGGAAGTCTATGGATAACCCTTAATGGAATATTCTTGTTTCACCCCTGGGGGTGGCAACGTGAGTTAGGTAGCAACCTACATATAAATATTAGTTACAAACATTTTTATATATGATTTCTCAGGTATTTCTCTGTTATTTATTTTAAGAAGTGGTTTTCTAACTTGATTAGAAATAATGTTTGTGAAGGATGGAATGTATAGATTGGTTGGTTTTTAACAAGGCTAGCAATATCTTCAGAATATTCTTGCCTTATAAATTATACTTTTGGTTTTTCGCGTCCCGGTATAATTACATCACGCATCCAGAAAAAATGTAGCATATAACCTTCCCAATGTTAGCAATATATACAATATTCTTAATTAATATAGATATAATGCCAAACAAATGAAGTTTCTATTCAAAAAACATGTTACGGTTGCATTTTTACACAAATTAATTTCAGCTAAAATCTGAAAAAAAATATGAAAGAGCTTTAGTATAGATCAAACGAAATGCACGCGTTTTTCTACAAAAAATAATTAAGGAAGCAAATTCTCATTCATTGAAACTATATGGCGATGAATTTCGAAATATTTTTACACAAAACCGGGAATCAACGTCAACTAATAAAGTCTGAATACTTAATTTTGTAGCCGAGTGTACGTTGAGCCTAATACAGAATTCTCTGTGACGGGTTTTCCTGGTATACGGTGTCTTTAATTCCGGCAACTTTGATCCGTTTCCGTATTTTCGTCGATTATTGTGTGAGTACTGAAAAATAATTTCATTGGCTACTCGCTTCAAAGAAAGTTTATGGGTTTCAGTCACTGAAACAAGTTAGTTTTTTTACTCGTGAAATATTACAGGTAGACATAGGTAAATATTGTAATGCAACGTGTGGCATCTTGCGGTTTTGCCTGCGTCCCGGTGAACTTACACCGCTAGCTAGATAATATATAGGTTATACGTCACCCAAAGGATAGTGTAGCTTTCCTGCGGTGGTAGATTTTGTCGAACTGGTCCAGTAATATTAAAGTTTACATTTTCTGCTCCGTTTGAATAATTCCTAGTATATACCTATCAATGACGGTAGGCCGCACAAAAAGCTATTGAGTTACACCCGTGGGTATATATCTTTAAGTTCACTTAGTAATTGCAATAAAACTCCCGTGCTAGCGTGGGATGAAATGCCAGATATTCATCCATAGTACACTCGAGGAAATATATAAATGTTATTTCTTTTCAATAGAACTGAAAATAAACGTCTGTTTTGATTTCCATTAAAACATTTTATTACAAAGGTTAACAGGATACGTGGTAATTATTTTTTTATTCTTTCTGCTGAAATGGTTTATCCTTTTTAGGGTTCCGTAGCCGAATGGCAAAAAACGGAACCCTTATAGATTCGTCATGTCTGTCTGTCTGTCTGTCTGTCTGTTCCTGTCTGTCTGTCCGTATGTCACAGCCAGTTTATTCTGAAACTATTAAGACTACACCATCAACTCGGCTAGGCAATGTATTATGTTAACCGCTTCACGATTTTTATACAAAATAAAAAAATAATAATATTAGAAGGGGGCTCCCCATACATGGAACTGAAACAAAAAAAATTTTTTTTCGTCTAACCTACACTTGTGGGGTGTCTATAGATAGGTCTTTAAAAATGAGATGAGGTTTCTAAAACCAGTTTCTCCAAAGTCAATCATTTCAGAGTAAGACACTTTCAAAGTGCTAAAATGTGTGTCCCCCCCCCTGTAATTTCTAAACTACCAAAGTGAAAAATCTAAAAAAAATATATGTTATAGATCTTAATAAAAACTATCAACCAAAATTGGTTTGAACGAAATACAGTCAGTAGTTTTTGAGTTATAGCACTTTTTCAGTAACCGCAAACTATAACTTTGTTATTCATATATTTGTATGAAAAACAAAGTATTTTTTTGTAGGTACGTTTATTTTTCATAGATAATGGAACGGAACCCTTCGCGTGCGAGTCCGACTCGCACTTGTTCTTAAATTAATATGGTATCGTAAGGTTAAGCTACGGTTTGTGTGGTCGCTGCGTAGATAGGTGCCCATCTATATTCACAAGTTCATCCGTGTTTCTGAAGGCACATTATAAATAGTTGGTTTCGGCTGTCTTTTGAAAACCTTTGGCAGTCGTTTTGGGTAGTCAGAAACCTGAAAGATTGTCAACCAGTTTTACTAAGAACGATCGCGTTGCCCAGGTAACCAGGTTGAGGAAACCAATTAGGTTGTCACTCTACAACGGGTTAGACTGGAACCAACCCCATCAAAACTGGGAAAAGTTTGGACAGACGATATTGTTTATTTTTTCCTATGAAAATTTATTACCAATTTATCGTGCCTTCCGTGTTGCAGAAGGCACGATAAACTGGTGGGTCCCGGCTGTCATTTGAATATCTTTGGCAGTCGTTACGGGTAGTCAGAAGCCAAAAAGTCTGACAACTAGTCTTACTAAGGAGTATCGGGTTGCCTGGGTTGCTGGGTGGTGGAGGTCAGACAGGCAGTTGCGCCATGTAAAAACACTGGTTCTCAGCCGCATATGGTTAGACTGGAAGCCGACCCCAAAGTAGTTGGGAAAAGGCTAGGCAGATGATGATGAAAGTAACTGAAATTCGACAGATACCATACGGTAGGTTTCCTATCCGATTCATATCACAACTAACACGTTAACACACTGACGTGTTGCTCCGTTGATAAATATTCGTATGTACTTTATTCAATTGGTTCCTATTCAAAATTGTTCATATGTGTTTTTATCCGATTGATGATAGGTCGTTTTTCAAAACATCGTCATTCATTTGCCTGTAACGGCTTAATGGCACATTTTATACTTCATCATGTTCATTTTACTGGGTAAGGGAGATTTGTGAATTTTATTCATTTTCAGCGTTTTATTTAGGTAGGGGAGTTAATGGTTGAATGGTATTTTGTTATGTAATGTATTTTTTTATGTAAGATACTGAAAGCACATGCAGGCTAAATTGTCGGCCTGCAACTGAGTCGATGCTGGGCCGACAGATTATTTTAAAAGTAATTGTGAATTCAATCAACCTTTTTAGTCGGTCTAATATCGGCCGGATACCTGATCGTTGTAATGTGCGCTCTACCATTACAGACTAAAGTGACTTAAAAACGTTGTGATCAAATCTTTATAAATTACCAAATTAATTAATTACTCCCTATAAGTTGCCTATAATCTTATGTATAGAAGCGAAGAATCTATTCACAAAAAATACGTTTACGTTAAAATAAACTGCTGTGATTATAAGTCTTTGTCGTTTGTCAGTGTGGGTAAGTGAACAACTGAATTACAGGCTCCATCAATTTACTGTGTGAAGAATACTTTCGTGAATTGCGATTTCCAACAACGCTGTGTGTCTACACACAGGCTTACGAAACCTGCGCACCCTACGACACTGTGTTCGATAGTGCAATCACATGGCTTAGTAGGTACAGGTTTTATCTCAATCTGTCAAATTACTTCAATAGATTTTCAACCTTATCACAGTAGAGGACGATTAATATTCGATTGGCAAAGATTTGCGTAGGTTGCGTACATATATGAAAAACGACGTTACGGTAGTTTGACTGACGTTCAGTTTTTTTCGAACTACGCGAAAATTCGAGTTTGGGATCGAATTTAAATGGAACGTCATTTTTGATGAAACCTGGACGTGTTATTGGTCGGTTTTACTTCCGAAGGCTACAGGACATAGTGACAGGTATGTCGTATCGTCAAAATGGAAATAAAATGCGACCAAACGCCATGTTCGTCGTGTTTTTTCGGAACAAATTATTGGACGCAATTTTTTTTTTTTTAAAGTCGTAGAATTAGATAAATAGCGCATAATATAAAATATGTATTGTTCTGCGCTAATGTTATAAGACTGAAGAGTTTGAATGTTTTTTCTCGGGAATTGGAGCGATTAAAAAAATATTTCAGTGTTATATAGCCCATTTATCGAAGAATTATTTACGCTATAATTTATACAGATGCACTCACATAATTATTGAGTTTATCGAATGTAATTTTTGTAGCTTTTTCGTTTGTAAAATAATACACAAACTGTATTACATTCATGCGAGTATTTTTCCTAACTCCCACGCAGACGACGTCGCGGGCAGCAGCTAGTTACACAATAATAAAGGTCCACTACTTTTGTACTCGGCGGTAAAGATGAAAGGAAAACAAACGGTCGGTTTTCATTTAATTTTGGGAAGCAATCTTGTAGCGTCGTGAGTAAACAGTTACGTTTGAACTGACCGCTAAAAGTGTGTGTTGTGCCAATCTTTTTGTCTTTAACCACGTCAGTTTGGAGTTTAATGGTTGCTTTTTCTAGTACATGTGTGTATTATTAAACTAGCGGATTCCTCTGCAGCCTATGGAACGAAAAAAAAATCTATATTATGTAAAAATATCATTATACTAACTTCCGGCAGCGGTTTTACCCGCTTTCCGAGGCAACTACTTCCCGTACCCGTTTAAAAAGTACAGTGATACATAAACTATATTTCTGTCAAGTTTCATCTAAATCCATCTAGTAGTTTTTGCGTGAAAGAGTAACGAACATACACATACATCCATCCTCACAAACTTTCGGATTTATAATATAAGTAGGATGTGTTTAACGTAATCTTGACAAAATAAAATATATAATTTTTCTAAAAATATCCCTTGATTAATGACACTGAGAAATATTTTTCTAATTAGACCGGATACTACCTGGGACAACGGATCAGCATTGCCTTCCAGCGAGGCAATTCTGCCAGCCTTTTGGGCACGCTCCCAGTCGGATTTTTTGATGCATTTTAATTGTTTTTCTAGATTTAATTTGTAAATATCTCTTTTTTATACTTTTTATTACCCTGTAAATAAGAGTAAATACGTATTTTATTTCTGTAAAATAAATAAACAAAAATTTGACCGGTAATTCCTGATATTAGCGCGTTCTAGCAAACAAACATACAAAAATGTTCGTCAGTTTTATAATATCACTATTTCCACCAGAGGTTTCACGCGCGTCGCGTGTGAACTACTCCGGGCACCCGGAATAAAAGTTGCCCATAACCTGCCTTGATAAATGAGCTATCTAACACTGAAAACATTTTTGTAACAAACCTAGCGGTTTCTGATACTAGCGCGTTCAAACAAATAAACATACAAAAAGCTCTTCAGTTTTATAATATTGATATAGAATAGATTCTATTCATTATTATATGAAAGCATAAATTTGTGCTACTTTAATGTTTAATGAATATACTAATTAGACATTATGTAGAAGGAATTATTAACCGCTACATCGACCTAATTTACAATATTATTAGCATTTCATAGTGGGTTGGTAAAATGTGTGTTTCGAGCTAAAATGGAATGGCTTTTATACAGAAACTAGCTTTTGCCCGCGACTTCGTTCGCGTGGAATAGTGACTTCCGGCAAATTTTTGGTTTTAACCACATAGTTCCCGATCTCGCGGGATCTCTTCAAAAATGAGATGTGGAAGATATTCTAGGGAACTCTTCAAAAATCAACATAATGAGCTCTGCGTTTGAATTTAATAGATGTATATGTCGCAGTAAGATAGATAAAGCCGTAATATAGTTATATCCCTAGGGATATAATTATATACCGGAACATAGTCATACGAAAGCGATTCGTTATTGCCGATCGAAAAAGGCGAAAATGTTATTTTTCCCTTATTTTCTCATCATTCTACTGATTTGCCATTTCAGTTCAAAAGGAAAAAAAGACTTTCTCCCTTGACAAATTTTCTATTATTTTAGGCTTAGGGCGCTTTCAAATAAAAACTTTTTTAACCGACTTACCCAAAAGGAGGAGGTTCTCAATTCGACCGTACTTTTTTTTTTTTTTTTTTTTTTTTTTTTTTATGTATGTTCACCGATTACCTCGAAGGATGGCTGGACCGATATTCAAAAATTATGTTTTTGTTTTGAAAGGGTGTTCTTCACAGGTGTCCCATGTAAGGAGACCAGATCTGATGGATGCGGATCCTGGGAGAAAATTAGAGAAACTCTTCAAATTTTCGTACGCTTTTTTCTACGTCGATGATACTAAACAGTCGGCCCGACTATCACTGTGGTGGGTATTGGGTATTAACAGAATAGTTTTATTTTAGAGCCGAAAACTGAAAAGCATAAAAAAAAAAAACTTTTTAAACAAAAAAACAAAACCGACTCACAAAAAAAACACTGGAAAGGGATAAAAAAATAAAACTTTCACATTGGCTCTAGAAGTCCGGTGGCAAAATAAAACATTCAACAGACCTTGCAGACACCGACTTTCTAGAGCCATGTGAAAAGTTATATTTTTTTATCCCTTCAGTGTTTTTTTGTGAAGGTCGGTTTTGTTTTTTTTTTAATTGACAAATACAAACGAAACCAATTTAGGAATATTACGAACAGCAGGACACTAACGGACAAACATCATTATGGACCGACAATACACTTTTCCACGACCAGTCCGAAGCGCTCGGCCGATACCCAACCAAATGATGTAACGAAACCATAGCGCGACTATTTCGATCTCCACAACGCCATCTATCGAGGATAAAGACAACTCGGATTATTATCTATCTCCGTTCCGGCATTTTCTTTTGTACTAAAAGTTTTTATTATATTTGATATTATTTTTTCATACCTATTATACTTTTTCCATGGAATTTAAACTATATAACATGAACCGAAGTCGTTGTAACGATCGACATAGAATTTCTATACTCTGTTAGAGCGTTTTTCTTTTGTACTAAAAGTTGTATTATGTTTTCAATTGCTTTTTACTATTTTGTTAAAAACAAATTTCCAATGAATTAAAAACAATAACATGAACTGAACCATGGTAACATACACCATTGCGCGATCAACGCCATCTGTCTACGGAGTATAAGAACACTCCGATAGATGCGCTGTATGTCCGCGAATTAAATTTATTTTTTATTTTATTTTTTTGGAAATGAAAACTATCCTATGTCCTTTCTTCAAGTCTCAAACTATGTCTGTACCAAATTGCACACTAAATCGGTTCAGTTGTTTAAGCGTTGAAGAAAAAGCAGACAGACAGGACAGGACAGACAGAGTTACTTTCGCATTTATAATATTAGTATTTGGATAGTTTGGATAATACTTTAATGCATCGTAGTCGATTGTCGGCCATCGGCGGCTGTTCTCATATAAGGAGATTCACCCAGCTTGCGAAGAGCATATTATATACTGCCAAGACATTTGCGCTGACCACAGTGTGCACTCCCTATTCCCTCACTCTTCTATAACACCGATGGGACGGCAATCAAAGAATCAAAAAAATCAAAAAGCATTTATTCAAAGTAGGCTGAAAAATCACACTTTTTGAAGGTCAAGATACAAAAGACAGCCACAAAAACGCCCGCCCTTCACCACTTCCTATGTGTTTTGGCTGGTAAGAAGAAATGGTGGAACAAACTCCCCAGCAAATCCGACACGTCCGGACGAGAGAATCAGGCGCAGAGGACCGACATTAACTGTAATAATACTGTAATTAAACTAAGAATGAAATACTTTTTCTAAAATCATCATCAGACGCCATGCCCTTGTCCTTATTTAATTTTTGCGTCGGCACGCAGACATGTTTTTCTTCTATCCATTATCTTCTATCTGCCGTCATAATCACGAGCCGTACACTTTTGAAAACCTAGACCCACACACATATACCAATCCATCTAACTCTTTACTTAACCATATGTAAAGAGAAATCTGTAATCTATCCTTTAGAAAATCAAAATCCTGACTTATTCACTGACTCAATCAACGGCAGGGCCCAAACAGTGAACCTATAAAGCTGAAAATTTTGCACAGAGGTTTAATTCTTAAGACTCTTCACGCGAGATGAAGAAAGGGTTTCCCGAAATTCCCAATGGAACGGTGTAAAACGAACTTTAAGTTTTACGTGATCGAAAGCCAGACTCGAGCAGTAAGCTAGTAAAATATACATACTTTTACACAGGGAGTACTGTGTTGAACCTCGATTTTGTCGGTTAATTAACCACACCAAAATCGATGGCAGCCAACGTGAGATGAATTCGCGGCAAAAACATACTACAGGTCAACTCGGAAAGCCGCTTTTTTTGGGATTGAAGTTGTGTTAATTAAAACTTATACTATAGATAGGGGTATATTCCTCTTCAAATAAGGAATTACAAATAACTCCAACATAAATGTAATGAAAATACGACGTATTTTTTCCGTGATTTGATTAACTTTTGTTTGAATATTGCGGCTGTTTGACTTCGCCAATAAATCATATTATTTTTGTACTTTCAAAGTGGTAGGCCAATCGCGGGCTTGTTCGATGTTCACAGAAGCTTAACAAACTTTAATTTCGATTAACGTTTTGACAAATTGACATTGTCTTTGTACTTTCATCCTCTCTT
>NWSH02000323.1:1435852-1477888 GCA_002382865.2 Heliothis virescens
ATTGCTTTTTACTATTTTGTAAAAACAAATTTCCAATGAATTAAAACAATAACATGAACTGAACAATTGTAATGACACCATTGCGCGATCAACGCCATCTGTCTACGGAGTATAAGAACAGCTCGATAGATGGCGCTGTATGTCCGGAATAAATTTATTTTTTATTTTTATTTTTTGAAATGAAAACTATCCTATGTCCTTTCTCAAGTTCCAAACTATGTCTGTACCAAATTTCACACAAATCGGTTCAGTAGTTTAAGCGTGAAGAAAAGACAGACAGACAGACAGACAGACAGAGTTACTTTCGCATTTATAATATTAGTTTGGATAGTTTGGATAATACTATAATGGCATCGTAGTCGATTGTCGGCCACGGCGGCTGTTCTCATATAAGGAGATCAGCCAGCTGCGAAGGACATATTATACTGCACAAGCATTTGCGCTGACACAGGTGCACTCCCTATTCCCTCACTCTCGTAACCCGATGGGATNTTCTTTGTACTAAAAGTTGTATTATGTTTTTCAATTGCTTTTTACTATTTTGTAAAAACAAATTTCCAATGAATTAAAACAATAACATGAACTGAACAATTGTAATGACACCATTGCGCGATCAACGCCATCTGTCTACGGAGTATAAGAACAGCTCGATAGATGGCGCTGTATGTCCGGAATAAATTTATTTTTTATTTTTATTTTTTGAAATGAAAACTATCCTATGTCCTTTCTCAAGTTCCAAACTATGTCTGTACCAAATTTCACACAAATCGGTTCAGTAGTTTAAGCGTGAAGAAAAGACAGACAGACAGACAGACAGACAGAGTTACTTTCGCATTTATAATATTAGTTTGGATAGTTTGGATAATACTATAATGGCATCGTAGTCGATTGTCGGCCACGGCGGCTGTTCTCATATAAGGAGATCAGCCAGCTGCGAAGGACATATTATACTGCACAAGCATTTGCGCTGACACAGGTGCACTCCCTATTCCCTCACTCTCATAACCCGATGGGACGGCAATCAAGAATCAAAAAATCAAAAAGCATTTATTCAAAGTAGGCTGAAAATCAGCACTTTTTGAAGGTCAAGTTTACAAAAGACAGCCCCAAAAACGCCCGCCCTTCACCACTTCCTATGTGTTTTGGCTGGGAAGAAGAAATGGTGGAACAAACTCCCCAGCAAATCCGACACGTCCGGAGAGAGATCAGGCGCAGGACCGACATTAACTGTAATAATACTGTAATTAAACTAAGAATGAAATACTTTTTTCTAAACATCATCAACCCATGCCCTTGTCCTTATTTAATTTTTGGTCGCCGCAGCATGTTTTCTTCTTCCATTATCTTCTATCTGCCGTCATATCACGAGTAACATTCTTTCTAGCCATATAACCTACCCTTCACACATTCCATCCATCTACTCTTTACTTAACCATATGTAAAGAGAAATCTGTAAATCTATCCTTAGAAAATCAAAATCCTGACTTATTCACTGACTCATCAACGCAGGGCCCAAACCAGTGAACCTATAAAGCTGAAATTTTGCACAGAGGTTTATCTTAAGACTCTCACGCGAGATAAGAAAGGGTTTCCCGAAATTCCCAATGGAACGGGTAAAACGGAACTTTAAGTTTTACGTGATCGAAGCCGCTGGCAGAAGCTAGTAAAATATACATACTTTTACACAGAGTACTGTGTGAACCTCCGATTTTTGTCGGTTAATAACCACACCAAAATCGATGCAGCCAAACGTGAGATGATCGCGCAAAAACATACATACAGGTCAAACTGGAAACCGCTTTTTTTGAAGTTGGTTAATTAATATTACCTATAGATAGGTATATTCCCTCCTTCAATAAGGAATAAAATAACTCCAAATAATGTAATGAAAATACGACGTATTTCGTGATTTGATTAACTTTTGTTTGAATATTGCGGCTGTTTGACTTCGCCAATATAATCATATTATTTTTGTACTTTTCAAAGTGGTAGGCAATCGCGGGCTTGTTGCGAGTTCACAGACAGCTTAACAAACTTTATTTCGATATAACGTTTTGACAAAATTACATTGTCTTTGTACTTTCATTGATGAATTCGTTTTAAAAGTTCTTGAGGCTCACAGACGGGTGGAAAGTTAAAGAGAGGTGATTTGTGTTATTTTGTTGGCGTAATATTTGTTTGTGATTTACAAACAAATTTTAACGAAAAATTGCTGTCTTTTATATTTATTTGCTTTACACACAAACACACACACCCACACACTATTTTTACTAAAGAACCAAATATAATAATACAGACCAACAAATATTCACTTATGAATAGAATCATAACGTTTATCCTGTGTTTATATATAGCCACAAAAACTGGTTTCAGAAGCTTTCCTCGTGTAACACACCTCAAAGGATAAGAGCTTAAAAGATTAACACATTTCTTGAGCACTTTCCCTCACCGGGACAACCCCCGCTGTCACTGCCCTTTGCCACAAAGGGATTCTGAACAACTCGTGACCATTTTATTAATTACAAAACCTTCTTTGTTTCAGATTCGTGTGTAGTGCCCCGTAGTGTTTGAACTAGTATTTTTCGTCTCTCAGTGTCTATTTATCAATATTAGTGTTATAATGTTAGTTAAATATAAGGATAGTTTAGTGACTACGTAGCTAGTGTCGCGTCTGCGATGTATTCTTTGACGTTCTGTGACGTTTTCGAATAATGTAACCAATTGTGGACGCGGTACGTGTATAGTGTTAGTGCAAAGATTATGCGACAGAGACGCATTATGTTTTGTGGCGGGTAGTTAGTGGTTTGCGATGTCTCTGCCGATGAAGAGGTCGTTCAGCTCAGAGGGCGGATCGTCCTCTAAGCGGGACTGGAAGATGCGGCTGAGTCTTCGGAGCCGCAGCGGGCACAGCGTCGTAAGTATCATACCTACTTTTAATAATACTAGCAACCCATAAATAGCGGCAGCATAAAATGTTTGAAGTACATCCCTCGGGACGCGGGTGAAACCGCGAGAAACAGGTAGTAAACTACATACTTATATAAACCTTCATCTTGAATTACTTTATCTATAAAAAAACCGCAACAAAATCCGTTGCGTAGTTTTAAAGATTTAAGCATACATACATACAAATTACAGACACGGGAAGTGACGTTAAGATTTTGAACCTTATCACATCACAATATAAATATTAATGTTAGATTGGTAAAAATTTACAGATTCGTGTAACGTAACCTGATGTTGTCTGTACAGTCAGTGTTGCCATTACATAAACATTTCACTTATTTCACAAGTTAAAGGCTTAAACTGAATTTATAGACGCTTCGGTAACTGGAAACACCCCAAAGTTATTTAGCCATAACAACCTAATTACGATTCTGTATAACATTTATTTTTGAATTTAACATTCAGTTATGATTTTCTTTGTTAGGGTATCGTCGGTGTTTTGTTTCAGTTTCAGTTTAGAATTAACTTTAAACTCTGTATATACAAGTGTTATTGTTTAAAGGATTAGTATCGAATTCTATTTATTTTTTTTGCTGGATTTTACAAGGCTTTCTAGCTGATCTTAGATAAAAATGCAATAAGCGGTTAATAATAAAATTCCATCAACTATACTTATATTATAAAGCTGAAGAGTTTGTTGGTTTGAACACGCTAATCTCGGAAACCATGGGACTGATTAAAGAAATTCTTTCAGTGTTAGATAGCTCATTTAACAGAAAATACATAGGCGCATGGAGACCCCACAATATGCGGGTGAAGACGCTTGTAGAAGCTAGCTAATAATTTAAGACGCCCAGTAGTGAAAANGCCCTTGTCCTTATTTAATTTTTGGTCGCCGCAGCATGTTTTCTTCTTCCATTATCTTCTATCTGCCGTCATATCACGAGTAACATTCTTTCTAGCCATATAACCTACCCTTCACACATTCCATCCATCTACTCTTTACTTAACCATATGTAAAGAGAAATCTGTAAATCTATCCTTAGAAAATCAAAATCCTGACTTATTCACTGACTCATCAACGCAGGGCCCAAACCAGTGAACCTATAAAGCTGAAATTTTGCACAGAGGTTTATCTTAAGACTCTCACGCGAGATAAGAAAGGGTTTCCCGAAATTCCCAATGGAACGGGTAAAACGGAACTTTAAGTTTTACGTGATCGAAGCCGCTGGCAGAAGCTAGTAAAATATACATACTTTTACACAGAGTACTGTGTGAACCTCCGATTTTTGTCGGTTAATAACCACACCAAAATCGATGCAGCCAAACGTGAGATGATCGCGCAAAAACATACATACAGGTCAAACTGGAAACCGCTTTTTTTGAAGTTGGTTAATTAATATTACCTATAGATAGGTATATTCCCTCCTTCAATAAGGAATAAAATAACTCCAAATAATGTAATGAAAATACGACGTATTTCGTGATTTGATTAACTTTTGTTTGAATATTGCGGCTGTTTGACTTCGCCAATATAATCATATTATTTTTGTACTTTTCAAAGTGGTAGGCAATCGCGGGCTTGTTGCGAGTTCACAGACAGCTTAACAAACTTTATTTCGATATAACGTTTTGACAAAATTACATTGTCTTTGTACTTTCATTGATGAATTCGTTTTAAAAGTTCTTGAGGCTCACAGACGGGTGGAAAGTTAAAGAGAGGTGATTTGTGTTATTTTGTTGGCGTAATATTTGTTTGTGATTTACAAACAAATTTTAACGAAAAATTGCTGTCTTTTATATTTATTTGCTTTACACACAAACACACACACCCACACACTATTTTTACTAAAGAACCAAATATAATAATACAGACCAACAAATATTCACTTATGAATAGAATCATAACGTTTATCCTGTGTTTATATATAGCCACAAAAACTGGTTTCAGAAGCTTTCCTCGTGTAACACACCTCAAAGGATAAGAGCTTAAAAGATTAACACATTTCTTGAGCACTTTCCCTCACCGGGACAACCCCCGCTGTCACTGCCCTTTGCCACAAAGGGATTCTGAACAACTCGTGACCATTTTATTAATTACAAAACCTTCTTTGTTTCAGATTCGTGTGTAGTGCCCCGTAGTGTTTGAACTAGTATTTTTCGTCTCTCAGTGTCTATTTATCAATATTAGTGTTATAATGTTAGTTAAATATAAGGATAGTTTAGTGACTACGTAGCTAGTGTCGCGTCTGCGATGTATTCTTTGACGTTCTGTGACGTTTTCGAATAATGTAACCAATTGTGGACGCGGTACGTGTATAGTGTTAGTGCAAAGATTATGCGACAGAGACGCATTATGTTTTGTGGCGGGTAGTTAGTGGTTTGCGATGTCTCTGCCGATGAAGAGGTCGTTCAGCTCAGAGGGCGGATCGTCCTCTAAGCGGGACTGGAAGATGCGGCTGAGTCTTCGGAGCCGCAGCGGGCACAGCGTCGTAAGTATCATACCTACTTTTAATAATACTAGCAACCCATAAATAGCGGCAGCATAAAATGTTTGAAGTACATCCCTCGGGACGCGGGTGAAACCGCGAGAAACAGGTAGTAAACTACATACTTATATAAACCTTCATCTTGAATTACTTTATCTATAAAAAAACCGCAACAAAATCCGTTGCGTAGTTTTAAAGATTTAAGCATACATACATACAAATTACAGACACGGGAAGTGACGTTAAGATTTTGAACCTTATCACATCACAATATAAATATTAATGTTAGATTGGTAAAAATTTACAGATTCGTGTAACGTAACCTGATGTTGTCTGTACAGTCAGTGTTGCCATTACATAAACATTTCACTTATTTCACAAGTTAAAGGCTTAAACTGAATTTATAGACGCTTCGGTAACTGGAAACACCCCAAAGTTATTTAGCCATAACAACCTAATTACGATTCTGTATAACATTTATTTTTGAATTTAACATTCAGTTATGATTTTCTTTGTTAGGGTATCGTCGGTGTTTTGTTTCAGTTTCAGTTTAGAATTAACTTTAAACTCTGTATATACAAGTGTTATTGTTTAAAGGATTAGTATCGAATTCTATTTATTTTTTTTGCTGGATTTTACAAGGCTTTCTAGCTGATCTTAGATAAAAATGCAATAAGCGGTTAATAATAAAATTCCATCAACTATACTTATATTATAAAGCTGAAGAGTTTGTTGGTTTGAACACGCTAATCTCGGAAACCATGGGACTGATTAAAGAAATTCTTTCAGTGTTAGATAGCTCATTTAACAGAAAATACATAGGCGCATGGAGACCCCACAATATGCGGGTGAAGACGCTTGTAGAAGCTAGCTAATAATTTAAGACGCCCAGTAGTGAAAATATTATTCGTAAATAATATTTTTTAATTAAGAAAAGCCTGAGGGCAGGTGCTCCTTGTATCCATTTTTAAAAACAAATTATCTAGGATTACCTTTTGTGCGGTTTTTAATAAAAATATAAAGCCGCTTTTCAGTAATTTATGGATTAAATAATATGAATTTATTTGCTTGAAAGCCAAGTTAAGGGAATAGGTGAATAAGGTTCAAAACTACATTTTTTTCAGTAAACTTTATGACGTTACAATGAACTTAATCTTTATTAAAGTACTAATGCAAAAGTAAGTCTATCCACTTTTCAAGCCAAAACCACTAAACTAATTTAAATGTAATTTGACACATACCTACTCTTATTTTCATTTTTTAATTCCATGAAAAAAAAAACGGTATAAGAAACTAAAGGAATATATTATTATTATATATTTGACAGGCGACCACTTACCTATTGCGCAACACAGTGCAAGTAGCATCTTGCTCCAATAAAATGGCAAGCAACGGGCAATCAAATCGCAATGTGTAAAGGAGCTTTTACTCTCTTTATTTATTAGCATCACTTATATATAAAAAGCGCATATATGGCTTAAACAAAAACAGTAATATCAGACTGGGTTCTAACATAACACCTCTGTTTTACCAACCACGGGCGCTTCACAAAAGGTGTCACGCTCTGATTAGGGGCGCTGTCACACGTGACGATCGTTAAGTACACAGAGCTTTCACACTAGGTGATTTTGTCCGTGTACGCGCGGTTTCATATTCGCGAAAAAAACACGTGGTTTCAGGTGTCATTTTTGACGACGACGGAATGTATGTGTTGTGTCATTTGTATTGTAGAAGTCAATAGTGTGATGGGTTAAAATAGCGATTCTAATTAGTCCGTCTTTTAGATGAGCAAAAAGTTTTTAATACGTATTTTTTTATTTTAACAAAGCGTTAAAAGATATTGTGATAAATTGTATGTATTAATAGTTGGGAATGAAGGCTTGCGATGACTGTTCTACGCTTTGTACGTAGGAGTGAGTATTTTCGTTTTTATTTATTTGTGAGAGAAAAGAAAACATACGGATCTGTTGATTTAAGATTATCTAAAAGTTGGACTAATTACCTTTTAGGGTTCCGTCCCCAAAGGGTAAAACGGGACCCTATTACTAAGCCTCCGCTGTCTGTCTGTCTGCAGGCTGTATCCCATAAACCGTAATAGCTAGAAAGCTGAAATTTTCACAAATGATGTATTTCCGCTATAACAAAAAATACCAAAAATTAAAAAAAAAACATATATTGAGGTGGGTCCCCATACAATAAATGTGTAAAAAAAAACAAAATACTAAATTCACATATGAAACGTTAATTGGCGCGACCAATACTTTTCATTTCCGTCTGTCTGTCCGTCATGTGATACGATATTTCCGATATTCCGCCTCAGAGTGAAAACTTCGTGTAGAGAACCTAACTTTTCAGTAGAAAGAAATATAGTATGTGTTTTATTACATTTTCTTCTTCGGCAAATATTTTTTTTTTCATTTGCTGGTTAACTCTATTGGCCGTTTCCAATATTGTATCCATCTGTCGTTTTATTTAGTAGAGATAGGAATAAGACTTTACTTGTAAGGGGCTAATGTCAAAATTCTATCTCTGCTTATAAGTTCAATCTTATTTTCTCAAATCATTCACACCTATTAGACACTGGTCATGAGAAAAATCGGCTCTTGTGTACTCTTTTCGTTTCATAATTTCAGTGACAAGAGGTCAGATCTATGTTCTCTATATTATCTATCTTTCTATATTATCTAAATTTCAACTACGATATCACTTCAATCATTCAGTTGCTGGTTAGAAAATCGTTACGTTTCACGCAGCGTATATTTAATCCTATTCGCGGCTTTTATGTCTATTTAATTGATACACGTTAGGCGTAAATAATTCAGTGTATCTTTCATGCCAAAACTATTCAACCGACTCAAATTTAATTGAGGTACACAAATAGTCTAGAGTCTAAGAAAATATAAATGCTACTTTTTATTCGGCTGTGTGAGGTAGTTCACTATAAAAGTGGCAGTAAAAACCGGTGACTTAATTTTACATTAGCAAGTTTTAAAACAAAACCGTTTAAAATTTACTATCAATATATTTTTCTCATTAAATATTTTTTCAAAGAATTTCGCTTTCTTAAACATTATGTCAAGCGGACTCAAACCTAGTCAGACATTTCTAGGATAATTCAAAACTCCAATAATAGTATCCAATACAGTTTTCAACCAGACGACCGCAATACACGTTTAAATTGCTACCCCTAAACTAGAGCAACAAAGTAAATTATATTACCAGGAACATAGGAAATTTCACATCAAAAACCTTATTTCCCTTCAAAAGTGCATTTCAAAAATATAATAACTGCGTTTTATTTCCGCCGTTCTATTGCAGTGGAAATAGGTGCTCCGAGGTGCTCTGGGAAGCACTTGCGAGTACTTTTCAAACCACAATTTAGTTTCTTTGACAGTCCGCAATATAGGAATAAATGTCAGCTCTTCTGAACTGTACGGGTCTCAAGGCTGAGGTATCTTAAAGATGGAGAATGAGCCTTCAGGGACTCTTTGTGTTGCTGACTTTCATTTGACGAAACCTCTGTTTTATTTTTTAACTCCTAAATAAGGTGCTAAAATTTTAAAACTCCCGCACACTGCAGGCTAAACAGTCGGCCGATAGTTATACCGACAGTTTATTCGAAAATAATCTTGAATCCATTCAAACTTTTTAGTCGGCCTGATGCAACTGGATACCAATCATTATAATGTGCGCACTACCATTCATCTTCATACTGAGTTATGAACCCGATCGAACTATCGGCCGACTTAAAGTCTTCCGTGTGTGGCTCACTCATCTTTACGTTTTCCGTATTCTAGACTCTGGTGAGTATTTTTCCTATGATAAACATAATAAGGTCCCAATAATATTAATTTATTTTGTTTGTTATTCCTCATTCTCCGAAATAAGATTCTGGTGGCACGTGCTTACCGTGTTGCGTCTAGTCTTACGGCTCGAGACACAACAAACATTTTAATTGGAAACAACTTCCCGTAAAATTAATTGACTTATAGTCTTTGCCGTTTTATAACGCGTTTGCGCGTGAAACAATATACGTTTAATTTTCTACAAATCTTCCTTTATTACTTCCTTCGAAAACGTGCTCCAAGCTCTTCTATCAATATTTCAATTTTTAATAAAAATAAAGAAATACCGGCCAAGTGCGAGTTGGACTCGCGCGCGAAGGGTTCCGTACCAAGCTGTAGTTCCACGCTTGAGTAACAGATGGCGTTGTATTCAAATTGCACTGTCTTTATAATTTATTGTATGGGGACCCCCCTTAATATATAACTTTTTTTAATTTTCAGTATTTGTTGTTATAGCGGCAACGAAAATACATCATTTGTGAAAATTTCAGCTTTCTAGCTATCACGGTTAATGAGATACAGCGTGGAGACAGACAGACAGACAGACAGACAGACAACGAAGTCTTAGTAATAGGGTTCCGTTTTTACCCTTTGGGTACGGAACCCTAAAAAGTATTATTTTTTAAGTAATTTCTGGTACTTTCGAAGTCCTCGAAGAGGATTGAGGAAAAAACAATTGAAAATCGTTTTCATATCAATTATTCATGATTATTTTTGCAACGTTTCAATCATTCAATTTTATACAGTGTTTTGCGTTTTTCATACTCGTTTAAAATTGAAAACGGTTGTTGTTTACGTTGACAAATCGGTGTTTAATATTCGAGTTGCTCTTGAATCGGCAAGTATGTTTGTCAGTATTGAGTCGATACATATGCAGGAGGGTCCGTCTGTCTGTTTAGTTTATGCACCCTTGGGCTGTGACCTGTGGTAGGTCGAAGGATAAACTTGTGGAAAGCAAAAAATATGAATATGAATCAAGGTCCATACATGTCATTGTGACATCAGGACTTTTTTTGCGTTCCCGCACACTGTACACTGAACAGTCGGCCGACAGTTTTTTTGTATTTTTTTAATCGATTTTATACCGGCCAAATACCTGATCGTTCTTATGTGCATACTAAATTCATCTCCATACTAATTTATAAGCCCAAACACTATCGGCCAACTAAAAGTTTTCAGTGTGCTAACCATTGGTTACCAGATTTTTTTTCATAAGTTCGTAACGCAATTTATATCAATAAAGGAACTGTAAGACAAGCATGCACGACATGCAAATGCCAGCCTGTCTTACAGCGACTTTATCGATCTACATTATAAATTCAGTAATCTAAGAGCTCGTGGCTAAGTCAAAGCCGCGCGGATCGATCGATCATAAGGTTAAGCAACGCTTAGCGCGGTCGGGGTACCGGCTTGTCATTTGAACACTTTGGCCAATCGTTTACGGTAGTCATAAGCCAGAAAGCTTGACAACCAGATCTTACCAAGGGGCCAAGTTGCCCAGGTAACTGGGTTGTGGAGTTCAGACAGGCAGTCGCTCTATGTAAAACTCTTCTCACTGGTTCTCAGCTGCATCCGTTTAGACTGGAAGCCGATCCCAACATAATTGGGAAAAGGCTAGGCAGATGATGATCACATATCACGCAGCTAGAGGAACTCTGACCAATTATATTACCCATTCTCAGAAACAACAACCCAAATAATACACTATGTATACAATCTCAGAAGTAGTGGGTTTTATAATAAACATAGTTACCCCATGAACTACTTTCTGCATCCGGATAAAATAACCAATGTTTTAAATCCAGGGTATCAGCTTCTGGCATACTATATTTTTGTCAAAATTGTGAAGAAGTAACAAACATATACACACAAACTTTTGCCCTTATATATTACTAGCCGTTTTCCCGCGGTTTCACTCGCGTCCCGTGAGAAATACTGCCTGTACCCGGATAAAATATAGCCTATAACACTCACGAATAATGTGGCTTTCTACCAGTGACACAATTTTTAAAATTGGTTCATTACTTCCAGAGCTTACTCCCTGCAAACCAACTTACAAATTTACAAACAATTTTACCTCTTTATAATATTGATATAGATTTACTAGAGTAATAACAGTTGAGTTGCCAACCACTAAAAAGCCAGAAGCATATACTATATAGTAAATATTATGTATACCTACTAAAATATTGATGTATTAATATAGCATACATATCAATTAATAGAAAGCCGGCCATAATTATGCAATATTAATATTTCACCTAAACCAGAGCGTAATTACGAAGTAAAATTGTAAAAGCAATTAAATAATTATTTATATGTAAACTGGATTGACTATTTCATTAGTTTGTACACTCATTAGCAATGATTACAGAATCTTGTTTCGATAAATAATATAGATGTACAGTATCAAGCAGCACATCAGATTTCTGCTGGTAAAAGTCTCTTCAAGGAGTTCACTTGCCTCCAAGAGTGGATGGGAGGAAAGGGAGAGAAAAACCAAAAAAAAAATGGACGTCTGAAAGATGACATCAGTTGAAAAATAAAAAAAACTGGCCAAGTGCGAGTTGGACTCGCGCATGAAAGGTTCCGTACCCCATCCCCCTTATTATTCTTTTTCATTTTTAGTATTTGTTGTTATAGCGGCAACGGAAATACATCATTTGTGAAAATTTCAGCTTTCTAGCTATCACGGTTAGTGAGATACAGCATGGAGACAGACAGACAGACAACGAAGTCTTAGTAATAGGGTCCCGTTTTACCCTTTGGGTACGGAACCCTAAAAAAGGGAGTGAGTGTTAGAATGACAACTGGCAGAAAGGAATGAGTTTTCAGTAGTTTTGATTTGCAAGCACGACAGACAATCATATATTATAATTAGTAAGTATCACAATAGAATTGTGAAATCTATACTTCTATACTAATATTATAAAGAGGTAAAATTGTTTGTTTTGTAAGTTTGAAAGTTCATTTTTAGGGGGTAATCTCTGGAAGTAATAAACCGATTTTAAAAATTCTTTCACCATTCAAAAGCTACATTATTTGTGAGTGCTATAGGCTATATTCTATCCGGGTACGGGCAGTAATTCCCACGGGACGCGAGTGAAACCACGGAAAAACGGCTAGTAATTCATGAAACAGTATGAATGCAGCTTGAACGTAATTACTCAGTATTTTCGTCCGCACCATTGAACAACCGCACCCATGCTATAAATTAGTGCCTAAGAGAAAATAGCATATGTCTGATTTTACAATATTACGTACTAGCCGTTTTCCCGCGGTTTCACTCGCATCCCGTTGGAATTACTGCCTGTACCCGGATAAAATATAGCCTATGTCACTCGTGGATAATGTAGCTTTCGAATGGTGAAAGAATTTTTAAAATCGGTCCAGTAGTTTTTGAGCCTATTCATTACAACCAAACAAACAAACAAACAAAGTTTTCCTCTTTATAATATTATAGTATAGAAGTATAGATCAAGTGGTATCCACCGAATCTTTTGTTCAGTTGGCAGCTATCGCTTTTCAAGGTATGACCGAATTATTGGTACTGATTGACAGCAGCTGTCAAGTGCACCAAAATGGTCAGACTTTGAACTCATTGTATCGTTTGAAACTGGAAGTTGGCCATCAATCACATCCTACCACGTAAATTGCCTTTATTTTATTTTTCCTGAATGACGCGTTAATTAATATTACAAAGGCTACAGAAAAGGCGTAGTTGACATAGTTTTGCCGAAATGTCGCACGCTTAAACAAAGGTGAGCAAGGGTGCGCATATTGTAGATGAAATAATAGCACAGTAAAATCTACTTACAAAAAGTAACCTTTTTTTTGGAATGAAAAACCTTAAAGGCGATATCCTACCGGTTTCTTCGAGTCTACTTGTTTAAGCAAAGTAATTTAGTGTGATTCTAAAATTTCCATGAAATTTGTGCGCGTACATGCGAGCAACTGACATACGTTGACGAGTAGGTACGTACATGTTTTGCTCGCGAACAATTGTGGTGGAAACTCGTCACATTAGTTCTGTATTTCAAGCAGTTTTGGATGGTCAAAAATCTCAGTATTTGCAACTTATTCCCCTTCAACACCGCTTGCATTGGTCTCGGCATATTTACGAGCTAGTCGTCAGATTAACTGCCGCTGTGCCGCGGTAGTCATTACTCTTACGACTGCGAAAACATCGCATTTAGCTCACAGTTAAATTGGTCAGGCTACACTGATTGACAATTGGACCATTGTGCTCCTGTTTTTAGAATAACTCAGGCATTTTATGGGTATA
Organism: Heliothis virescens; assembly: GCA_002382865.2. Classification (NCBI taxonomy): domain Eukaryota; kingdom Metazoa; phylum Arthropoda; class Insecta; order Lepidoptera; family Noctuidae; genus Heliothis; species Heliothis virescens. The sequence goes on from NWSH02000323.1 coordinate 1,449,418, forward strand.
GAGAATTCAAAATAATCGCTATATATATAGGCTATGTATTTTTAACCGTCGTTCCAAAAAGGAGGAAGATCTCAATTCGGATGTTTTTAATGTTGTTTAGCACGTGTTTAAGCACTATCTCACCTGATGGTGAACAACTCCTGCGGGGCCCACTAGGGCCAGAGCCCTGTCGGGGCTGCGGGTTGCTCGAAAGAGTTTCCAAGGCCTAGAGTGCTTCCGAGGGAACACGGTGGGTTTTAGTCAGTTAAAGTCTGACACTCCCTCACGCTGTCACCCACAGCGGGAGGGGTCATACTGATGTATTCCCATCGAGAAAAAAAATAAAAATCGTTAACAAAGATGGTCGAAGAAGCCAGCTTGTCTAGAAGTAGTTAACTTATTGACTGGTGACTTAAAGACTAGGTCGTAATTAAGTTACCCAATGATTTAAAAACAATTCACTAAAATCGCATTCCTTTTTGTTTATTAAGTAATTAATTTAAGTACCTACTAACACAACACACCAATAAAGATGTTTAGTAAATGTAAGTTAAAGTTTCATTAAGTGTGACAGCGTCAAGTAATGAGTCTCAATCGGACCCCAAACAGGGGCCGTCATTAAGTGCCGAGTTTATTTCAGGCAAGGATCACAAAGACTTTTGTCTTTAACAAAAAGATAAATACTGAAAAACATTGCAATGATACGGGCGTTACAGAAGTTCTGTACAAATATGAAAAAAACTGTTTTTCTAAGCTTTATATTGCATATCTGTAAATATTGTTTTGTTAGGAACTATGTATCACATACTATCTATATTTATATTGTTCACTTACTATCACAAGTTTGGCTGGAAAGTACTACAATTGTAAGAGCCCTCGCATACTACATACTGAACCATCAACTAATGGTTGATAGTTCCTTTTGAAGGCAATAGTGGATAAAACAAATCATTTTAGTCGATCTAATACAGCCGGATACCTGATCGTTGTAATGCGCGCACTACCATTCATCTCCATACTAATTTATGAGGTCAAACTTTGCATTATAAAAACTGCTGGTAGTGATGCCTAAAACAAAAAAATGCGTTTAAAAATAATACATAGCTTTTAAATATGATTAGTCTACTGTAAAAAATATGTAAAAACAAGTGACTGATAGAATTTGAAATGTGCTTGAAACTTTACAAGTGAAATAAGATCGTCCTGTGGTTCAGGGTGGCATAGCATGTGACACGCTTAGCATATTAGCACAGTTTAAATATATGTAGAACAGTTGGGAAGCTACCTACTAACGTTCGTGACACACTCACAGACGTATGCGCATTGACTAGCATTTATGTACCTTTACCGGTGCTGTCAGTACCTACTAGCTGTCGCGTCAAGAGCTAGGATTCGACCAAATTAGGAACTAAAGTTTAACAGACATTTAAGTCAGCACTACCAAATGACAACCCTACGGCTTCGATGGTGCTTACGTCATCATTTTGACAACAAGGCTTAGCTTCATTACTGGTACTGGTAATCTTTATTCTGTGATATTATCGACCTTAAGTTGAGATTCCATTGGTGTGCAGCACTCTAACGCTCACAAATGTTTCTTTTGGTCTATCTGCTCCAACCAGCTACGGATAACGTGGGAAAATTTTAAATGACTCTCACCGACGTGTTCCTATTTTGGATGCATGCAAACATATGCTAGTACTGGACACGTGGCGACATGTACCTATTTATTTTTGACTAGCCGTTTTCCCGTGGTTTCACTCGCATCCCGTGGGAATTACTGCCCGTACCCGGATAAAATATAGCCTATGTCACTCTGGATAATGTAGCTTTCGAACGGTGAAAGAATTTTTAAAATCGGTCCAGTAGTTTTTGAGCCTATTCATTACAACCAAACAACAAAAGTTTTCCTCTTTATAATATTAGTATAGATGACGAGGAAAGGTGCGCGAACATTTTTGGGTGCATACGAATATATACCTACTAACTGTGGACACACGGCAACGTGTACAAATTTATTGTTCGCGAGCAAATGTGCGCGAACAATTTTGGTGATATCTCACGCCATTTAAATCACATAATCATACCGTGCACAATTCGAGTATATTACAAGGTACAAACAAAGCACGCTCTCGTCATTCAGTTTTCACGGTAAGTGGAAAATTTTCCACAAATATCTGACGCACACATAATCTTAATACACCAGATTTGCTCCCAAACAATATGATAAGAGATCTTACAAACTTATTTGTAAGTAAAGCCGTATATACTACAAACAAATTACGTTTACGAATGAGCAGGAAAATATTCTGATTTACATAAAAAGTTACTTGGAATTCAAATAAATAGATGCTCAAATACCACTTGACGTAAACGAGTGACGCTTGACTGCTTAGAAGTACAGCTGAAAAAGCCCAAGAAATATGTGGCTAACAGCGTTTTTATATGAGCAGATTTGTTTTTCTAGCCTATACTGGGGCAAAGGCCTACCCATATCGCTTCTACACCTCTCGTCTCGCCATCTCTTCCGGGGTCTACCCCATCTGCAGTGGCCGTCTTGGATTATCCGAGCCGATTTTAAGCTCGGATTTTCCGAGCAAAACCGCTAGCAACAACAAACAATTGCCAACTACCTACAGTATACAAAGATAGCGTTTAAGATCTAGCGACAGATTTTTGCCCCTCGGAATTTATCGTGCGACAAGCCTCAGCTTGCGGTTTCACCTGCGTCCCGTGGGAACTACTCGGCGCACCTGGATAAAAAGTAGCCTATGGCCTTCCTCAACAAATGGGCTAGATAATGGGACCAGTAGTTCCTGAGATTAGCGCGTTCAAATAAACAAACTCTTCAGCTTTATAATATTAGTATAAATAAAAATCCTGCAATGTGAAAGCGCTGTAACTAAATAAACTCTGTATTATTTTTACACCGGGTTTTGAAATAGAGAACGTATTGATAGGCACTCCAATAAATTCTCTTTGACCACTCGATTCACACAGAACGAATGCAAATATTGCTGAAAAAACTGCAATATAAAGAACTTCGTGTTTCTATGCTTATGTAAACATATCGGTGAATTGGTTGCAAAGCTCAAAATAAACAGATTTCAATAAAAATATTACATCAAAACGACGAAAAAAACTGTCGTGTGTTGAACAATCAAGGCAAAACAAGATTTTATATGTTTGGCACGAGAAAAAGAAAGATTTTTCTTTTTGCTACAGCCTGTAGTGGGACTTAGGGTACTGATTACCCAGATGCGGGAAATGGTAATACAACGTAAGTAAAACTGGCTTTTACTTAAGTTTTTTTACCATTTCCCGTTCCCACAAAATTGTTACGGATAATCGAAGAATACCGAGTGAAAGCCTATAGGTATCTAGTTTACAATAAACCACAGATTATATTATAGTGACCGCGTCCACAGGGTTGCCTTGACCTGACATTTGATATTTAAAACGTTTGCCATTTTCTCGTGACCATGAATAGAACTGGAAGAGACAGGTATGTTTCCTGTAGGTATGGTTTATATGTTGCTCTGGAAGAGAACATTTTAATGGACTTTATTAAAAGATTTAAAAAAGCCGGCCAAGTGCGAGTTGGATTCGCGCACGAAGGGTTCCGTACCATTATCTATGAAAAAATTACAATAGGAATGGTCAAGTGTGAGTATTTAAGTTGCACATTATATCTAATAGATGGCGCGACTAGTATACAATTTTGCAATTAATTAATATAAATCAACAGCCTTAATAATTATTCTTTTTTAATTTTTAGTATTTGTTGTTATAGCGGCAACAGATATACATCATTTGTGAAAATTTCAGCATTCTAGCTATCACGGTTAATGAGATACAGCCTGGAGACAGACAGGCAGACAGACAGACAAAGAAGTCTTAGTAATAGGGTTCCTTTTTACCCTTTGGGCACGGAACCCTAAAAAGGGTAATACAAGCTATGTATTATTGCTTTAAAATTTGATACTATTTAAAGTAAGTTGTAACATAGCCGTGGTAATTTTTGAATCAATTCAAGGACAATTTTTGATAATACCGAATGGTGTAGTTTCCCAACATTGAACGGTTTTTTTTGCATATTAGTTGAGCAGTTTAAGAGGGTGTAAGGTACAAACGAATAAAGAAACCAATAAAAATGCATCTGTGTCTGCGAAAATGCTTGTGCACTATAATATGTCCTGCGCAGCTGCCTGATCTCCTTATATGAGAACAGCCGCCGTGGCCGGCAATCGGTTAGGACGCCATCAGATAAGCCGCTAGAAAAACAAACATAATAATATCAATACAAACTGAAAGCTAAACTCACTCTTACCAAATTCACAAACCGAACAGTTTAGCAAGCAGAAATGCTCAATTTAGTTCCACTTACTTCAGAATGGCTGTAAGACGTTCGGACGCGACCGTCGACACTCAATAACAGGCCAGACACAGGGTAACTTGATATACGGACCTCAACAACTGCCCCGACTTGCGGGATCTCAAGTTTGTGGAATGTTAGAGTTAAAATCTAAATTCTACTTGCCCGTTTGTGAACTGGTGCAATAAAACCGTTTTGGTAAGTTTTTATTCGACAGTAATGTAAATGTCATCTGCCTAGCCTTTTCCCAATGTTGGGGTCGGCTTCCAGGCTAACTGGATACAGCTGAGAACCAGTGTTTTACATGGAGCGACTGCCTGAGTGACCTCCACAACCCAGTTACCAGGGCAACCCGATACCCTTTGGTAAGACTAGTGACTACCCGTAACGACTGCCAAACATGTTCAAATGACAGCCGGGACCCACCAGTTTATCGTGCCTTCTGAAACACGGAAGAACTCGTTATGACAAGATGGACACCCATCCACGGACCGACCGCGCCAAAGATTGAGCTCTTCTCACATTTACATTGTAATGTAAATGTAAACGATGGAAGAAGCCCTGGAGGTAGACCTCGGAAGTGATGGCGGTAATATTTAGACAATTTCCTCGCATGCTGTAATATTTTTCAAAAATTTGCGCGTTTAACCAAACAAACTCTTCAGTTTTATAATATTAGAATAGAAGTATAGATAATAATTTTTATTCAAAACAACGCCTCCATATACCATTCATCATGATTTCTCACAGAATAAAAACAAATCTGCTCCGCTATACTTACATTTCCATACTTATATTCCGACCCAATTTACCCTACTTTGTCTAGCAAGTCGGTAAGCGTGAAATTCGGTCAAGTTTAATACATGTGTTGAATGTCAAGGCGTCAGCGAGGCGGGCGGTTCCGGGCGCGCCCTATTGTATGCGAGCCGGGCTTATACAGTTACAGAGTAGACACAAATGGGGCACTGGTGTGAAGGTTGGGAGAACAAATGTTGAGGAGCGGGTCAGTAGTAACAAAGGTCGAAAGTAACACTAAAAGGCCAAGTGCGAGTCGGACTCGACTACGAAGGGTATTGTACAAAAACACGTTTGTTGTGTGAGGGCTGCCTTAAGTTCTTATTTTATAATAGTTTTTAATAGTTGTTGACAAAACAGCAATAGAAATACGTCATTTCTGAAAATTTTGGCTGTCTAGCTATCATAGTTTACGAGATACAGCCTGTAGACAGACGGACAGCGAGGTCTTAGTAATAGGGCCCCGTTTACCCTCTGAGCTCAGAACCTTTAAAATAAATATATTATCAGAAATTCATAAAGTGAGATCGCATTGAAGACTAAATTAATTAAAAAATAGAACTCAATAAAATTCATTAAAATTACGACATCAAAGAAGTTTCTGCCATTTTGCTTCAGACTCCTGAAAAGATGCGGAGACTTCGGTAGTTCAAAAATTATCGTAAGTACATTATTAAAAGGCTTTTAGGCTCTTAGGCATCTATCTTTTACATTTTCTGAATGCCTCTATAGATCTGCGCTAAATAAAAATCTTTTAACTTGAGAACATACAACAGTTTTAGTTCGTCATCTAGTAAATAGTGTAAAAAACTGGTCAAGTGCGAGTCGAGTCGCATGAAGGTTTTGGTACCATTGTCTATAAAAAATCACGTTGGTTGTGTGGGACCCCTGATATACGTATTTTATTATAGTGTTCAGCATTTGTTATATTATAGCAGCAACAGTAATACATCATCTGTGAAAATTTCAGCCGTCTTGCTATCACGGTTCTTGAGATACAGCCTCATGACAAACGGACAGACGAACGGACGGACAGCGGAAGCTTAGTAATAGAGTCCCGTTTTTTACCTTTTGGGTACGTAACCCTAAAAACGCTGTTCTTAAATGACGAATAAGCGTTCTTCTTCACCAAAACACGTTTATATTTTGGTAACAATAAATTCCTGAAATATTATTCGTAGTACCTACGGCCGTTTGTACCGTGTAAACGCTTTCTATAGGGCACTCCTTATCTCCTCTTATTCTGAGGACATTACGCTCATTTCCGAAACGGCCTCACTCCTTGTGTGTCGCCGACCGAAAACATAAAACCAACAAAAAAACATTTACACTCCCAACCCACCTTATCACCTCAAACATAAGGTCCAAAATAGCATGTACAAAGTACAAACGTAAAATGCAGTTGTAAAAGTCTTATGTCACTGGAAATAAGGGTGGATTTCGTGTGTATATATTTGGAGTGGTTTGTCGAAGATGAAGGGACATTTGGTCGTATGAAGGTAATAACTACTTTTGCGTTAGGAAATGGTTGGCAATGTTTTATGTATGTACTGCTCACTTTTCTTTCGGGTCATCAAATTTCCTGGCACTTAGTTGGAAAGCTGTCTATGCTAACGATGGCCTATAATGGGCCACTAGTGACCCTTTTTGATGACGTAGTTCTTTGGAGCTAGCATTTGTGGGTCACAGGTCAACAGCTGAGCTGATCAATGATCTTGTTCGATATATTTAGGTTGCTCTTATTCATTTTTAGATTTTACTGTCGTAGCATGTTATTGATGTCCTATTTAAAGCTTTTTTTAGAACATTGTTTTTGAGTGTGTGTGTGCCTATATTTCTTTGGAATTCTCTAGAATCTAAAAGGCTTGATGCATTTTAGCTTAAGAGATGTGGTTAGATTTGTAGTTTTGAGAGTGTCACTATGTATCCTATAACTTAATATCATACAAAAAACAGACAAAGTTTTTATTTAAACTACAGTGAAAATGATTTTTACAAAATAAAAGTATATTCAAAACAAACTTCAGAAAGATATCACTGAAAGTTTGTCAACGAAAAAATATGAGCTCAAAAACTTGGATAGGTATCTCCAACAACTAGACTTTCCCAAAATCAAATCATGGTATTGTTAGTTCAACAATACTCGAACCTATTGTTATCTCATACGGTTGGCAATACAAGTTTGTAGACTGAAAAAACCGGCCAAGTGCGAGTTGGACTCGCGCACGAAGTGTTCCTTACCATTATATATAAAAAATGAACGTATCTTTTACCTACAACTAGCCTAAATACAAAAAAAAACCGACAGCAAAAAATATCTGTGTATTTCATGCAAGTGTATGAATAACAAAGTTATAATTTGCGGTTTCACAGTTTATTGTATGAGGACCCCCCTTAATATATATTTTTGTGTTTTTTGTTATAGCAGAAACAGAAATGCATTATTTGTGAAAATTTCAGCTTTCTAGCTGTCACGGTTAATAAGATAGAGCCTGGAGATAGACAGACAGACAGACAACGAAGTCGAAGGGTCCTGTTTTACCCTTTGGGTACGGAACCCTAAAAAACTTTTGACGAAGCCAATGTTCTAGTGGCTATTGGCGTGGGGGGATAACCCTGCGCTGAGGGCTCTGCTGCACTAACTCTCGAGCATCTTTATTTGCCAAAACTGATTGGATGGCTTCCATTTGAAAAATTCTCATCATATTTTTCGAGATCAAGTCTCATCAACGACAGAATGTCCACGGTATCGACTTCACTTCTGGACATCATTAACTGCGGAATTCAATATTCTGTCTGTCTCTGGATTTGCTTACTAGAGATAGAATTTTGACATTAGCCCCATACAAGTAATGTCAAATTCCTATCTCTAGTAAGCAAATCCAGAGATAGACAGGTTATTGGGAACGGCCGTCAGAGGAGATGTGTGCCATCTATTTAAGCGGAGATTATGCTATTCAGCTGTTTCTCGCTCAGATCAGACTGGACTGAGAAAAATATAATTATTTATTTTCAAACCGTGAAGATCTGTTCTTTGACGCCCTATTTTAATTCTATAGTTTTAAGTTTTGTATTTTTAGTGTAAATATAGGCTAAATGAGAAGGTTCCTTTTCAAACTTAGATAAGTCCAGAGCTCTTTAAGATAGTACTGCGCTATATTTTGACAAAATACATAAAGGATCTGAAAAAATAACTTCGTCGTTTACTTCAAAGTAATACATATCTCAAAACCATGTCTATTAATAGTTTTGCTATTTTCTATACTCAAAGCGTCAAGTGGACCCTAGTTACACAACAAGGTTTGAAAACCAGTCAGTTGACTAAATGTCTCATCTTAGAAGCCTACTCCAGTTACAGACGACAGCACATAAAGTTACCACAATCTGTCAAATTTCTACAATCGATTTTCTACCTTATCACAATAGTGGTAGGTTAATGTTTCATTGGTAAAATTTGACAGATTCGGGTACCGTGACCTGCTGTTGTCTGTACGTCAAATTATAAAATTACCTCGACATTGTTAGGGGTCGGCTTCAGGCTAAAAATAGATTTTGTCTAGGTTTAGTCAACCGTCTTTTGTTTTATTGGCTAAAGACTAATTTGAAGGCTCGGCCCTCAGATAATCCGAGCAGCCTGATAGATTATCTATGAAAGTCGAATCGATGGCTTAGTAGATTGTAATGTGACATTGATTATAGGCAAAGGTGATTTGTTTTTATTTTAGACTCATTTAAGTTGTATATATAAATCATCCCTACTTAATATTATAAATGGAAAAGTAACTCTGTCTGTCTGTTACGCTTTCACGCCTGTGAAGCCAGCCACACCAGTGAGCCGATTTTGATGAAATTTGGTACAGAGATAGATACTTTTTATCCAGTTACGGGAAATAGTTCCCTCGGGAAGCGGACGAGGCCGCTGGCAGAAACTAGTTATTTATAAAAACTTAGTCGTTACAGTAACTTTTTTGATGGGAAATTATCAAATGACCCCTTTCACTTCGAGTATAGCGTGAGGGAGTGTCAGAATTCTACTGACTAAATGTTCCTTCTTGATTCCTTTGTGTACCAGGGCCGCGGTAACTCTTTCGAACAACTCCGCAGTCCCGGGAGGAATATGCACCTCCTTACTCAGAAATATCCATTCATTCGTTCAATTTGCAGCAGCATATTGGAAACTAACACCTCAAAGCTTAGGTGATAATTCCGAGACTTCAGAAGTCGTAAGTCTGAAACTCGAAGTTAGACCGTTCACTATCAACAGGAACATTCGCACAACATACATACGGAAAATATAACTTTAGTCTTAGTAGATATATATCGCTCCACTCCATTTGAAAACATCTCCGAATTTCCATCAGAGATTGGGGCAATAATCAAAATTTGGTTAAGGCAGCCTTTCAATTCGTAAGTTAATTAATTTTCTGATTACGGAAGTGATTCACTTAGGGCCAATTTCACTGACACTCGATTACGCAATCGCCCGGTTAAACAGAAACTTGTTATTAAATTTGTACCGGGAATTTTTGTGCAACCTTGATTTGGTAATCAGTTGTTTTAGGAACATAAGTTCCAAATATAATGTAGGTAAACAGGTGTTTTCATTAATCGATCGTTTATTTTTTTTGATGAAAATGGGCCTTGTTACATCATTCTACAAGATTCGACGTCTTGTCAAAGTTAAGGAACGTTTCATAAAAGATAGAATATGGTATGAATCTTAAAAAGTTGAGAACAGAAGGTTAATATTGTGAAAATTTTATTTGTTAACTTTGAACGTTGACAGGAGGCAGTGTTGATTAGCATAGAAACTAATCTGGTTTCATTTTGGGGTATGATCGTCAATGCTTTTTACAGGGCGAAAAGTTGTTGTTACAAATTGTCACCGTAGGTTGTTCGAAAGAGTTACCACAGCCCTGGCACACAAAGGGCTCCCGAAGGAACACGGTGAGTTTTAGTCAGTTAAAGTCTGACACTCCCTCACGCTGTCCACAGTGGGAGGGGTCATTCTGATGATTTCCCATCGATAAAAATAAAATAATAAAAGTAATTAAATGTTTTCTTTTTATGTGAAAAATTAGATAATCCAAAGACCCCGATCGTTGTAAATGCAGCGAGATTGTAATAAGATATTTTACTAACTTAAACCCATCTATATTCCTTCTGGAGTCCTTTGTGTACAAGGACCGCGGTAACTCTTTCGAACCATCCCGAGGCAAGTATGGTATATGCATCAAACTTGCTTTTATTCCGGGTCTTTAAAAAAACCTACTAATATTATAAATGTGATAGTTTGTGATGATGGATGTATGTGTATGTATGTTTGTTACTCTGTGACGGCGATGAGGACAAATTTTTTGATGCGCTATATTAGATTTAAGCTGTGTATATAAACAAACTTAAAACTAATAGGCTGCGGCTGTATCCTGCGGAATCCAATCGGANGTTATTGGGAACGGCCGTCAGAGGAGATGTGTGCCATCTATTTAAGCGGAGATTATGCTATTCAGCTGTTTCTCGCTCAGATCAGACTGGACTGAGAAAAATATAATTATTTATTTTCAAACCGTGAAGATCTGTTCTTTGACGCCCTATTTTAATTCTATAGTTTTAAGTTTTGTATTTTTAGTGTAAATATAGGCTAAATGAGAAGGTTCCTTTTCAAACTTAGATAAGTCCAGAGCTCTTTAAGATAGTACTGCGCTATATTTTGACAAAATACATAAAGGATCTGAAAAAATAACTTCGTCGTTTACTTCAAAGTAATACATATCTCAAAACCATGTCTATTAATAGTTTTGCTATTTTCTATACTCAAAGCGTCAAGTGGACCCTAGTTACACAACAAGGTTTGAAAACCAGTCAGTTGACTAAATGTCTCATCTTAGAAGCCTACTCCAGTTACAGACGACAGCACATAAAGTTACCACAATCTGTCAAATTTCTACAATCGATTTTCTACCTTATCACAATAGTGGTAGGTTAATGTTTCATTGGTAAAATTTGACAGATTCGGGTACCGTGACCTGCTGTTGTCTGTACGTCAAATTATAAAATTACCTCGACATTGTTAGGGGTCGGCTTCAGGCTAAAAATAGATTTTGTCTAGGTTTAGTCAACCGTCTTTTGTTTTATTGGCTAAAGACTAATTTGAAGGCTCGGCCCTCAGATAATCCGAGCAGCCTGATAGATTATCTATGAAAGTCGAATCGATGGCTTAGTAGATTGTAATGTGACATTGATTATAGGCAAAGGTGATTTGTTTTTATTTTAGACTCATTTAAGTTGTATATATAAATCATCCCTACTTAATATTATAAATGGAAAAGTAACTCTGTCTGTCTGTTACGCTTTCACGCCTGTGAAGCCAGCCACACCAGTGAGCCGATTTTGATGAAATTTGGTACAGAGATAGATACTTTTTATCCAGTTACGGGAAATAGTTCCCTCGGGAAGCGGACGAGGCCGCTGGCAGAAACTAGTTATTTATAAAAACTTAGTCGTTACAGTAACTTTTTTGATGGGAAATTATCAAATGACCCCTTTCACTTCGAGTATAGCGTGAGGGAGTGTCAGAATTCTACTGACTAAATGTTCCTTCTTGATTCCTTTGTGTACCAGGGCCGCGGTAACTCTTTCGAACAACTCCGCAGTCCCGGGAGGAATATGCACCTCCTTACTCAGAAATATCCATTCATTCGTTCAATTTGCAGCAGCATATTGGAAACTAACACCTCAAAGCTTAGGTGATAATTCCGAGACTTCAGAAGTCGTAAGTCTGAAACTCGAAGTTAGACCGTTCACTATCAACAGGAACATTCGCACAACATACATACGGAAAATATAACTTTAGTCTTAGTAGATATATATCGCTCCACTCCATTTGAAAACATCTCCGAATTTCCATCAGAGATTGGGGCAATAATCAAAATTTGGTTAAGGCAGCCTTTCAATTCGTAAGTTAATTAATTTTCTGATTACGGAAGTGATTCACTTAGGGCCAATTTCACTGACACTCGATTACGCAATCGCCCGGTTAAACAGAAACTTGTTATTAAATTTGTACCGGGAATTTTTGTGCAACCTTGATTTGGTAATCAGTTGTTTTAGGAACATAAGTTCCAAATATAATGTAGGTAAACAGGTGTTTTCATTAATCGATCGTTTATTTTTTTTGATGAAAATGGGCCTTGTTACATCATTCTACAAGATTCGACGTCTTGTCAAAGTTAAGGAACGTTTCATAAAAGATAGAATATGGTATGAATCTTAAAAAGTTGAGAACAGAAGGTTAATATTGTGAAAATTTTATTTGTTAACTTTGAACGTTGACAGGAGGCAGTGTTGATTAGCATAGAAACTAATCTGGTTTCATTTTGGGGTATGATCGTCAATGCTTTTTACAGGGCGAAAAGTTGTTGTTACAAATTGTCACCGTAGGTTGTTCGAAAGAGTTACCACAGCCCTGGCACACAAAGGGCTCCCGAAGGAACACGGTGAGTTTTAGTCAGTTAAAGTCTGACACTCCCTCACGCTGTCCACAGTGGGAGGGGTCATTCTGATGATTTCCCATCGATAAAAATAAAATAATAAAAGTAATTAAATGTTTTCTTTTTATGTGAAAAATTAGATAATCCAAAGACCCCGATCGTTGTAAATGCAGCGAGATTGTAATAAGATATTTTACTAACTTAAACCCATCTATATTCCTTCTGGAGTCCTTTGTGTACAAGGACCGCGGTAACTCTTTCGAACCATCCCGAGGCAAGTATGGTATATGCATCAAACTTGCTTTTATTCCGGGTCTTTAAAAAAACCTACTAATATTATAAATGTGATAGTTTGTGATGATGGATGTATGTGTATGTATGTTTGTTACTCTGTGACGGCGATGAGGACAAATTTTTTGATGCGCTATATTAGATTTAAGCTGTGTATATAAACAAACTTAAAACTAATAGGCTGCGGCTGTATCCTGCGGAATCCAATCGGAGGTCCCAGGATCGCCGCTTATATAGCGGATCTCCTTAGACAGCTAATGAAATTGGACGTGTCCAATTAGGTAGGGGGAAGGAGTCAGCCGTCCGTCTATTTGTTATCATCGAATTATAGCTGAGCTTTGCTAAGGATCAAGCAGTTGCGAACTGTTATTGATCTAGAAGAATAGTTTGTATCGGTGATTTACTAAAATATTTATTACTACCTGTTTCGCGGTTACCTCTCGCTTCCTGAAAGAAAGGAGGATGCAAATCCTGGTCCCACCTTCCAATAGCTATGTGTGTTACATCGTTGGATAGGTATTTTTGAGCTGAATAAAAGTTACTATGGCGCCAAGTTCCAAATCTTAGTCCGTTCAGAGTTATTCATGAATAAAGAGGGTAGTTTTGTCGTTTGGTACCTAGAGCACGCCAGGCATGAGGGATTTGTAGGCCCAGCCTTATTTTTAAATAATGTCATTGTAGACAACGATGATTAAAAAAATGTATAGTTTAAAAATACGCTATTGTGATTATTTGTAAAAAAAAGCATTTTTTCAATGTCGACATCTGTTTAACTTTTTGTCATAAGGTTTGCGACTCAGTGACGCAATTGACGACCGTAGGTTAGTATCTACACTACGGATATAAAGCAGTAAAGGGTATAAAGCAAAGAAATGCAATTATTACCTAAAAATAGCATTACTTGGCTACTGATAAAACTACCATGTTTCATAAAGAATAACTCTAAACGGACTAAGATTTGGAACTTGGCGCCATAGTAACTTTTATTCAGCTCAAAAATACCTATCCAACGATGTAACACACATAGCTATTGAAGGTGGGTCCAGATTTCATAGAAACTCTGGCATCATCCTTTCCCGCATTTGGATTAAAAATAAAGTATGTACTCTATAGTATCGGATGCATTTACACTTTCTGTAGTTATTGAGTGAAAGCCAAACAGACGGACAGGCACACAGAATTACTTTCTCATTTATAATATTAAAGTTAAGATTTAATTCAAATATTATTGTGTACATATAGCATACGTGCAAAGGAACTTTTCAGATTTCAATAAGAATGACAATAAACGTATTTGGATTAATAAATTTGACCTAGTATAAGGTAGTAACAGATCTACAACAAAACGAGACTATAAGCTACCACTTGGTTCAGCTAAATGAGTATTAGTACCTAGAAACAGCACTCCTACATTTCGGCAGGAATCATAACACAATTACCCGAGCGATCATCCGATGCTGGCGGTCTAACGAGATAAACGGCCCGATGCTGCGCTGGACCGCCCTAAATAACCTGCCAATTAATCTACCGTTAATTACGGTTCCACCGAAACGAAAGAAAACGGAAGGATTTTGCGGTAAAAGGGATTTGGGAAAATCTAATAAATGACATTAGTTTAACTTTGTAAAGTATAGAAGAGTTCGTGGCTAAGTCAAAGCCGTGCGGATCGATCGATCATAAGGTTAAGCAACGCTTGGCGCGGTCGGTCCGTGGATGGATGATCTTGTCATAACCAGTTCTTCCGTGTTTCGGAAGACACCCCATGTAAAACACTAGTTCTCAGCTGCATCTGGCTAGACTGGAAGTCGACCCCAACATAGTTGGGAGAAGGCTAAGTAAAATCATCTATTTTAACTTTGTAAAGTACCAAAAAGAGGGCTCGTTACTAAGTAGTTACCGCTTGGGTGGACAGTCCTAGTAAGCCATGCTTGGCGTGGTTAGTCCGGGGAAGGAAGGTTAATACGAAGGTTTTGAGCATGAATGTATATGGATATTGCGGAAGGGGACGACCAAAGAAACGATGAATGGATTGTGTGAAAGTCGATATGGCTAGGAAGAATGTTACTTGTGAGATGACGGCAAATAGAAGAGTGTGAAAGAAGAAAACATGCTGCGCCGAACACTAATAAACTGGGATAAGGGCAGGATGATGATTTCTCATAAGGTTGAAAATCTGTTGAAGAAATGTCACAGATTGTGGTTGGTTGATGTTGCTGGTGTCTGTATACACACACTTAAAAATTAAATAGAATCTTTGAAGGTTTCTTGAAAATTGAAAGTGTGAACCCGGAGTGGAAGAGATCGCAACCTTTTCTTATTTATAAGTTGTCCTATAAAACGTTCCCGACTATTATCAAGACAGTGTATTGTCTCCACAGCTGATAGAGCCGTGTGGGATCGGAGATTGTGTTCCCTATTGTTTTAATGACAATGTGTTTGTAGATCGATGACAATCGTCTTATCTAACCATCTTTTCTCTCCATTGATTCCCATTCAATCGAGTCTAAAGATAGTACCCTAAAATAGGCCTCATATTAAGGAGAGTGTCATTGAAGAAAGTCAAAAGTCCTTATAAATCTAATTCATCAACTGCCTAGCCTTTACCAAACTATTTATAGTTTATCTGAACACTGCAGAGTACCATGGAGTGACTGCACATCTGACCTCCTCCTGGGCAATCGATAGCCCTTAGTACACTGGTCGTCAGACTTTCATCTTTCATCCCCTATTTTATCCCCTTGGGGGTAGAATTTATCAAAATCCATTCTTAGCGGATGCCAAATTTCAGCACGATCCCTCCAGTGGTTTGGGCTGTGAGTTGATAGATCAGTATATCAGTCAGTCAGTCACCTTTATATTTTATATATTTGGATGTTTCGTTTATAATAAGTGAAAAATAATTCAATTTACATCTAATTTCGCAAAAGTCTAATCTTAAATCTGCTTATAGTCAGCTAATCCAATTCATTCGCTTCAAATATAATCACAATGGACTTTCAGCAAAAATTGTATTGAAAAATGAAATCTTATTTTTATATTATGAAGACTCTCCAGTATGAAGAAATAATTATAATTTTGTCAAGCTATCTATAATGCTGTTAAGGTTAAAATTATCATAAGGTTATTTATAAATTCAGGCCAATTTCTACTTAGTAGGTACTTCTGAAGAATACGTTTGAAATTAAATAATTCAACGTGACAAACTTTTGATATTCCATCTAAATATATAAAACTCAAAGGTGACTGACTGACTGACTGACTGACATAGTGATCTATCAACGCACAGCCGAAACCACTGGATGGATCGGGCTGAAATTTGGGACGCAGGCAGATGTTATGACGTAGGCATCCGCTAAGAAAGGATTTCCCGAAATTCCCACGGGAACGGGAAAAAACGGGATTTCAAGTATAGCGCGGGCGAAGCCGCTGGCAGAAGCTAGTTTATCTATAAATGCTCATACTTTTCTTAAATCGAGTGCAGTTTATCACAGTTACGGCTCAGGGTGCTGATATAATTGTGATCTTCGGATCCGCCCCAACCTGTTGGTTTTCAGCTAAATTCCTTGCGCCCAACCGGGTCGATGTAGCCCTTCACTAGGGTAACCGCGAAGTTGTGAATATAGTCCAGTTGAAGTACTTATTGTAAAATCTTAAAAGTTAAAGTGTAGTTAGTATATCCGTACCCAAAGGGTAAAACGGGACCCTATTACTAAGACTATGTTGTCTGTCTGTCTGTCTGTATGTCTGTCTCCGGGCTGTATCTCATAAACCGTGATAGCTAGAAAGCTGAAATCTTCACAAATGATTTATTTCCATTGCCGCTATAACAACAAATACTAAAAATTAAAAAAAAAAAAATAAGGGGGGTCCGCATACAATAAACGTGGTATGGAACCCTTCGTGCGCGAGTCCAACTCGCACTTGGCCGGTTTTTTTATAACTGCCGAGTCGCTCAGTCTAACAGTTCCATTACACAGAAATGCTTCAGAAAATGTTGTAGTCTATACTCACCTTACAAATTGTGGAGCAGCGAAGAAATTAAAGCAACATTTGTGTAAGAAACGCAAAACATTGCTTGATTGAGCTGACATTGAGTGATCACATCATCTATCACGGGCGGGCGAAGCTGAGAGCTGGAATAAGGAGTAGTGCCCACGAACCTTGCTTCGGATACACGCGAATATGCCCATCATAATAATGATGAATAATATTTAAGTATACAGATTTTTTGACATGTTTTGATGTATTTTTATAATGTTATTTCAAAATAATGAAATGAATATAAGAATACAAAATATTATTCATTTTAAAACATCTTCTTATTGAGTGAGCTGCAGGTTTAATCAACTAATAGTAGTACTAGTATCAGAGTTGTCTCAAATCCACCTGACGGCCTCTGACGTGGATTTATAAGTACGCGTAACGCCGCCAAATTCCAAACTCCAGGCTGCTTTGTGAAAGTGTCTAAAACTCACAAAGCGATTTCGGCCCGACCCGGGAATCAAACCCGAGGTCGCATATGCGACCGCTAGACCAACAAGGCAGTTGTATTGTTGTAGAGAAGATTTTTTTTAATGCACGATACATGTGAAACATACATACACATACATTTATCCTCACAAACTTTAGCATTTATAGTATTAATAGGATAAACGGTGACCATAATACTTATTGGCGCACAATAATACTTTTACTTTACAAACCACACTTACCAGTAAACAAAGTCTTGGATAACGCCATAAAACTTTACAGCGCCGTATCCGCAACGTTCGGATATCTGCCATCCTCTCAAGTGTGCACTCCGCCTTACGGTCACAGGAACATATCGGCTAATGGAATCACGAAAAAACTATTGCGAATAGCGTTCAACAGTTAAACTTTGTGAAAGTGTGCGCTCTGTTTAATAACTTTAATTGAAATTGAATAGAAAAATTGCTAATCAAACTTTTGTGCTGCTCAAATGGTTTATGAAGGTTTGGTTTTTAAATGGAAAATTTATAATTGAAATCTAGGATTCAAATACACTTACTAAAAGCTCGCGGTTTCACCCGCGTCCTGTGAGTATTACATCCCGGGCCCGTATAAAAGTAGCCCATAGATAAGCCGTTTTGAATAAATGGACTATGTAAAACTGAAACAATTTTTCCCATCTCGTTCAAGCAATCCAACAAACAAATTCCCCACTCCTCGGCATAATAATATTAGTAAAAAAACTTTAATACCAACTTGAACTTTTGTTTGTGACAACTTTGAATATTACCTAGTAATTTAATCAACTGAATTTCAAAAAGCCCCATCGTCATCTCATCTACCTTACCTTTTCCCAACTACGTTGTCACTTTCCAACTAAGTACCGATATTTTAATATGTATCTATTTATAAAAATATATATGTAATTATATGTAGTTTATCAGTTGTGTTAGCACCCATCATCTGCCTAGCCTTTTCCCAACTATGTTGGGGTCGGCTTCCAGTGTAACCGGATGCAGCTGAGAACCAGAGTGTTTTACATGGAGCGACTGCTGTCTGACCTCCACAACCCAGTTACCCGGGCAACCTGGCACCTCTTGGTAAGACTGGTTGTCAGACTTTCTGGCTACTAACTACCGTAACGACTGCCAAAGATGTTCAATGACAGCCGGGACCCACTGTTTATCCGTGCCTTCGAAACAAAGAACTCGTTATGACAAAATGGTCACCCATCCACGGTGCGACCGCGCCAAGCGTTGCTTAACCTTATGATCGATCGATCCGCGCGGCTTTGACATAGCCACGACCTCTTGTGTTAGCACCCATAACACAAGCTAATTAATAGCTAACCGACCGTGTGTGAAAAAGGTGCCTTGCATAGTATATTATACTAGCTTCCGCCAGCGGTTTCACCCGCGTCCTGGGGTACTATTTAGCACACCCGAATAAAAAGTAGCTTATAGCCTTTCTCGATAAATGAGCTATCTAACACTGAAAGATTTTTTCAAATCGAGCCAGTAGTTCCTGAGATTAGCGCATTCAAACAAACTCTTCACCTTTATAATATTAGTTTAGATTTTACATGCGACTGCCTATCTAGCCTCTTCAACCCAGTTACCCGGTCAACCTGATTGCCATTAGAAAGACTGGTTGTCTGACCTTCTAGCTTCTGACTTCCCGTAACGACTGCCAAAGATGTGCAAATGGCAGGCAAGACCCACCAATTTAACCTGCCTTCTGCAACACGGAGGAACTCATATTTACCTACTTTCCCAAGATTTTCTATTAAAATAATAATCAGTTTGGAAAGTTAAGTATTTCGTTGAAGTTTGTCGCGGTGCAAGTTGTGAGAGTGACTCGAGTGCATTGTGCAATGCAGTGCACTCTAAGTTATGAACAAGTTTCATATTATTCAGACTACTGCGCTTTTAAGTGCTGCATCTTCGCTTATTGTTGAGTGGGTATATAGAAAGTTATCGGGTGCCCTTCCGTGCTTGCTGTTTGAGTTTTATAGATATTGAAAAGTATTGAGACAAAGATAAGTCAATACATTAAGTATCTACATAAAAATATTATGGACGACACATATTAAATAACGCCAAAATTTAGCGTCTTTGTGTCGATTTTTAAGCGGTTTTTACAATAAATTAGCTCATTTCATTCATTCATAAGGTAGGCTTAGGTCGATAAAATAGGTGATCGACCTAACGTTATGAATTGAGCGGTAACCTACACTTGACCACTAAACTATCTATGTATGTTGTATACAACTATACTTTTTATGATGGGAAAAGTGTGAGGGAGTGTCAGACTTTTACTGACTAAAACCCACCGTGTTCCTTCTGGAGCCCTTTGTGTACCTGGACGCGGTAACTCGCGCGAACAATCCCGCAGTCCCGGTAGGATCTATAACTAAACTTACATAAAATTCAAGGTGAAAGAATACAATATGTTTTGCTGTAAAGTTTTCTTCCAAGTATTTCGATCAATCAAATTAATCCCTGTAGTATTGGAGAACTTGTTAGGTTTCAAGATATATAGAAACTAGATTCAAATATTTGTTACCGGTGGGTGTTTCTATCCAAAATATTCTATGATGTAGTCAATAAATTATCTTTTTATCTTTACTTATATGATCTGTATACACAACACTGAACGAAACTGAAGCCGTGGCAGATTTTTTAAGCACCTTATGTAACTGAACAGTTTGTTTGAACGTGCTAATTTATCGAGGAAGACTATACTTTAGCATATTTTGTCCTAGTGTGACTTTTTCCTTCACCGTCAGTTATTGATGTCTAAAATACAATAGAACTACAATAGAACCCGCCCTTTCGTATTCGAGAGGCAGAGGCTAAACGCCAGTTTTTTTTAGACAACCTTTTACTACCAATTTTCACGTTCGATTTAAAAAGAAATAATCCCATTTGTTTAAGAAAAAAATAGACGTTTGTGTTTTTGGTGAAAATGGTCAAAGCTACTATAACTCAACACTATTATGTGACCATTTATTAAGTTTAACATTGTCTTATGTGCAGGAGGCGCTGCGCGGGCGACGATGCGCATCGCTGCGGTCTGCGGCCACGCCAGTGCGTGCCGGAGCGGAGGAGTCGGGTCGCAGTACCCCTTCCGCGCCGCACCGCGCGTCCCCGTCCCCCGCTGACACACCCGCACCCAAGAAATCCAACTGGGAAGTTATTGAACACTTCTCTTCTAGCAAGAGCAAGAGAAGCCCCACTGCTGTAAGTATTACTCATATTTTTAATATCTCCACTGCTAGGCAAAGGCCTGTCCTCATCCTGCGGGGCCCACTAGGGCCAGAGCCCGTCGGGGCTGCGGGTTGTTCGAAAGAGTTACCGCGGCCCTGGCACAGAAAGGGCTCCCGAAGGAACACGGTGGGTTTTAGTCAGTAAAAGTCTGACACGCCCTTCCGCTGTTACGCACAGCGGGAGGGGTCATACTGATGATTTCCCATCGATATAAAAAAAAAGGCCTGTCCTCATACAGAGATAGAATGAGCGTTAATTACCACGCTAGCTCATATTTCATTGTTTCAATGAAGAGCACAGGCCTCCTGTCATACATGTAAAGAAATGAGCGTTAATCACCACGGTTCTTCAAGGCGGGTTGGGGACTTCAGACTTTTAAGTCCAGGTTACCTCGTGATGTTTTCCTTCTCCCTTTTCTGTATGTGTTCAAGGTACTTAGAAAGTGTGTGTTATTTAGAAAAGTACAAGTTACATCTGCCTGATTCTTCTTAGCGAGTCGATGGCAAATCAAATTAAATTGTGGAGGCCCAATATTTAGCCACGCTCACGGCATTAATAGTGGCGGCATATTATACTAAGTATTAGCCTAGTAATAGTAACTTCAGTAAGTATACCATCCTTGCATCGTCTAATGGAGGAAAAGAATGACAAAGAAACATTAATAAATTGCTTCCAAGAAAATTGCACTTTCGCTAAAAGATTCTGGAACCATTTTAATAACAAACTTGTCAAGAAATCCAACCATAGCACAAGATATATGACTGTTTATTTTTAACCGACTTTTAAAGAAGGAGGAGGATAGCTTCGTCATTAATGACCGTTTTTTTGTTATGCCAATGGTGGTACTTGGTAAGGAAATTAGGTTCTGATAATGATGATGAAATTTTAGGTATTCGATGTTGAAAACTTGGCATTCAACAAGATGTATGCCTGATGATAGTAAAAACGGCAAAGGTTTAGTAAAGACCTAAAAGTTGAGGGAACTCCTCAACGATATGTATCAACTACCTTATTTTTGGGCTTGCTATGGACTAGCGAGAACTGTGTACCGAGTTCACGAGTTCGATGATGGAGACGGAGTATAATTTAGGCACCTCCAAATTGTAGGAATGTGTACGTGTAAACTATACTATATCAGTGAGGCAAAATATATATGCCAGTAGATAGTGCGTAGGAGTCACTACTAGCGGATGTCTGAACAAAATTGCGGCTTGTCAGGCCTTCCTAGGCCCTCTGATTTAACTTGTAAAGCAAATTAAATATCTCCACAGAATACCATTTACAACAAACGCGCCACAAAAAGAGCCCTACATTTTTATTGTAAGTATCTTAAATATATTTCATTTCGGCATACTCTCGGAATCACGTATAAATACATCAGAAAATCGGTCTCTTTATCCTTGTTTAATTGAAAAGCGTCCGTTTGGGCCGCCGGGCCGACGTGCGACGAGTGGGAGCTCGGGATTGTTCGCCAAATCGTCGATTCGATTCGTTTTCCGTCGCTCCCGATTTAGTACCGGGATGTGCGTAACAACTCGGAAATGCGTACAATTGGACCTCAGGGTCTACGGCTTTTACCATTATTGTGCTCGTAAAATCGAATTTTAAGTGTTTCCATGCACTTATTCGCTGTAATGGCTTCCAGAAGACTGCAGTAAACCGCTGCAAATTTTTATATGAGTGCCACGAGTCGTGGTCGACGGATTGCTAATTATTTTAAGTGGCGCTGGAGCCAACGCTATCGGATTCTTTCAAAGCCTCTCGTTACAGATATGAGATTGGTTCCCCGACATCGATTGGCTCATTCTAACAGAGTTATCTATGACGTAGTCCACATATATTTTGTAACATAACCTTTTTTACGTGCCATTGTTGATGAGATTAATATTCTTGGACTTGATCCCTTTTAGGGATGGTCAAACACAATCAAAGGGAATCGAAAAAGATTATTATAATATTATTCGAAGCAAGATTGGAAATTGTAGGCACGTGAAAGCTCAGATCGTGGACGTTCCCAATTTATCTTTGAACGTAGAGGTAAGTTATTCTAGGACCTAAGTAAACAGTGAAAATATTACCGCTAGCGTATGAAAATGTGGAGGAAGACACTTTGCTATTCTTTTCTTATGAAAACAATCTACGGGAACGTCCGCCATGGGCTGATGACGTCACGCCGTGCTACAATGTTGTTACATCTCCGTCGGGTTCCGTGGAGCCTTTGACATAAATGCCGTATAACGTCCACGTTTTCGAGGTTTTTTCTAAGTACTTGCGAGAAGTGTTTTTTCTAAGAACCCGGCTTTTATATTCCTTTCAGTTATGTTTATAGAGCAGTCGTAGAAATAACGAGTCGTTTTTAGTATAGGTACTTGTTTTATATGATGAAAGTGGTAAAGTGTAAAGCTATACTTGTGTGTGTAAGTGTACATGCAAATTGTCTTTGTATGAGTAAGCTCGGGGGCGCTCCGTAGTGGACGAGCCGCCGAGTCATACAAAGACAACGTGCATGTATATTTACAAACACAAGCATAGGTCGCCCGCTTTCGTAAGAGTTAACTTCTATAGCTAGGTGTAGCGGAAGAGTTTGTTGGTTTGTTTGAACGCGCTAATAACAAGAACTACTGGTGCGATTTGAAAAATTCTTCCAGTGTTAGATAGCCATTTATCGAGGAAGGCTATAGGCTACTTTTTATCCGGGTGCGCCGACTAGTTCCCACGAGACGCGGGTGAAACCGCTGGCAGAAGTACGTAATAAATAGCATATACTTTATTGACACGTCATCTCATGCGCATTTAATGCAATAACCTCAAACCAGCTTAGTAATAATTGCATCCAAACGTTGCACGGATGTATAAGCACACGTTATTAGCCCATATGTTCGTCAGTAGCAGTAATATTGGTACATTAATACGGTCACATAGTACGTATATCAGATATGTGAGTACGTGAGTTTGTGCATACAAACTATTGGCTGATAAGTACACAGAGGTTTAACGGCTTTATCACAACAGTCATAAATTGTTTACTTAAATCAAAATTGAGACTCATTCTTTGTGTTCATCTATACTTATAATAAATCTGTAGAGAGGTCAATTCTGTACATGAAATATTTATTTATTTATTTATTTATTTATTTCACCAGACATACAGCTATTATTACAGGTATAACCTATTGCAATAGTGTTGCAACTTATTTCTATATAATATATTATTTTGTAACTTATTTATATTCTTACATTATGTACTTATTCTTACATTTCTTACATTATACCTTTAAACATTTTAACCCTTAATACCTACTTAATAAACAATCAAAACAAAACAATAATATTCAATAAACAAATAACTGCTTAATAAAAATACAATGTAACAATTATGTGCAACTAGTGGATATTATATAATATGCGGCTCTAGTAAATTCATTCATAGTGCAATTGAACAAGTCTATCTGTTGTGACAAAGCATTGAGCGAGCCCAGCGCGCGCGTGAGCGGCGCTCGCTGCAGCAGGTTAGTGCGCGCGCGAGCCACGCTCAGCAGCGGCGGCCGGCGCCTGCGCCCCACGTACTCGTCCGGGACACACAGCGACATCGTGCCTAACACTTGCGGGTTGTGAATTTTGCCACTAATTACTTTCCATAGGTAAACGGCGAGAGCTACCTCCCTTCTAACTTCCAGTTTATAATAACCTATCATACCCAGTATGAAAAGGGTAGGGTATAACAG
This sequence comes from Heliothis virescens, assembly GCA_002382865.2. Taxonomy (NCBI): domain Eukaryota; kingdom Metazoa; phylum Arthropoda; class Insecta; order Lepidoptera; family Noctuidae; genus Heliothis; species Heliothis virescens. Next base: position 1,473,812 of record NWSH02000323.1, read on the forward strand.
TGGATATCCAGGGTATACACCATATTGCTTTAAGTACATGAACCTTACAAATTTGTTTTGGATGCGTTCTAACATTAACTTATATTTGGCTTCATGAGGTGCCCAAACTACCGCATTGCATTCAAGATGACTCTTTACGAGTGCTTCATACAATGCTTTCAATGCCCTAATGTTCGTAAATTGGTTTGCTATCCTCAAAAGCATTCCTAAGTTGCGATAGGCTTTTTTACAAACCTCGGTGATATGCTTACGAAAATTGACATCGGTAGTGAAGCGTACCCCTAAGTCCCTCACCTCCGAGACGCGCTGCAGCGGCACTCCTTCCATGCTGTACTGATGATGACTGGGGCTGCGCGCTCGACTAAACGTACACACAGCACATTTGTTCACGTTAAAATTTAACTTATTCTGAACACTCCACTCAACCACCCGATCAATATCCCGCTGCAAAGTGTGATGATCGATACCCTGCCTCACTTCACAGACCAGTTTCAAATCATCAGCAAACAACAAGGGTGTAGCCTCAGTAACTACTTTTGGCAAATCGTTAATTGTTATAATGAAAAGAAGGGGACCCAAGTTGCTGCCTTGACTGACACCTGATCTCGTGAAGTAAGGTTCAGAAAGTTGTCCGCCACAGTCGACGTACTGACATCTATCCCGTAGATAGCTGGCCATGAATGACAAAGTATGTGTTGTGCATCCTACGTCAGCTAACTTGTTAAGAAGGATGTCATTATCCACTGTGTCGAACGCCTTCCTGAAATCGAAGTAGGCAACGTCCACCTGCTCACCGGCGAGCCAAACCCGTTGGTAACAATGGTGGGTGGTCATTAGATCCAGCAAGTTCCCCGTCGTTTCCTTCGCCCCGGGCCGGAATCCATGCTGTGCATCGGACAAGAAAGCGCCTTATTTGTGGATTACAGAAACTATTGTGGATGGTCGATTCAAATATCTTAAGCCGGGGTGCATAACACGCGACAGGTCTGTAATCCACTGGCTGCCTGAACCTCAGCATACCTTTTCGGTACCGGGCACAACCCTAGTGAGTTTTCCAAACGTTCGGGAATACTTTAGGCAGTATCTATACACACATTTTAAATAGTGTAACAACGGTTTTTTCCACTAACACTGCCCTATGCAGTCATTAAAAATAATGCCGTCATAAAAAAAAATATTTTTTTTTTATCATCGATTGGGAAATCACTGCAGTATGACCCCTCCCGAAGGAACAACGGGTGGTTTTTTTAAGTCAGTAAAAAGTCTGACCACTCCCTTCGCGCCTGTCACCCCAGGGGAGGGGTCATAACTGATGATTTCCCCATGCGATATAAAAAAAAATATTTTTTATGACGCCATTTATTTTTTAATGACTGTAGGGCAGTGTTTAGTGGAACCGTTTGTTAAACACTTATTTAATGTGTGTATAGAATAACTGCCAAGTTTTCCCGAACGTTTTGGAAACTCATAGGTTGTGCCGGTTACCGAAAGGTAGTGGAAGGTTCAGCAGCCAGTGATTAACAGACCTGTCGCGGTGTTTATGCACCCCCGGCTAAGATATCTTTGAATCGACCATCCACAATATGCTGTATCGGCACAATCTAAGCGGGCTTCGTTGTTCCGAATGCACGGCAAGGATGGATCTCCGGCCCGGGGCGGGGAAGGGCGACGGGGAACTTTGGCTGGATTAGATGACACACATTGCTAGCCAACGTTTGACGCCGGGAGCGTAAAGGCGTGGACGTTGCCTACTCGATTTCAGGGAGGCGTTCGACACAGTGGATAATGACCCATCCCTTCTTAACAAGTTAGCTGCGTAGATGCACAACACATACTTTGTCATTCTTGGGCCAGCTACTACGGGATAGAATTTGTCAGGTAGCGTCGACTGTGGCGGACACTTTCTGAACCTTACTTCACGAGATCATGGGGGGTGTCAGTCAAGGCAAGCAACTTGGTCCGCTTCTTTCATTATAACAATTTAACGATTTGGCCAAAAAGTAGATTACGAGGGCTAGCACGCTTTGTTGTTTGCTGATGATTTGAAAGCTGGTCTGTGAAGTGAGGGCAGGGTATGGATCGATCAGCACTTTGCTAGCGGGACATTGATGCGGGGTGTTGAGTGGAGTGTTCAGAATAAGTTAAATTTTAACGTGAATACAAAATGTTGGCTGTGTGTAACGTTTAGTCGCGCGCGCAGCGCCAGGTCATCAATCAGTTTACAGCATGGAAGGACGTGCCGGCTGCAGCGGCGTCTCGAGGTGAGGGGACTTAGGGGTACGCTTCACACGATGTCAATTTTCGTAAGCATATCACCGCGAGGTTTGTAAAAAAGCCTATCGCAATTATGGATATGCCTTTTGAGGAAAGCAAACGCAATTACGAGCATTAGGGCTATTGAAAGCATGGTAATGAAAGCCTCCGTAAGAGATCATCTGAATGCAATGCGGTAGTTGTGGGCACCTCATGAAGGCCATAATATAAGTTAATGTTAGAACGCATCCAAAACAATTTGTAAGGGTTCATGTACTTAAAGCAATATGGTTGTATTAGCCTCTGGATATCCACATGTTATGACCCTACCCTTTTCATACTGGGTACTATAGGTTATTTAAACTGGAAGTTAGAAGGGAAGGTAAGGCTCTGCGGCGTTTTTACGCTATGGAAAGTAATTAGTGAAGCAAAATTCACACGCGCAGTGTTAGGGCACGATGTCGCTGTGTTGTCCCGGACGAAGACGGTGGGGCGCGCGCCGCGGCCCTCTTTTGTGGTCCTGTTTTTCCGCTGCTGAGGCTGGCCTGCGCGGCGCGCACTAACCTGCCTGCAGTGGCGGAAGCGCCGCTCACGGCGCGCGTGGGCTCGCTGCAATGCTTTGGTCAGGCAACAGATAGACTTGTTGCAATTGCACTAGGAAATGAATTTACTAGAGCGCGCATATTATGTAATATCCTACTAGTTTACACATAATTTTTACATTGTATTTTTATTAAGCCAGTTTATTTGTTTATTGAATATTTATTGTTTTGTTTTGATTGTTGTTTATTAAAGTAGGTATTAAGGGTTAAAATGTTTAAAAGGTATAATTGTAGAAATGTAAGATAAGTACATAATGTGATATAAAAAATAAAGTTCAAAAACTAAAAACGCCGAACTATGAAATAATCGCGCTCTAAAAGCGAAAACAAGATAAATATGCATTAATGTGTACATAAAATACTTATCAATAAGGATGTTAAGATATAGTAGCCGTAAGTGTATGCCACTATGTTATTGATTTAGGGATGGTTACTTTTTCCACTAAAGGCCCAGGCGTCAGCTCTCATAGGCTTCATCTAAAAATGGTTGCGGTTGAGGATTGACTGAGTATTTAATACAATTGTTGTTTTTGTTAGTTTGGTGGCATACGACTACGCTACTATCTTAACATCCTTATGATTTAGTATTTATGTAAACATTAATGCATATTATCTTGTTTGCTTTGTTTTAGAGCGCGATATTTCAGTAGTCGGGTTTTTTAGTTTTTGAACTTAATTTTATTTTAATATTTTGGAGACTGCGCAACCTCTAATCCTCTAGAACTCGTGAAATGTCATGAGGGCACTTTATTTGATTATGAATCCTAGGACAAATTATAAACCATCTATAGACCTTGAGCCTACTTGATGTTTCATTCTCCAGAAGGCGCCTGCATACAATATTTACCTACAATATTTTATATTTTTGAATGTGGCTTTAAGCCCTTTCTCTTTTGATATGCACACGGTCCCTTATGATGACATTTTTTTTTTTTCAGTTGACTACTAATGTCCGTCTAGAGGGCGCCTACAGAATATTTTGTAATTTTAACATACATATCTCCTATAACCAGCGGACGGCACAAAGACGCCTTCTAATGATTCATCTTCATGTTAAATACGATAAGTAGTAGAAGTTATGAGGGATTACCGACGATGAACATAACATACTACATTACATACATACATACATACATACAAACAGGTCAAAATCATAACCTCCTTATTTCGTTCGCCTAGTCGGGTAATAGTACAAAATAATTATATATAAGAATAAGTTGCA